>JAUBNQ010000014.1:16275101-16301652 GCA_032353495.1 Ctenopoma kingsleyae | reverse complement strand
GCCAACTGATAGATTACTCTCCATCATTCCACCTTCATGGAACTGTGCATGAGCTTTTATATATTTTACAATATCTCCAAACTACGAATATACAACTTATATAAAGGGGCACAATGTTTTCTGATCACTGTAAAAATGTGTGTAACTTGGCAGGCCTTGCTATCATCTCAAAATAATTGGAGACTAATAAGATGACTTAGGCTAGCCTGGAGATGTCCTTCCTTATGGCTTAGGCTGCTGTCCAGCTTCTACTCTATGTAGAGTCAAGGCTGAGGTTGGTAGCAGTTTTGTCAATGACAAGCAGCAAATAGCAATGAGCCACTTGTGTGCACTCAAAGTGCACCAGTTAGCGAGTCCATTTGCCAAGTTATTAAGCTACATTTGGTTTTATTTTAGGTCAGCAGTAAAGTGCACTTACTCTCCCTATGTGTTAGGGTTGAGAGGCAGAAATAGCTATCTTCTTGTGCTGAGAACAGCAGGGCTGTCTGCTATACATAACTAAGCATTACGTGCACGCCTTCGGACAAACTTTAGTTTATCCATCCATATTACATTGAAGCATACAATGTCAGATGTCAGAAATGTACAACAAAAGACCTCTATATAAAAAAAAGCTAAAATATTCATCTTTAAAGTTGTATCTGGATGTAAGGAAGCAAGAAACAGAGACAGTTAGGGAGTGAAGATGGAATCCAACAAGGGAAGTGTAATGTCTGAAAAAAGGATTTGACCACTTGCATAATATTTGGTGTCACATTATAAAAACTGTGATGGCCACAAGGTCCAAGGACATGTCTACATGTAAGTAGCATCAGTATGGAGAACAAAACAAAAGGGGAATTGTTAATCTCAGTATATTTACAGCAAAAGAGCAGTAATGGTGAGCAGTACATCAGGTACAAGGTAATAGAGAAATGAACCCCTTGAGTGGCACCTCAGAAAGTGACTTGTGCTCCTTTGTGAATAAGATTAGAAGAGTAGTGGGGAAGGATATGGCTTACAGAGGCATTAGTGCACAGAGCTCTCATTAAACCACATACAGTGTCAGTAAGGGGAGAGAGGTGTCTTGTGAGGCAGGCTCAATCCAAAAGAGATGGCAGAGTCACTTCTAATAAAGCAGGCTCATTATGCACATGGGAAATTAAAGCAACAGGGGGTTGTTTCTACATCCTCCTGAGATATGAGTCAAACACAAATTTTAGAAAACATGCATTAATGTTTAACAGCCCACACATTGTTCCACAGTCAAACATGCTGTCTATTAAAACTACTTTCAATGCACATAAAACATTGCTCTACAGTATATGAGTTTCTTCCACTGTTTCTGTATGATTTTTATTAAGCCTTTGAGGCAGAGAGTTGTTGGCAAATTAGTTAAAGTTACATTCAGAAATCTGAGAAAAACAAATTGGCTACAGTCAAATACTGACAGTCTTTTTTCTCTGCAGTATTTATGTGCTAGCATGACAATTGTAGGATCCAAGATGCAGAAGCATGATTGATGTATCTGCTGGTATAATCAATAGCCAGCACAATTATGTGTACAGTTCTATGGTTCTCTGTAAGGAATGATAAAAGTTTCCTCTGAAAACAAATAGTAAACGTCTCTCTGTCTCCCTCTCTCCATCACACTTTTACACACACACAAATGCACACATACAATACCCATATGGGATCAGCAGATGCTTGGCAAGGAGTGAAATGCCTATGTTAGATAGCGTATGCTGTATGATGCCTCTCAGGCACTCTATGTCAGGGAATTATTTCTGACAAATCCTGCAAAGATTACATAAAATACTGGAAAATTGAAATCATGCTCATTGCCTCGACTGTGCCAAAAGTACTCCCAAAGTTTGCAGATTCTGGGTTGACTCATCGTCAGTTTAACATGTCGGTATGCAACACATTCATTTTAACAAATATGGTAAGCATGGTACCTGCTAACACATTATACATAAAGTAAGCTAGTTAATGTGTGGACTACTTTTAGCCTGACTTATTAATCCTATCTCAATGGGACAATGGAAAAAAACTCCATACTGGATGATATTGCCTTGAGAAACACACATAAGTAGTGAATTCCCCCATATGACTTCCTCAAGGGATAATCAATATATCTTAATGACAGATAATTAGTGGCTCTGTAAAGGGGAACGATTTTAATGGAAACAACCTCAGAACAAGGAGCAATAATCAGGACTGACCACTATTCACTTTAAAAATAGTATTTGGAACAGAGCATACACAACTAGAAAATTAAGAAGTTTGCATCATAAATTAATTAATTTATTCGCCACACACATATTTGTCATTGTTTTAGGTGTTTTCTGCAGCAGGGTGAGTTGTGTCAATTCATAGGGTTTAAAGTATTTTGTGATGTGATGATTCATGCTGAACTTGTTCTGCTCTGCTGTGCTTAAACTTGAACTGGCTGGAGTCTAAATTAAAGTGCCTCTGGGATTGTATACACTACCATCAGCTCTTGAATGTTAATTTTCTCTGGACTGACTGCCTTTCATCAATTATCTGCTTCTGCCATTGGTACAATGATGACTTCTGGGATGAGTGAATACAAATACAGATAAAGATATGGCTGAGTAAACTGCAAGTTGCTTTGCCTCCACATTTGTTGTCAATATGTATTCACTGTAAACGTGCAGCACAAATAACTTAAATCCAAACAGCCATGGTCAGGTTACTTTTACTCAGGTTGCTTTTCATCTGTATACACAATGCTCTTTGAAAGTAAAACAAAAGTGTGATTTGTATAACTTAACGAACACATCAAAGTTATCAGAAATATTCATTATTAGTCCAATAGTTAGTCCAATAGTCCAGTAGTAATTCATAGGAAATTGTGGAAGAGTCTTCAAGAGTTTTTTGAATACTGGGAGTGAGGCAGAGTTCCACCATTGTGGTACCACTGAACTGAAATGCTTTGCTTAGGATCTTTTTACGTGTGGTGTAAGGAATACCATAAGCCATTCGTTGGCAGAGTGCAGTGGGTGAGAGAGACTGTAGGCATGGATTAGTGTGCCCAGGTAGAAAGGTGCTGTTTAGTTGACCACGTTTTAGGTGAGTGTCAGAGCTTTGACTCTGATGTGGGCAGCCACTGGAAGTCAGTGAATGAAGTTAAGCTGAGGTATTGTGTTTCGAATATATAACACTGAATGGGTACATACTGTACCTGTATATTTCTGTCTGAACCTGAATGATGTTAGGGGGGAGAAACCTAACTACTGCAGTAGTAGGTTCTCTGACCTCTATCATAGAAGGTAAAATACATGCAACCAATTAAAAAAAAAAAACTTGAGGCTAAGGCCTGAATATGGGCCCTGGTTTGAAATGTTTACATTTCCATATTAATTCTGTTTGTAGAAAAGACTCCTTTCTGTCAGGGTATAACAACAGGTATTAATATTTTTGTCTTTCACAATTGTTTTCTATGTTTTTGGGGCAAAGGGGCCATTGTGATGCACAGACACATCAATCCCTATCTTGATTAAAAGCTAATAGGAGTGCAGTTTTTCCAGCACTGTATTGTTGCATTATATTAAAAGAAACCTCTCAGAGAAGCACAGATATTTGATTCCTCTACAGAAGCTGCCAAGATCGCTAGTCTTCATCTTTTCTTGGGCAATATGTCAGGTCTGGTTGTGCATGAATATTAATTCATTATTTTATCTTAAAAACAGGGCACATGGGTCGTTGGAAATCAAAGTTACTAGTACAGAACACCAAGAAAAATAAGCCACTGTGTGAATTTGTTTATCAAAGGAAAAATGCAAGTTATTAAACAGATGTTTTGAAGTTTGTAATAAGCTTATGTGCTTAACACTTTTCTCCATTTTTTTCCCTCCCTTTTTCCCTTTTCACAGGCTCTGCTCTGCGGCGTCGCTGGCTAGTGGTCCAACTCCTGATGCAGGTGTGGCTGGCGGCAAATCCATCACTGAGTGAGCGCCCATGCCCCAAAAGTTGTCGTTGTGATGGAAAAATAGTCTACTGTGAGTCAAGCGCCTTTCGTGATGTTCCCAAGAACCTTTCAGGAGGCTGTGAAGGCCTGTCTTTACGGTACAACAGCCTTGCCAGTCTTCGCGCAGGCCAGTTTGTAGGCCTCAACCATCTCATCTGGCTCTACTTGGACCACAATTACATTGCCTCTGTGGATGGAATGGCCTTCCAGGGTGTCCGTAGGCTCAAAGAGCTGATCCTTAGCTCCAATAAGATAACATCACTCCACAACACTACATTCCACCCTGTCCCTAATTTGCGCAATCTGGACTTGTCATACAACAAATTGCAAGCCCTACAGCCTGGGCAGTTTCAGGGCCTACGGAAGCTTCTTAGTCTGCACATACGCTCAAACTCTCTAAAAAACATCCCAATGCGTCTCTTCCAAGACTGCAGAAATCTTGAGTTCTTGGATCTGGGTTATAACCGCTTGCGTAGTATTACTCGAAATGCCTTTTCAGGCCTGGTTAAGCTCACTGAGCTGCATCTTGAACATAATCAATTCTCAAAGATCAATTTCTCTCACTTTCCTCGTCTCTACAATCTGCGGGCACTTTACCTGCAGTGGAATCGCATTCGTTCAATGAGCCAGGGCTTGACATGGACCTGGGCCTCCATCCAGAAACTGGATCTGTCCGGGAATGATCTGACGGAAATAGATGCTGTAGTTTACCAATGCCTACCAAACTTGCAGACCCTTAACCTGGACTCAAACAAGCTGACAAATATCTCCCAGGAAGTGGTTGATGCCTGGATCTCTTTGACTACTATTAGCTTAGCGGGGAACGTATGGGACTGTAGCCCTGCCATCTGTCCTCTAGTGGCCTGGCTGAGAAATTTCAGAGGGGCAAAGGAGACCACCATGATCTGTGCATCTCCCAAGAAGGCCCAGGGTGAGAAAGTGATGGATGCTGTGGAAGCTTTTGGTGTTTGTCAGTCAAACCCAGTAACAATGCTCACTGTGAGCACTCCTCCAATTCCATCCAGTGTCCCTGTGCAGACTGAGCGACACCCAGCAATTTTGGCTTTCCCTACTGTTTCTGGAAAGAAAGAAGGAGCTGTTAGAGGCCCCACATCGTCAGAGGTTACCCCACCTGTCGCACTTCCACCTGAGCAAGACCTGGAACCCGTATCTTTCCATAAGATTGTAGCTGGAAGTGTTGCCCTTTTTCTATCTGTTGCAATGATCTTGTTGGTAATTTATGTGTCTTGGAAGCGCTATCCTAGCAGTGTCAAGCAGCTACAGGAGCACTCGGCAGCAGCCCGCAAACGTCGCAAGAAAGCTAGAGAGACAGAGCGCACCCTGAGCTCTCCGCTGCAGGAGTACTATGTGGACTACAAGCCCAACAATTCTGAGGCCGTGGATGTGCTTGTCAATGGGACCGGACCCTGCACCTATACCATCTCAGGCTCCCGAGAATGCGAGGTATGACCCACACCACCGCTACTTCTCCTAAACAAAACTCTGTCCACAGCGAGGCAACCAGAGGTAATTATTTACACTGCTTTGATAGATGATAAGTCTGCTACTTGGTTAGTTAGCCTCACAGAGCAGGCTAGGTAAATACTGTGCACCCATGGATTATTACTGAATGAAGAAGAGATGGTTTTAGGATCACTTTGTGTATAACAAGATTTTTCTTGTTTTCAGATGGGTATTTGTATTTTCACTTAAAATCTAATCTCTGCAGAGGTGCAAATGTTTATTTTGCTGCAGAACTGTACAGAAATACAGATAAAGGAGACTGATTACTTTTCCTATTCTGTGTAATCTTGAGCTTAAGCTGTGCTGTTTGTGATCAGATATTTGTGCTTTTATAGGTACTTGTTTGCTTTTATTGTGTGCATAAGCTTTGTAGCAAGCTTTGTGTTTTGTGTGTTTGCTATACTACTATTCAGTTTTTGATGAGCACTATTGTGTGGGGAGAATAGCTGAATGGTGGGAAGATTTGCTTGTGGACACTCAATGTGAATGCTAATAGAGACGTTTGTCACTGAATAGATCTTCCTTTGAGTTGATGAGTTCACGCTTTTCTTGACATAGCTTTGACTCAAGATAGCTGTTGGAAAACACTTAATGCTGATAGTCCTCCCAAAGCACTTACTTCCTTAATTCCTTCCTTACTTTGCACACTGACGTGTTGAAATAACCAGTGTTTACTAACTGGCTTAACTGACTATAGTCTCACATAAACCAAAATGCGTATACTGGTCATCAACACTTAAACACACACACAGACAGAAAAAATGCATTCTGTGATACACACTCAGAAAGAAGTAGTGTTTGATAGTCCCAAAAGGAGTGTGAATATTTTGAAATGAAATATACACAGCCAAGTGAATTTTGTCAAAACTGAATTTGCACACTACAGCAATGTGGGAATATGACTTTTCTTTTCTTGCTTTCCATTGCTACTTTTTGTGTATCTGACATATTATATCAGCCGTGGTTAAACATTTATTCTACTGCAGTTACAAGCTACAAGCTACAGATAAACAAGTGGCATTATGTATTTCTTATCACTTATTAACCGGCCCATTTGTAACAGAGGTCTTGCGATGGGCTAAACCCATCTGGATGACCAGGTAGCCCACCTTCTGAAACAGTAACAAAAGGCTTATGATTTTTTTTTTTGGTTGGGCTCTCTTTATATTTTCACATTACCAGCCCACTCATACTTAGTCTAGTCCCTAGATTTTCTTGGCATTTCCATGGCTTGGATTTCTGGCAGATTCTCTCTAGAGGAATAACTATAAATGCAATGGTTTAAAGAGCGAGGAGGAAGAGGAGGAGGAAGGCTTGATGTTTCACATTTTTTCCATTTCTGTTTCTGACTGTCTAGCTTTCCTGGAGGCAGGTCACTTGGTACTATGTAACACTTGTAGGTTGCTAATACTGGCTTGGTGAGCGAGCCCAAAAACCTACCATTTTATGTTGTTTTCCTGCTTTTCATCCATATAGGTGTTCAGCTCAGTTGGGTTTTTTAATTGTATTATTCATGAAAGTGATGTTCTAGAGGGAACAAACAGTTTTAAGTTTCACTTAATATTTTTATTTCATTATTTGCAATGCTTTCCATGTGATCTGACATCTTTTGTGACATCAACCCAGCATGCCATGCTGCTTTCTATCCAACCAAATGTGTGTAGTGACATTTTCTTTTGAGGTCAAAACAAGAGCATGAGCACAGAATCATCTTGGTATATAAATGCATTGTATTCACAGAAGCTGGCAATGATAACAGAAGGTTTAAAAACATTCTAATCCTTTACAAGAATGTTACAAGTATGCCTTAAAATACTGTAGAGATGCACAGACCTTTTATGGACAACTGAAATAAGCTATAAAACTTAAAAATCGTAACGATGCCCTCAATATTAACCCCATGAACTGGCACGACTTTGGGAATATCACAATATTAATAAGATTTTATATGTAGCTTAAAATTACAAAGTTATCTAGGGCTTGTTACTTACTTTTACTTGTGCCTACATTGTAAAAGCCAATACTAATATAATATTAGACAAACAATAGGAAGCTATTGCAGGAATTAAGAGCACTGAGGAGGAGGAGATACTGTCACAAAATGCATTGGTTGCCTTCCAGCATGTCATATTACAATGGAAAAATTAGCTGATTGTCATTCTCAGTGCTTATGTCAGTCCTGATGCCCATTGGCAGTTGCATCAGACTATTCTCAGACTGATACTCCGTGGTTTAGGGAGGCCCTGTAAGTGATGTTATCTTTGAAACTTGACCTCCACCTTCACTTTAAGGGACCACACACAAAATGCCGCACAGCTTCCCTATCAGTGTAAACCGAAAGTAGACTTAACTGTTTACCACTGAAATCATTGCCTCTTTCATAAGGCTTTTATATTGACTTGATTGAACTTGGCAATTTAGCTGACTCTTTTATTGTGTGAGTCAAATAAAACAGGAATTAACCCATACTAAGTATCAAATCAACATTACAGAGCTAACACAGTGAAACAACAAAAAAAAGGTTGTGGAAAAATTTTATGAAAAAGCATCTTAAAGGTAAAAAAAAGGCTTTTTGAATGTTCACTTCAGCAGGTTCATAATACACTGTAAATAGCAACAAAAACACATGTGACCATAATCTATACATAATTTCTACAAAATAAAATATGTTATTGATTGGCTTTCATGACATTTTATAGAGAAACTACGTATTGGTGTGAAGGCCCCTTAGGTGGAGTAGGAAAACCTTACTGGATTAAGGTAGAGTCTGAGGTCTGGTTAAGAATAATAATACACAATTGGTTGTGCTATGTCACCTCCAACCATATGCACACTGTAACTGTCTCCCTGATTGTGTCATGTACGGTTATGTCTGATCTCTTAAACACGTTGCTCAAATGAAGTCAAATGTAACTGTAATCAGTAACATATTAATATAATGTATGACAACTGCACTTAAGTTCAAATCAAGCTCTAAATACTGTTTCTCCTGTTCTTATGCAATTTTCATTTTCTTTTGTATAAGGCTTACTCTGCCCCTCCCTCACTGGCTTCTGCAATCTGCTAATTAATTAAGTACATCTGTAGAGGACTGTCAAAAGTATTAAATTTTGGCCTTAGGTTTCTTAGAGCACAACCTGTAAAGCTATAGTCATATTATGAGGCACATTGCCTGAAAATCATTTTAACTAAAGGAAAACTGGCCCAGCACTCTGTCACATTAACAGCTCTGTTTCCACAAGCTTCATTTTTTTTTTAAATTCATCCACTCTCCTCCACTTTATTTCTTGTGATATCTTTGAAAATGAATTCTCTCCAACCTTAGCTATCCCTCTGTCTCATCTTAAAACATTGTAGAGGCTAGACAGCAACTATCAGTCAGAAGTCCACAAAGTCCTGAGTTCATCTCAGAATGGGCTCCGATCTTGTTTCTACATTTTGTTGCTCTCGCATAGACATAAATCACTCGGCAGAATGTGGCAGCACCTGCTGCACCCTCCTCACCTCACAGTCTTGCTGCCTCTCCGCAGGCTTGAGGCCATAGCAGCTCTAAGTCTGTTCATCTCTCCTGAGTGGTAACTTGCTTATTCCTCCTGCATCGCTCCTACCAATTCTTTCATTTGGATTCTGTGTCATTGCCGTTACTCAACCTCTTCATATGATTGTCCTTCATCAGCTCCACATAAACGTGAGTTTGACAGTGTTTTTCATTTTTCTGTCACTTCAACAGAGAGATTTCTGTCTTCCTTTACTAGTACTCATGATATACGCCTGAGCCTGACTCTGTTCCACTTATAGTTTCTGTGACCTTTTCATGTATAAAAACAAAATTTTGCATTCTTTAATTTTTATTTTTTTTGCTAACCCACCCAAGTTCACTACATCACATGGCAGGATGTGTGTTTTTTCCATTATTTTTTTCCTTATTTCCTGTCTTCTCCGTTCCACTTGTCTACAAACGCTGTCATCATCAACTCTAGCACTTACACAGACTTTCATCCAGATGTGCTCATTTTTTTCTATCATGAGCTTGTATGGTCTGAACCCAAGTGAACTAAGCAGACATCACTCTTTGCAGCCAACGCAAAGTGGCTCAGATCTTCTCTGATAAGGATCTTGATGATATGCCAGGCCTGCTCTGCCAGTAGCATTGCCCATAATTCATTCACTACCATCTCATCTCATAGTCTATTATCTGCCTTTTCTTAGGAAATCGTGAAACTCTTTTCTGCCAGCAGGACATTAAAATGCCCTCTTGACTCCACCTCCTGAACCCTTGTTCTGACACTCCTGCTGACCTTTTCCAAAGTACATCCACCTGTATACACTCTGTATGTGGCTGTCTTGTGAATTAATCATCTGCTAATTTCTTTACTAGAATGAGATTGCACCTAGTACTCTTAAATGTATTATCCTTTTGCCAACTTTCTGAATAGAGCACTTTACAGTGCAGCAACTTGTTTCTATATAAACAGTTACTGTTGTGTAAGAAAAAAAAAAAATACTGTATTTATGTACTGACTTGCAATAGTAGATCGGGAAATGTTCTGAAGTGCTCTTTGCAACATTCGCTGCCCTGAGGCCTTGACCTTGCTTGAATTCACTTTTACAGGGATGTAACACAAAAAAGCCAATAGAGGCATTTATCTGTTGTGCTCAAGCAAGTAGTTGATTTCTCTATTACCTGGCTGACAGAAAAAAACTTTCTTTTTAAAAAAAACTCTTAGATATGATATGCAATTTAAAGATGCCATGTAACTGTGATGTGCAGTGTTTGACATTTATAGTCAAAATGATTCATGAATAAAAGATATTCATAATGAAAATAAAGTTGTAGCAGTCTCAACATGACCTATGATAATCTGCATGCATATCTGTCTGAGAGATTTCAGATTTAAAAATTGTTTCATTCCGAGGCAATCCTGACCTGTTTAACTCTATTTATGCAGTTGTGTCATTTTCTTAAAAAAAACAAACAAACAAAAACATTGAATGATGTTTGTTCTATTACTTTACTGCTGACCTTACTGTTGAGATTTCATACTTTTGTGTCACTCAGACCTCTTTATATAATACTCTGAAATAAAAAGTATACAGATTTTGTAAAATGTCAACATTTAAAAGTAAAAATATATTGTTACTAATTTATTGTGCACCATTGTACAGTACGAGTTGTTTCTTAAGACACGAGGCCTCTGTCTCTGTTTCTCCCTTCCTCTGTCTACAGTCCAAGGTCATAGTGTCAGATTGTTAATTGCTCAGAAAAAATCAACACAAACACTGGGAGGCTAGCCAAGGGCAAGTAAGCTATCTGTAATTCAGTGGGGAGGCTGAACTTCTCAATGCTAGTGTCTTCACTTGACAATTAGCCATGTGGGAGACTTCAAACATGCACTGCGCATGAGAGAACATCTCTCTCATCCGCTAATCCTGTCTGCTTCACACTCTGGGTCCATGCCACTGCTTTCTGCACTGCCGTTTGATCCATGCTTAATGAGGGTGTTAGATCACCAATATAGCAATTACATTACCTGGAAAAGAGGCAAGACTCGTTTCCTTTCCTCCCCGTTTTTACAATGCAACCCAAGTGTATCATTAATGTTAAGCTTCTTGATGCACTGCCTCTGTTTTTTATCCTCTCCAGCAATACTCATCTTAAAATCTTTTACAGTTTGCATTTAATACACTTGCTTTGTACCTACTTGCTCTGCAATTATTATTATTTTCCCCCTCTGGTCTGTACACATTCAAAGTCCTTATTTCAAAGTTGTACATCATTTGTTTAACAGAGAACTCATTCATTCATTTGCTTCACTCCCTACCTATAAAAGTACTGCTCTGCAAAGCATACTTTATTCAGCCCTCATACCAATGAAAAAAAAACAAAACATATGAATGACATATTGTAACTGTATATAACTGGACAACGAAACAAAAAACATTCTTGAGAAAAAAGTAGATGGCATTTAAAAACACTCCAGTGTTATTTTTTCAAAACTGGTGTCTTGTTTATAATATAAATGCATGGCAGTTGTGCTAGGATTAGAGGACATTAGCATAGATCCCAGTCAGTGAAGCGCTCATTTATTCTCATTAACTATATGGTCATTTTCAGTAAGGCTTGTCCTTAAGTCACACGATTCAAATACTCGTGAATCAGTAAATGTGAGGGAAGATGAAGATGAGTCATTTGTTGGTCTGTTTCTAAGTACACTACTAACTACCTGCAGCAGTACAGCTGTTCAAGTAACAGGCAACCATGCCATCCATGTGATAGGCATTTTTAATCACTTATTTTATTCTAGGAACACTCACTGCTGAATGAAGTACTTCTGCTGAAGTTGTACAGACTTGTTCACTCTTACCAGAAAATGATGTGCTATTTAATGAACTGACAATGAGTCAAGTATAATTAGCCTGTCATCCTTGCATAACGCCGCTGTCAGATGAAAATATTTTAGCTTTCCAAAGTCAATTTTATATCTCTATTTAATAGGTTTCATGGGGCCAAGTGTCAAGAAACTTACTTAGAATTAACAACTGCTTCTTTCAATGAACGAAACTCTCAATTCATTACTTCTAGGAAAAGTTTTTATCTGATTCTATTGCTTGTCCTAATTAACTAACTACTGTAATTAAGAGGAGTACTCTCCAAAAAGAAAGGATAGATGCCTTATCTTTGCAGTTCTCTGTGGGTGGACAGAGTATTAACAGTAAAAAAAAAAAGAAAAAAATGTTCTTGAGTTGTCTGTGGACTCTTTTAGTTCTAACGATAGAACAAAGTATGTGATCTTTCTACTGGCGTTTATGTCTCCTGCAATATTGCTTTTATATGTACATTTACATGCTTTATATATGAAATAGAAAAGAAATCATGTTTGTGTGGCAGAATTTAAGTTTTTCTTACTTCTAAACCCAGAAATCACTCTGAGCCTCTCTACTGCATTGTAGCTTTGGTTGATTCACAGTTCCCTGAATCTCCTGCTAGATTTCTTGTACTGAGCAAACATACACTTTTATTACCCATACAACAAAACTGCTCCCAAAATTGGATGTGATGTAGGTAATAACATAGTGACTGGGACAATCACAAACTCTAAAGATCACATGACAGTGAGTATGCAGTCTGTCGTCTGGTTGTGTTATATTAGACAAAAAAGGTCATAGCACATCTTTAAATAATGACTTCTCCATAACCAAACAAAATGTATTCTACTGGGTGTGACCAGACACATTCAAGGTCAGTTACCCAGATCAAAGAGCACATTGAATATGAATGAGCTCCCTGGCTTAATATAAATAAAACTCAGTTGTTTCTTGCGTAAATTCTCAATCCATTATGTAATTGTATTAAGTCCAAGCAAATACTCCTTCCATTCCCTGGCCTGAGGAGACATTTGTGGTTTTATTGGTCCTGACAGCTATAAGTCAGTGGATTCAACATGCAGAAAAGATGGCACATGGGGTTGAAGTGCAGTACGACAGGTAGGGAAGCGAATCTGACAGAGAGGAGCGTTCAGCAGGATGGAGCAGTTGACAGGAGAACCAGTTAGGAATCTAGAGAAATCAGGCAGTCTTCTAGGCTCAACAGCTAGATTGGCAGGCCTCTGTCCACAAAGACACACGGGGCTTTGTCCACAGACAGCTGTCCATTCTCTGATCGGTGATGGCTCAAAGCTTTTTTGAAGTAAGATAATAAATCTGAGGTATGGTCCATCAGATTGGCATGTTTTCCTCAGTGGTCAGATCAAAAGTGCTATGCCCCAAAGGTGGTGTGTGTGTCAGAATTAAAGGACACCACAGATCAAAACTGTGTTTTTGAGTATTTTTGTTTGGTTAATTAGGTGACTGGGCTTTAACAATCACAGCTAAGAAAAAAACACAGGCGTACAGTTGTATTTATTACTACGCTAATGGCCTGTTCTGGTACAAATATGTGTGTTGGCTGCTAGGTCCAGAGCAAAAAAAAAGAAAACACACTTAGGCTCATCCTCAAAGTAAGTTAAGTAAATGTGATATGGTTTGTGTAATAACACCTCTTTACCTCATTACTTCAATTAAGAACCTAAACGTTATGAAGAGCTATTGAAACACATGATCAACCTAAGCTATGGTGTGTCTATATGAATTGCTTTCCTCCCGAGTCTCTACATATACACGACGTTATGTCATGTATCGTAGGGAATTCAGATGCACACTCTGTTAGTAGTTTAGTCTAGAGTCCTTAAAACAGTAATATATCTTCTCTTTGTTTCAGATACAATTCAAACAGATCATATCACACTGTATACATATTAAAGTCAAACAGCATGTGCATGATGTGATGTTGATGCCAATGTTGATGATAACTTCTACATGCAACAGCAGTCTAACAAGAATCAGAGCACAGTAGCAAAAGCGATCAGACATCAAATTTCCGATGTTCCGATGTGATGAGCTTTTATGCTGTATGTATAAAGAACTCACATGAAGGGATGTGGGTGAGTGAAATATATTGATGTTGAAAATCTAATGAAATTTCCCATGCCTTTCAAGTTTGATCCTTGTGTAGGTGTTAGAGCAGCCAGGCTGCATGTGCTGCATCTACTCATGCCAGCATACAAAGTAACCTTCATCTCTACTGCTAAATTCTCCAGGTTCCATACCATTTTGTTTGCTATTTGATTTAAAGCTCTTCACTCTCCTGTGTCAAGAACATATTATTTTTAGTTAATTACCTGTGTCTGGCAGCCTCCAGCATCCCACTCAGTGGCCTCACTGCATTAGCCTGATGCTACAGGAAAATCTACACCTCTTATGGTTGATAACTTCTGTTCTCCTACTACATCGCTTTAATATCCCAGTGCCACATGACCAAGCTGCATGAACATGATATTTCTAGAAGTATGTCCCAACACTTTTTTCATGTGTGGTGCAGAAACCACAAACAGTACATCTCAAGACCTTTGTGGAAAGGGTAAGATAAGGGAAGAACAGTATTATTGCTCTCCAATGCACATGTTCAAGCAATATCTGCCCTACAATGTAACACACTTCATATAACAAATGCCATACACTTTAGGTCATCTTTCACAGTAAAATATAATGGTCTCTCTTATTGATTGGACTAGCAAGGTAATAAAAGCTGTGTATTGACAAAACTGACAATGGATACGTTGGGGATTGATTGTGCCATGAAGCT
Source organism: Ctenopoma kingsleyae (assembly GCA_032353495.1). Lineage (NCBI taxonomy): Eukaryota > Metazoa > Chordata > Actinopteri > Anabantiformes > Anabantidae > Ctenopoma > Ctenopoma kingsleyae. The sequence goes on along the minus strand of JAUBNQ010000014.1, from coordinate 16,286,974 downwards.
ATTGAGGCTACTTAGGGAGCAAGACCCTTCCCTGTATTCATCGTCTGTCTCTTAAAACGAAAAGGACGATCAAAAATAATGATGATAATAAAATGATAAACACCTGCCCAGCAGAATATGTCTCGAGTTGACTGTTCCCTTTAAAAAAAGATCATTCCAGTCTTTCAGTATGGTGTGATTTGATTGTTCTGTGCTTGGTAACACAGTAGAATGATGCAGAAGGTCAATCCAACCATTTGCCAGCCGGGGTTATAAACATTTCTTGACAATTAGGCGAAGAATGTGAAGAAAAGTGGAACCATCTTTACAACTGTGCTAAAATGTAATACCGGGACAGGGAGTCTAAATCAACCTTTAGACCATATAGAATAAATTTCATTGCCAAGCGTCCCCATCTGTATTATTGATAGGACATTTCAGTACAGTGTACATATGAATCGGTTGATGTGGGTTTACCTGTCAGGAACATTGCACCTTGCATATACAAGTAGCAATTTGGTTATGTTTTGTCCACACCTGCAGACACCACCCTGCATTCCTGTGATGGAATATCAACTTTTTTAGGGCTGCTATGTGTCATTTGTAGTAACATGATAAATCTGACACCTTGAAAATGTACCATATAAGAAAAGTACCAGTTATGAAAATTAGATTTTTCATATTGGCCATATAACAAAAAAGGTCTTGAGATTAGTTAAAATTGAAGTCTTAAGGATCTATTTGTTGACTACATTGTGCTTACATTGTTTCATGTTACCTAATTTGCAAATAAAGTGAATGTGTACTCATTTTATAAATCTAAAGCCCTGTCTCCTAAAAATTACATTCGTATACAACTAAACTGCATTCCATATGATGTTTTTTGTAGAGAACATAATTGCGACCCGATTACGTTTTCTGTTAACATAATGATCATATGTTCACAGGTAACGTATTATTGTCCACCAAAATATCCGATCTGCATCTGGTTTTCTTCAGACTGTGAGTTTAGCGATATTAAAATGCTTTATGGTCGGCATCAGGCATCACAGCAGTGGGTTAGTGTCAGAGAAAGACTGTGGACGGTTAATGGATAAAAATGTAACTTCACACAGTCGCTTCACAAACACAACATCTGCATTAAAAATGACACCAAAACACGATCTTTTTTCTAACCCTAACCTCAGTACTTTTCTTGCCTAAACCCAACCTCAATAGAGACTTTGGTGTTAAACTTGGGTCTCTGGAATGTCAGCCCTGCACAGTGAACACCCTGCAATCACTTTGCAGTAATAAATGTATTCATTAATAAATGTAAAAATAAATAAATGTATAAATGTATTCATTCCTTCACAAAAATACATTTCTGTACAACGTGATAATCACGTTCTACAAAAACGTAATCGGGTCGCAAATATGTACTGTATAAAAATATAATCCGGAATGACATTTAGTTGTATATGAACATATTTTTTAGGTGACAGGGTTGGTTCTAGATCTAGGTGTAAAAAGCTTGTAAATATAAAGCAAATAAAACACTTCTTTTGAACTCTATGTTTGTTCCTGTTACCCTTCTAATGACTCACTTAGAGGAAGACTGGTTGTGACCTAAGGGCTCTAAAAGTGCAGTTAGAAGTCACATTTAGCATAACTACCAAGTATTCATGAATTAAAAAAAAAAAAAAGATAATCTGTGAGAAGTATCACAGATACTTTCTTGTGTTACTGAACTGTACCTTCTTCACTGCAACTGTTTTAACTTCTCAAATGTGAGGATATGCTGTGATTCTGTTGATGTCATTGTATATTAAAGAGCTCAATAATAATATAGTATGTATCATTAGCTGAAACCATAATTGCACCCAGTTTTGCATTTGTCAGCTACTCTGTCCTTCATCTAATATAGATTCAGTTGGTGAAACAAAGAAGAGGCTGCTTTTCCATCTGCAATCTGTCTGATATTTCATTCATTCACTTTCACCTGATGTGCAGCCTTTGAGATATGATCCCCCGTTGCTATTTTCCTGCTGATTATAACCATTAACAAGCAGTCTGTCTGTGAATGGATGGTGCCACAAGCCTCAGCATTAAAACATTCATCTTTCCAAGTGGACAGTTTTTGAGGTGTAGATATTTATACATGGGATATAGGCTATTTTGAAGTACATCACAGTCAATACAAATAGAGAATGGATATAATTAACTCAGTCATTCTCTTTTGACTCTGTTCTGATCTACTGGACTATTCACTTAAGCAGAAACTGCATGTCAGATTTGAAAATGCAGCTTCTCTCTTGTGACATAACTGAACCCCCACATGTCTAAAGAAAGATTCCCACAGTGTGCTATTTTCTGAGCAGAGAACCATTACTGAAGTAGAGTGCCTATAAAAAGTATTCACCCCTTTGGAAGTTTTCCACCTGCTTGCAGCAGGCCATCTTCAACAAGTGACCGTGCAAAAGAGTGACTCCTCTGAATGACTTCCAAGCTTGCATGCTTGAAATGGGTGAGACAATACATGTAGCAAGTGTTGCCAGGGTTCTTCACCAGTCATAGTGTGTAGTTGGATGGTCAAAAGCCCAATTTTGTTCTCACAGGACCATAAAACCTCTGACATTTTGACTTCACAGTCTCCAACATGCCTCCTGGCAAACTCTAGCTGAAAGTTAATATGATTTTTTTTCTGTTCTTGGCTGGTGAAGAACCCAGAACAGAACAACAATTGACTACAACAGTGCAATATTTATGCAATAAAATATATATTTTATTTATATATATTTTAATTTACTTATTTATTGTTGTCAAAAAGCCAACTTATATCTACCATGGATCAATTCACTGGTGAAAACACCCAAGAGGGGTGGAAGACCGTGTAGCTGTGTACCTGATGTATGAGAATTACATCCTACAGTTCCATTTTTTTTCTAAAGAGATAACCAGTTCAGCAATTAAACAGTTAAGCAGATTTTTTCCCACTCTTTTTAATTAAAGCAGGGTTTTTTTTCTATTTTCACATAATAAAGACCAGTGCAGGCTGTAATCAACATCAAGCTAACCAGATTTGGGTTCACAAATTGATGTTTTGGACCTATGACCGCTATAGTTGATGAGGGTAGAATAATCAGCACAGTGTGCATGAGTGCTTGGGTAAGATTAAAGTGGTGGGTGTCTATCTGGTTATTCATTCAATCATAAATTAAATGCTCCGCAAAAAGGAAATAAATACACACAGACAATGAAGGAAACTATAGAGAAAATGTACAATAACACATAACCCCATGATACTGGGGATTCTGTATTGCTAATGTTTTCTCTGGAGCATTTTTTTGCTGTCATCTAAATTTATCAATTCAGTTGCAAAGAAAGGTGTGGTACAGAAAGGACATAGAAAAGGGATGGTAATCTACAATTTGAGCCAAAAGATAGGAGTAGACAAGAGCAGAGAGAGGGAGAAAGGAGTAAGTAGCCCTGCAGTGATGTAAGATTTGAGGATGGAGAGAAATTGATAGTTTGAAGGGAGAGCAGGAAAGAGGACATACAGTCACACTCTCAGCTCTCTGACCTGAGAGGCACGGTCTGTTTGATTTAGTGCCAATCAGAGTTTCTAATGTCTGTGTAGCACATCATAATTTATTAGGATTATCATAAACTTGTGCTGGGAGAAGGAGCAGGGGCACTTGTCCCTCTCAGAATGAATTACTTGCTGCAGGCTAAAACGTCAATCAGGCTAGAAATGGCGACACTAGCTTTTTCCCACTTTGTTTTTCCCCAACCTGTCAATGAGAACCATCAAAGCTAAGACCCACAATAAATATTCATCACATTCCACCTTACATGGGGCCAAGGATATCAGGTGAAGGAGAGCTGAAAGAAGGTTTAAATTACACTCTGGATTGGATGGGGCGTCTGTTTTATCAACAGCAGGAATAGGGAGTTTTTAGAAAATATTTGCTTTAGACTTTTTACTTAAACCCAACGGGCAATTTCTGTGTTGCTCCTCTATGCAAAATATATAGCATCAGCCTGGGCCTATTCCCAAATAGTGATGCTTTATCAAATGACATATTAATCCATAAGTGTGCACAAAAAGCGGGTGGTTAGTTGAGCCTGCAACAAGCAGGAATTTCTCACACGAGACTGAAGTTTGAGTCCAGTTTTAGACATTCAGTACAGTTTTTATTTATCTGTTCACTTAACCTAACCCTGTTTTTTTGTGCATCATGCTTGTGCCTAAACTCATCAAAACATGCCGCTTCTACAACTGTACCCAAGCATTTATGATTGTTGTAATGCCGAGAGGTGCAACATGAAAACACCATTTTGGTGCTATTGTATGAGGTGTCCAACAGGGACACCACAGAGTATCTTTAATATTTGGATGAGATGCAAGATGCATACAGATTTTCAGTATTTGACATCTTGGGAAGCATCATTATCTCACTCTGTAGACTGAGAATGTGTTGATAATATAACATATAGAACATTCTAATTAAAGTAGCTTAAAGTACACATTAATTCAGAGGAGCAATGCACGTTCCTTAATACAGACAATGACAAGCACTTAATTTAAATTGTAATTTTATTCCATATTACATGAGCAGAATTAATGCTGTTAATACAATTAATTAATAATCACTTTTACAACATCACCCCACCCATGTAATTCTCAAATAGATTTTTGAGAGACCAAGGTGTCTTTTGTGTCAGCTGAACTTCATGCTCAATTTGAATATTGGGTAAAAGGGGCACTTGTCTCTTAGCTGTTTTTCATCATCTGCTAAGCCTTTTCACTTCATTTTGATTATGCAGAAGAAGGAAAGGGCCACTGAAAGCATCATCTTGAATATGGTGCTAAAGCTTTATTGTATCTGTCCAAGACTAAGAACCCTCTTCACCTACTTTAGCTTCTTCATCATGATGGACTGGAGTTGAATTCATTTACTCAGGGATGTGAGTGGGAGGAGAAACAAATGTGATGGTATAACTTGAGAAGGCAGTATAAAGATCACCAGCTTTTTTTTTGACAAGATGTGAAATAAATACCAAATATGAATTCAATTGGATTTCACACTGTAAGAACCACAGTACTTTTGCAACTAACAAAATATAAAAAAAGTTATTTTCATTTGCACTGCATTGTAATACACTGACACACTGACTTTTTTTTTTAGGATTCAATTATACTCAGAAATGCCTTGAAGCAAAATGTGCAGTGCACAGTACAGCCTATATAGGTAATTCTACAAAGTCCCTAAACTAGATATTTTTGCAAATATATAGAAGACAACCAATTTTCTTTCTTTCTTTCTTTTCTTTTTTTCTTATATGTGTACTTTCAGGTGTTTGCTGTAATTTACAGCATACCTTTTAAGCCCATTGTGGCCCACATTGACAACACACATTCCAATGAATGAATGGAAAATCTGTGAAACAATAGATGGGCTTGCTTTTGGGAGTTTGTCTGGGGCCTGCACTGGCATGACACTCAGTGGGAGTATGAGAGGCATGCACACTGGAAACCTAATTAATCCAGCCTTCCTTAATTAGTCTCTCTCCTGTCCATGACGCACTTGCCAATCTTCTGATGTTCCCTTTCACTCCTCTGCTCTCCCTGTCTTACACATATGCTCCCTTTTGTTTTCCTCTCTCTATATTTCTCAGTGTCTCCCTCCCTTTCTTTGCTACTCTGTCTGGTTTGCCATCTTTTCAGGCCTGACCGATTGGTGACAATATGTTCTAAGGTGATAAACAAGCACATGCTGCTGCAGAGGGCAGCTTAGGCAAAGCTATGGTTGTCTGTGCTGTTGCCTGTTTTGCCACTAGAGGACCTGACAAAAGCCAAGCTGTAAGCAGCAGTGATCACTTGCACCATATTGTCTTTAGAGATATACAGTGTGTCTCACAATGCAGGTGGTCACTGTGCGACTGGATGGCACAATGCCACAAGCGCTGCGCTTCGTGTGTGCTGATCACGGCAGTAATCTGCAAATGCTGGTACAGGAAGGCACTGGATGCATCCCTCCAGCATAGCTGGATAACAGGTAATGGCAGTAGCTCTAACTAGTGCCAAGCCTGTTATGCTGAAAGATGCTGACTTTAATGACGCTGTGCAACACTGAGGCCCAGCCCACTCACTCTATGCCCAGAATAATGAGGCAGTTATTCCACCAGTGGCCATGACCATTCAAAATGAGTGCACTGTGAATACTGATCAAGACTAACTGTTTACATTCTCATGCACCATGCCGACTTTATAATGAGCCGCATGATTAACTCATCAGGGTTTGCTTGTCTTTCTTGCAGGAAAGGTAATGCGCTCTGCTTCAAACACAGAAATTAGTGCTATAGAGGTGAATTTTTACCCTGTCTATTACTGAATGAATGTTACGTGGGAAAATAGTTAATGTGAATGTGCCTTAAACTACTGGTTTGCTGTTAGTTAGTTTCTCCCGATATATATATATATTGATATTTTTCAGTACATGTAATGTAGTAATGTATATGTTGATAGTATCAGCTCTTTACCTCTCTGATGCCTTTTAGCCTTTTTTAGCTCATTCATATCTGGGATGACTGTGGTTCAGTTGGTAGGGTGGTTGTCTATGATTCCCAGGGTTGACCCCCAGTTCCCATGATTCCTGGTCACCTGTTGAAGTGTTCCTGAATGATATGCTGAATGGTGTCTATGCCTTGGTGTCTAAAATGCAGCTGACTGTCCACAAGAATTTACCCAAGGGCTTTAATAAGTATTAAATAAATTATTTATAATTACATAATTAAATTATTATTACATATATGATTTCTTGTTTTGGTTTTGTTTCAGTGCTGCAGTACCATTACTACTTTCAGCAGCAAACATTATTAAACTCCTTGTTACCTGCCTAACACAAAATGGGAGACATAACAATGTTAGCATCTATTTAGCACCTTAAAAAACAATAATAAAAATAAAAATATTCATGTTTGACACCAAATGAATGCTAATGGTGCTTCATGTATGATGTATAAATAGGCTACTGCTTGTTAACACAATAACCATGGCAAATATATAAGATTGCAATATAAATATAGAAAAATTTTGATGTTAAACATGCTGGTATGTGTACTGTGTTACTTTCGACACAACCAGGATTGTTTTCCAATGTTTACACTATCAATGCTTACCTAAGCTAACCAGCTGCAGCATCAAATTTACCGTACAAGTGTGAGAGTGGTATTAATCTTATCTAACTCTCGACAATTAAGTCAACTTACCTTAATTAACCTACCTTTAAACATTATTTGAATTTTGTTAAAAGCTGAGTAACCAAATAAGTTGATCTTAGATGAAGTGTCCTTATTAAGAAAAAGCAAATGAAGCAACGTTTGATAATATTTAATAATGCCCATGCAACTTAGAAGTCAGCTCCTACACAACCCTCATTCCAACAAGTATGAAACATATGACATAAAAAAAGGTGATAATTGTATGAAACACTGGCCGTACTGCCAGTGGACTATAATGTGATAAATATCTTAAGGGATAATCTTTCATCTTTTTTTTCCGCCTGTAAAGACGAGCTATTTGTGTATCAAGGTCATCTTGCATCCTTGCTGCATTTCCACAGAACACTTGCCAGTTTTTTTTTCTTTTCCTCTCTACCTCTTTCATCATCATCCTCTCTTAATTTTTTTTTCATTTCTGATCTCTTACTTTCATGGGAGGAGGGGAGGAACAGGGTCAATACAGGCTGAATCAGAGACTGACAGAGGGTCGAGGTGAAGCTGTCCTTAATACTCCAGAAGCTAAAAATCCCTTTTTCCTCTATGTTCCCCCTGTAATAATGCTCCAAATGTCAGTTCTTAGTTATGATTGCCTTCACCATATTAGATGAGGCTTCAGTGGCATTTCACAGTGAACTTGGTTTCAGATAGATAAAAATACCTCAGGTTATTTCAGGTGGCTTGGCCTTTTTTAGTGTTTTTATGTGGAAACTGAAAGGTTTACTATGAAGACATGAACATTTTTAGCAGCATACTTTGTGCATACGGCGGAGCATATCATATGGCTCAAGCCCAGGAAACCTGTGGATAGACTGATTCCTGTAAGAAACAAAGGTGGATAAAACACAAGCCACTGTTGCTCACTTTCTCTGACTTCTATGTAACAGCTTGCTGAGTTTCTTTCTGACTCCTTACCTGTGCCGGTAATCCCAGGTTACTCTAAAGCGGTGTGGGTCTGAAATCTGGGAGCTTTCAAGGTTCTGCACTCTAACTGTATATAGTGACTCACCACTACACTGCAGTCTGCAGACTTAACCATCACAGTCCCTGAGCACAGAGCATAAATTTGTTTAGTCTGCTTCAGTTTACAGTTTCTTTTTCTCCCTCAATTCGTGTTTCTTTGACGCTGTGATTCACCAGCTTTGGATCTCTTCTTTTAGAATATCAGAATATTTTTCGGTGCAGGAAAATTTTCTGGCCTGTTCACTGTGGCCCATTTCTTCTGTGTGGGTTTTTGGTTTTTCTCTGTCTTTATTACTATAGCTCTCTCTCTTTCCCAGGGCCTCCTCAGCATCATTTGCATGGCCTACTTTCTGTTTGGTTAATACCCACAAGTAGACACTTGAGCAGTAAACACTTGCCATGACTAATAGTGGGCTTTCCTGAATGAACTTGAGGCTTGATTTAATACCTTATACCATCCAGAACACTTCCCTTCAGGATGTCTGACTAAGCAATCGCATATCTCTGCAGGGTCAGATAAATTCACTTCTTTCTGAAAGAGATACATATAACACAATAATTACATCAAGTTCTTTTCAGCAGTAATATATAATCTGTACACTATAATCACTATGCTCCTGCTGCTTCTGTATATCACCTCTAATGCTATTAATTTAGCTACTTCACCTCTGCCACTACATACATGGTAGAGTAAAAAGTCAAAGTGCTAAGTCTTATATGAAATCTGAGGTACATTATCAGGAAATAATAAGAATCATGCCTACATCACTGACACAACGCAAAATACTCAGCAGGGAGATGCTGGAAAAAAAGCATCTGCTGCTAATTAAGGTTATTGATCCTACTCAGAGGTTTTCAACAGAGGAAATCACATAATATTCTCACTTTGTCCATGTTCCTGAACGTCTCAGAACAGTCACTGCCTTAAAGTGTGGTGTGGTTTTCCACCTGTCACAGTCCCTTTCAAATTGAGTTTCAGATGTGCAACAGCTGAATCTAGCTGAGAACAGACAGCTGTGGTGCTTACACTTGAGTGGAATCAGTGTTCCTGCTTGCAAATCCATGATTTGTTTTCGTCTGTGCTTATTATGAAGTTAGAATTCCTCAAAACATATTCAAAATATTTGAGTGCAAGATGATTTGCAGTTTTACTCAGTTACATAGTCTTTCTAACTTAATATTTCTTCCATATTAGTTTTCTGTATTCAGTCTTCCTGAGCTGGCCTTTTCCATATAACTGTGGGACACACATATTTCTTCTTAAACTGTTCCCTACAGAGATGGAAAAAAATGATCCATATGGATGTGTCAAATGCATAACTGAATAGCAAATGATCAGCAGAATTCACAAATTTGCATGCACTTCTTCAGTGTTTGGGGAGCAAAATAAAAAAAATGAGGAAAAATAAGATCTCAAAAAGATAATCTCCACTACATTTGCAAGGCTTTCTGGGACACCAGAACCCCAGGAGGAAGCTGTCTGTGCACTATAAACAACATCTTAGAGTTTCTGTTGGGCTTTCTTTGAGAGAACAGGAGATAGACATGGAGGTTTGTCTCCCTAAGATGGAAGCAGCAAATAAAAGATGGGAAATGGATGAGAGATAGAGCAGGGAGAGCAGGGTTCATATATAATGGTTCACTGGTAGAGAATGAGAATTGGCTGTTTTTCATTTCACCTGTCGGTGTAAAAGAGGCGCCTGTCACAATGAGGCCAATGTCACCAGGACATACTATGTTTCCATGACAACTTGGAATCCCCCCTCCCCCATTATTTTTGATTTGTGTTGCATGGCATATGGTCTTTTTAAGCAAGTATGTGCTACCTTGCAAGAGAACTTGAATAAGGCAAAAACCCAGGAATAATGCTTTATCTTTCTCATTTTCATTGTCCCTTTGCTCTGGTTTCTCTGTGCGGCTGTTTAACTCTGCTCATATCAAGCTGTGCCTTTTGATTGTTCAATATCAAACACTGACAGTGAGAGTAAATTCGTAGTCAGCTGAGCTTTGGCACCACTAATGTTTAACCTCTTGGCTAAAGTCAAAGCAATGAAGTTGTCATTCTCACATTCACTGACACTCCAAGTTTTGCTAAGTGTGTTATGGTAAGAGCTGGAAAAAGAGGCACTGGAGACTCCACTTTGTCCAATAGAACAAGGGGTGTAGAGGTTAAGATCCTAAGGGTATATAAAGATAACAACAACCCACTGGGTTTAAGATGTTTCCTGCACTACCAATGAAATCCCCATGATAAAATGTATCAGCACTGTGATCCAGGATAAGGCGCTGCTGCATACTGACACACAGCAGTGATTCAGTTCCTCTAAGTGGTTTAATAGGTGTTGTGGAAAAAAAGGGAACATCCTAAACCTCTGCTTACAGGTTTCATTAAAGAAAGAGAGTGTGCAATGTGTTCACCTAAACACAAAAAAGGTTATCTCATTTATCTGACCGTGCAGATAATGCTGCTTTTATTTTTGCCAAAATAAAGATGACTCAAATTTCTTACAAAATACAATTGAAAAATTCTGTAAAATCAGTCAGGCAGGTATTTAAGTGTTATGTTAAGCTACAGTTAAGCTACAGTTTTTAAAATATTTCTTTAGTAGAGAAGGTCAAACCCTGTGCATTACATACTAAAGCAACTGTGTGCGTATCTATGACCATGGATGCATGAGTTTGATGCAGCTCAATATTTGACATATTGGGTGCATTGATTTCAAGTCTCTTGCTATTCCTTGAATCCCAATGGTTGCATTTTTTAGCTTTAATTCCCAAGGCACTTAATTGGTGGATTGATATAGACTATTTATTTAGTAGAAACTAGTCCCAGTGAAAATTAGCAGCAAAGTTTGAAAATTATCCAGCAGAACTTGGATATTGTTGGAGGAAAGATGCTTGAATGTTGAAATTATCAAGTGATCTTTCAGTGAAAATAAATAAATCAGTTATCTCAAGAGATAAAATCAAAACACTGTCCGCAAACCTAGACACCATTAGATGTAAAAGTGGTGGAGGTTTTTCATGTGAGTGAATCAACACATAATGTGGCATCAGCATTTGTGTGAGGCCTTTTTTATTAAAAGGAGGTTGTACAGTAAAGGCGCAGATTCAGATCTCTCACACGACACCAAACAAAATGTTGTTTGTCTGGGTGAGGCATTGTTAGTTCTGTGCACAATAAGACCCGATACTGCAAGAGTGGAGAAGAGTTCTAGCCGAATCAGAGGCCACTTTTCCATTGTCACCCAGTTGGAAAATGATGAGGCCAATCTCTTTCATGCAGGGAGACACAGTCCCCTGTAGGCTTACTGATTTTAAGGCAGTCCGTTTATGTTATGTTCCACCATCTCTCATTTTGGAAGCTGTAGGTGGCCATTTTTTTGTGGGAGAACAGATTCTAACTTCTCATCCCATTCTGGCACTTGGTCACTTTCCAAGGTACTGACAGACCTATAGTAGAATGCAGTGTTTTTGAGATGTATTTACTTTGGTCAGTGGTTATAACTGAGGTCCATTTCACTTTCAGTGGAGCAGATTGTTATGTGCTATATACTGCATTTTGGATTTTGAATGATTTGTTGAATATAGCAAATATATAAATGCATTTTCATAAATAATAATCCACGAGTCAGTGAGGTCTTAAAATAATGGTGAATTCAATAGAA
>JAUBNQ010000014.1:16233608-16263032 GCA_032353495.1 Ctenopoma kingsleyae | reverse complement strand
TTTAGAGTGTAAAAATACTCAACTGCCACTGCAGTACTTAAAAATACTACTGAAATATAAATGAAAAATTTGCTTCACTTTGCCATGTAGTTATTCATTTGGGTGTTTTGCTTCTGCTCATTAAGCTTAACTTTACTGTATAATTATGTTATCCTGTCCTACTGCTTTGTGACTGTAGTTAAAGTTGCATTAATTATGAATAATTATTTTTGACCACTAGAGATGGAAGAGCTTAGCGGCAAACTTACAGATATACATATGATCACCATCAGCAAGCAGTTACCTATTTACACATCTCACATAGTGAATCAGTATTTGCATTCATTTACACTCGTTTCTTTCAATGTGATCATAATGTACAGTACTTTCATTTGTGTTCCATTTTGGTCTCCACCAACTCTTGAGAAAAGAAATGGAGATCCTGTAAATGATATATGCAAGACAACTAGATCCTACTTTTTTTTGACGCCAAATTCTTTCACTAATCCATCCATTCATTCTACATGTCCACAATTGATTTATTTTATTTAAATTGTAATTTAAGAATTGGAGCAACTATGATTTTTACATTGAACAATGTACAATTTAGTGTCGCTTAGTTTTTCACTTCACCCTCCAAAAAGCAGTAAGGAAGTTGACTACACAGGGAGAGGGAGATGAGACACTGACTCTGGCTGATAGCTCCACATGATGGATGTGGCTCACAGGTGACAATTCATGCTGACATCCCCAGTGACAAAGCCATGCTTTATAGCCACCGACAGTCTACTACCTGCAGCCCGGGCCTCTCCGGGAATGAAGCTTGATATCCTCTGCAGTGTAAAAATCACTTGTGCCACATGCCAGCGATTCTGTGCAGTGATACTGAGGAGGAGTGCTACCTTGTAGAGGTAAAGTGGGGTGGTTTCTAAAAATGTCTTCTATCCAGCCAGGACCTGCCCATGGTTTGATTCCATCTATGTTGGAGGAGTAGTGTGCCTGCTGGGCAGAAGTGGAGGAAAGAATTACTAGGCCAGTTGTTAATTATAACTACACTGCACTGCACAAGCGCACTTTCTGGCATCACTGTGTTTGAAGCATGCGTGTTGCTAGGATGGTGTGTGTATGTGCATATGTAGACATTTTGGGCATATTTGCATGCGTTCCTCATGTCTGTGTGTAAACAGTATTTTAGTACACATCACATACATCAAAAAAAAAATTACTGATCAGGGTTCCCAGGAAGTAGTATTAGCATTAGTACTGGGATGTGATATACTGCTTTCAGAGGCAGGCAGTGAACAGATATTTAAAAAACAAACAAAAAACTAAAATAAAACATACAGAAATCAAAAGACACAAATTAAGATGCATTTCATATGAGAAATTTAAGAAAGATGTTGTACATGCTGTCAAATCTTGCATTTTGTAGCTTCATTCCACAATCTTATTTTTCCTCTGAAAACATCCTTTCAAGTTGAGAAACCTGCAGGGAAAAAAAAAAAAAACTAAACCTTGACACGTTGTTGTCTACTTTTGTACTGTTCTTCTTGTTTTATTCCTTTTTTTCCTCTGTTTTCTGTGAACCATGCTCTCTGGCAAACTGATGCTTATTAGAGGGCATGAGAAGAACTGAATAAAAAAGACAAGTTAAGACTCCTCTTTAAGTACCTCTCCAACCATTAAGATGGAGATTTTAGATTTTTTCTTTATTCTTTTCACAGAGAAGGTGCAGGAAATCAAGAAGTGCAGCCCTTTCTTTTCAATTTCCTTCCTAATAAATTCCCCCGCTTTTATCCCTTGTCCTAATATAACGGCAAATTAAAATTCATTGAATTTCAACGTGTTCATTAGGCTCTGAAGGTGAGCTCTCTGTAAGAGGATGTGGTGCTTTAGAGGTACTTGTCTTCGTCTGTATAAGTGAATGACAAATAGACATGAAGTGAATGCTAAACATGTGTGAAAGAACTGGTGGAGGCTTCCCATTTGCTTAATGCACAGAATGTTGTACTAATACTACTGTTAATGTTGTGTATGCCTAAAATTATTGCCTGCAGAAAAAGGATTAAGTGAATTAGTGTTATACACGTGCATTTCTAATTCAAGAGTTGATATTTTATCATTTTAGCTGACAACAGTTCAGTAATATCTGCAGACCAGTGGCGGTTCGTCAATAGAGGGCGCTGGTGCCTGTCTCACATGAAGGAGAAGAAGAAGAAGAAGAAGAAGATTGTGTTTTGGTGTCATTTTTAATGCAGACATTGTGCTAGTGAAGTGACTGTGTGAAGTGACATTTTTATCCATTAACCTGTCCACAGTCTCTTCCTGATCCTAACCCACTGCTGTGATGTCTGATGTCTGATCCATAAAACACTTTAATATCGCTACACTCACATGTCTGGATGTTAAAATGTAACGTCGGATATTTTAGCCTGTTATAAGTGGCTGAGGTTGATTACGGGGCACCAAGTGGTAATCTCGCCTAGAGTGCCAAAATGGGTCGAGTCAGCTCTGGTTACAGTGCAACTTAAAACAGACTTGCAAAAGTGCACCCCTGGAATTTTTTTTTTTAAATGGTTACGATAAAACGATAAAAATGGTTTGAGCAGCTGTTGACGAGTGCTGAACAAACAATGGGTCAGTAACCATGACTTCCTCACAACAACAGCCTGAAAGCAAATAGTCACACGGTCCACAGGGAAAACTAAATACCACATTGTGAAAACCTGTTTCCACAAGAAAATATAATGCATTCATGAAACTGTCTGGAAACAGTCATATTTACTTATGTACTGTATGTCCCTTATGTCTGGATACTTACCAGCACAAGCTTCTATACAACTACACTACAAACACAAGAACATTTTAAGGAACATAATTGCAGGTAAATTATATTTTTTCTGATATGCTGACAATTAACATAAATGTAAATGTCATCAACAAAATGTCAAAACAATATATTTCTCTACTGCCACATTATCTGATTATGTGGAACATCAAGTTTGTTGTTATTAGGGATTTTGGTTGGATTTTGGATCATTGTTCATCAATCATCATTAATTTGCAGTTTAGCTGCAGAGGACAGTTCAGTAATTTTTAGGAGACAAATTTGACCTAACATTGAACTAAAGCTTGTTAGAAATTGTTATAAGATTGGAGTGATATTAATTCAATGTTATTTCTGCCACTTATTACATACAACACTAATGTGAAGGTAGGTATCAGAGTAATACAAGAGTACATGTACCTGAATGACAGTGTACAGTGTAAATATTTAAGGTCAGTACAGGTATTTTTTTACATTCAAGATTTAATGGTGGAATCTATGTTTAACATGCTGAAGCTCTCTGTTATGGCTACTATCTTCTAAAATTAAGAGTAATTAAAAGGTATAAAACTTTACTTTATTTGACTTATTTTAGGTTCATTTCACCAGAGATGGCTCTCATAAAGCAGTTGCTGGTTGTCTACACATAAATGTAAATAATTTTTATTAGTCCGAAGTTTTTAGTGCTTTTTAATTCAATTTAGTTTTAATAACTTAAATACATCACTGTAAATGTAAAATAAGCCACTCTTTTGACAGATAAATAGTCTAAGTACTCCCATATAAGGACATCTTGATGGATTACATTATATGCCTATGGCATGAATTATGTATGTTGGAATCTCACTAGACCCTCACATACATACTGTGCCTAAGGAGGGCCATTAATTCCCTCCTGCAAGCTTTTCACCTTATTGTTCTGTGTTGAGGGAGAGACAATGACAAAGGGAGCAGGAGTGAGATAGAGAGGGATGGACAGAGGAAAACAACGTAGTTCATCAGGTCTTGGCCTACTGTGAAGTGAGCACGAAGGGAGCAAGGTGTGTGTTTGTGTGTGTGAGAGAGTGTGAAGGTTGGGTGCATGTTAATGTGTATGTGTTGGGGTTGGAGGGTGATGAGAAAAATCAAGGACAGCCGCCTGTGCCTTCCCTAACTCTGTTAGGCCAGACTGGCATTTTAATAAGGCCTGGTGAATACCACTGCTTCATCCCCCCGGGGAAGCCGAACACACACACACACACACGTTCACACATCTCCAGCCTCATGCACACAAAGTATACAGAGGGAGGTGGAGGCACAAATCATGTGTAGGTGTGTATTCATGCCAGTGTACACGGAATGAGCCTGGGTATATAAAAAACCTTCATATCCACATATTATAAAGATATAAAGGCACACCGGTGAATGTGTTCTAGATATTATATTACTTCAAAAGTAAATTTATAAAGGGTAAATTAAGTGTCTGGCAGATAATGCCACCAGGGAAGCCCTTGCCCATATTGCAATGTCATTACTGTCCATACAAGAGCAACAAGGGTGGGCCGTGTGAATACAAGAGAGCTATCACGTCCCACATGTCAAGCACAGAGCCCACTAACAATGACTAGTGGGAGGGAACAGTTAGATTGCAGCAGTTGTGGTAAAACGCAGCACGGAGCTTAAATTAGTGTTCGCTGCCTATCAGCCGCTGACTGTAGAGCGATATGTCACCTCCAGAGGTGGTACATCAAGCAAAGAGGACTCATCTGTGAAGAGTAATGCAGATAGATGAATGCTGCCTCATATTGACCAATGCAGATGAAAGCAGAGTCATACATAATGTTCACACATACTGTGCCTGCTTCTGCTATCGATCTGAAGTGTGGAAGCGGTGAAGATGCCGGCTTGCTGCGGGGCACTCAAAGGATTGCTGCTGTCACACTTTTTATTCTCAGGAACATCCTCTGTCAAAATTTACGTAACGCGTCTCTGCATGGAATCCCAGCCCAGTGTAGAAAACTCTTCATTTCCTGTCAGACTGCTTTGACCAAAAACTGGAAACATATTAAATTTCATCAGCTACATGGTGTAGAAAATTCAGATTATTTTTTGTATATATGTTGTTGTTGTTGTTTTATTTTTGTTCTTCCTTTGCAAAAGTGTGAAACAGGCGTGAGTGCTGAGTTTCTATGATGACTTTACTTGCAAATACATTTGGGACTAAACTAATATGTTGACCTTTAAAGCTGACAACTGTGTAATGTGATTGCACACGCGCAGCTCAGTTTATATTTTCTTGAGATTCTCTTTCACGCAGCAGGGAGAGCAGCTTGTGGTGGGGATCAGAGTGGTGGTGATACCACTCGCCCTTTTAAGCAAGCAAGAGATAAAGCAGAGCAGCTTCCTGATTGAAGATAAACCCACACTGATTGGCTTTGCCGTGCTCTTCATGTTGTTCTTTCTGCTTCTGCTTTTCTTCGTTCGACTTGTTTTACTTGTCATCTTGGCTAAAATATTATATCTGTTGTAAAAATACTGATACATGTGTAACTTTATAACAGCTCATTTTATACTGGCATTCACCATAAGTTAGAAGAAAATATAATTGGAATTTATTTCCATATTTTGATTTAATTATTCTGATTTTCCCACCAAGAGTCAATATGAGCTAAGTATTTGCATACATGCATGCAGTTATTGCTTCGATATGGTACTGATACATACACCTATGAATAACCACAACATGTATAGGCTCTGGTTTGTCCCTTTACATTATTGGAATTGCCCAATAGGCATTGACAGTGGGGGTTTAATGAATTAAAGTGGACATAGCTGACTCAGTTAAATCGATAACTGGTCCCATGTGGAGTCCTCTGCTCTTTGCAGCAGCAGTGGCAGAAAAGCCGAGATAGAAAGACAGAGATAGAGTGACAAAGAGAACAAGAGAGAGAAAAATGAGAGAGCAGAGCACACAAAGGAGAAAAAGAGGAGGGACTAACCCTCAAGAGAGAGATCATGTAAAGGGAGAGAAGCAGGGATGGATGGAGCTGAATACAAAAATGGATGGAGGCAGTGAAGGAGGCCCTGCTGATGAAAGGGTTAAGTGTTTTGCACTTCCTCACCCTAATGGCTCCTGAGGCTTTACTTCAAGAGCTACATACCCCCAAGATAATATGAGATACACACTTCTTTTTTTATTATTATTTTGTCCCAGTATCGCCTTGTTTGTGCTTTACTGTGCAAACAAACTGGGACTTTATAACACATGTGGCCTCATTCAGTCCAGCGCTCATAGGAACAACATTTGTCTTGCTCTTCATCTTGGTGCTGAAATCATAATTGTGGCCTTTTGAGCAATAAACATTTTCCACTGGTGTGTTTTGTTCCAACATGCAGCCTGGCAGTAAGAAAAAGTGAGTTTTATTTTGTTTTGCATAAAAAAGAGATTAAAGAAAACTCTTGGCCTTGAAAATAAGTACATAAGATAAAACACAGAGTATAACATTTTACAAGGCTGAATGATCGCTCTCTCTCTAGGGTCCTCGCTGGCTTATGTCAGAGAATCCAAACACCCACCATTAAATGGAATTTGGCTGTTTTCTGAGTATTTCACTGGTGCATTTGAGAGTAGATGCTACACAGTATGCAGCAGAGCCTCTTGAAGTAAATGACAACATTGGTCATTTACACACACTATTTGGAACAAACTAAATCAAGGCCTAGTGGGACGCCTGTTTTCAGAAAGAATGCAAAGCAAATTTTAAATGCAGCACACATCTCTAAGATACTATTAGGCAACAGTTAGCCACACATCCAGCAGACATGAAACAGCATAAGCATTAACTTAGGATCAAGTCTCGTGGTCATAATGAATTTGAGTCCATCCAGCTTTGCTTCAGTCTCCGCACAATAGCTCATCTTTCACTTTGCCTTCATATTGTCTGGTGTATGGCATATGTGAAAATATCTTCTCCACCAAACTAATAATTTGGTTTAAAACATGTACAGTATGTGCAGTTAAGAGAGTAGGGCTATGCAATATGATAAAAAATTTCAGTTGCTGCTATAGATAATTACATATCCAGATAATGACGGTGTGCTGTCTTGAAAAGCCTCTTGCAATGTATGAGTCCGAGGTCCAGTTGGAGCACTTGACTCTCATTTGTTGAATAGGTGGTATATGAGGTTAGTGGTGTTTGAATCTGTTGTGTGAACTGGTCGGCGACACAATTAGCTAAGCACAACTTTGCTTAGACTTTTTTCCTGTCATAGTTGTCATACCCGAGCCACATCCATGTGATACAAGTAGCAACTTGGTTTTGGGTATGAACTCCTGGTTTTGTCCTGATTAGTTGGTTGTTCCTCAAACACAAAAATATTCTTGCATGAGGGCCAATTACTTATAATGCTTATGAGTATCTTCACATTCAGTTGGAAAGTGGGGAAAATGCTGGAATTTGCAACAAAATGAATAATTGTGTGCATGGGCATGCCAGTTTTAGACTTCAGATGTCTTAGCTACAGACAAGCTTACTGTACATCTGACTCATTTTCCACTCAGGAGGAAGGAAATACATAACTATTTTGCATTAACCCATTTAATATTCAGTGTTACTTTGTGTTTCTCAGTATTCAATATTTCCTGTGTTCATGATTTCACATATCTTACTTTTTAACAATTCAGTGTTTTACACTGTTCAGTATTTCAGCGTTTAATGTTTCAAACGTCTTTGCTTGTAGAATGAAGTCACAGTATTGTACAGTAGCTGCCACCTTGTGTCACATGGCCTGAACACTGTGTGCTGATTTACTGAGTGGATTTATCTGGTTTTGGTCAGCACTGACATTAAGTTAAGTTTTCAGACAAAACTGATTTAGCATTCAGAATTCAATAAATATTCAGCTAAATTTGTTTTCTGTAAATCAGCTCTTCAAATACTGATTAGTTGTGTGAGGTCTTAATTATGAAAAGTTCAAGGTCTGGATATAGGTTGCAATTGTAGTCAGTAAATAATTCAACATTTGAAGCAAATAATGGATTTATTTCCAACTATGCCAAGCTTATATCAGCATAAACACACTTCTGTCCAGCCTAAAATAATTGTCTCTGTCTTGCCTGTTCTTAGCACCTCCTCTCCCTTCAATCACAGTTTCTCTTTTCTCATATTGTATTATTTTTGTTTTAGCTCTCCCCCGCTCCGTGCTCTCTTTCCATATTTTTCTGCCTTGACAGGGAGCGGTTTCGCCTGTCATGTCACACTTGTGACTGACTGTGTGATGGATAGTATTCTGGTTAGAGCTCTGCTCTGTTTAAAGCACACAGCGGGACAGAAGCACCCCACCACCTCCCACTCTACCTGTCACGCACCGCACCCTGCTCACGTCAGCCTGTATTACTTAGATTTTGTCTTACTGCTTCTCCTTTTGAAAGCAACCTTGCACTATTTGTCTTTCCGCTGCGTTGTCTGTGGTGCACAGTTTATCATTGTCTTAAATGTTGCACAATGGTTCTTTCCACATTTGCATTTTGCCATTGTTTTAGCATAAGGCAATATCCTGTAATAACAGTGTCTCCTCCAGTAAATCTGTTAGCTGTCTGATGTTGAGTTCCATGGTTTTTACATTTTAATTTTACTCCTAAAACTCTGCAGTTTAACAGTCTCCTCTCTTCACTGTTGTCTTTCAACAACATAATCTGGCATGTTTTTTTTTTTTTTCCCATTAGTCTCTACTGTCTTTTTAGTCCCAATTATTTCCTGTCATTAGCACATCCTGCTAATCATAGTGTGTGCAGATGGACAAAATGTAAAAATTTTGTCATGCTAACAAGAAGTGGGGCAAATGCAGACTTTTCATGCGCTGCTCTGGTAATGGGGCCTTCACTGACTGACAGGCCTATTCTCTGCTCCTCCTGAGTGACAAGCCTGCAGTCGCCGCTCGAACGTAGGAAATGAGAGTGGAATTACAATACCAACCATGTCACCTCCTCGGGGGACAAGAGAAAGGAAAACACAATCATGGTCCCAATCAAACACACGCACACATGTACGCACACACACATACACAAAGTCACATTCTACATTTAGCTTCACTCTAATGGTGAAAAAAACACACATACAGTACATGCACACCCGCACCTAGTTTCCAGCTGTTTACATGTTGTTTTAGGCAACCAAGCTGTTGAGACAAAGAATTTATAGGAAATCTCCACTGTGCATGTTTACTATATAGACATTTTCCTGCTTGGAGAGATTTAGGTTCGCAGCTTAAATATTTGTTTTAGAGCAAGTGACAATGTGAATACAAGGGGAAGACCCTTTATTTCATCAGTATGTTCCTGTACTCAAGTGTGAGTTTGAACGTTTGAGTGTGGTTTTCTTAGAAAGGATTGTGAGAACAGCCTTAATATTTTAGGACGTCCAAGGGATTTGCTTAAAGAAACTGTGAAAAAGGCAGAAAGTCTCTGTATCTTCCTTTGGGTATATGTGTGTGTATGTGCGCGTGCATATAAAGCACTGTGAGACCTTGCAGGAGGGCTGAGGTATGTTTTCTATTTACACCAAATTCAGAGATTTGTCTACTGTCACTCAAGTCTAAGCGATGTGAGGGCTGATGTGAAATGATGATGACCGAGTGAACCAACAGAAGGAGATTTGCAGCCCTAGACTAGCTCATGCTGCGATGTGACCAAGTGCATTACTCCCAAAGTCATTAGCAGGTCTGGTTAATACAATGCTTGGGTAGATTAAAGTCTAAGTAGGGACATTTCCTATTAAAAGCTTCCTATTATGCCTGATTTTACATGGAGACAGCTACCGGCTTGGAGTCTGTTGCATTTACTGCGGTTCCCCTGTCGCCCAGTCTTTACTGCCTGTGGTGTGAGCGGGGGTGTTTATGAGTTTATAAAGCCTCATGACGCATCATCATGCTTTTATAAATTCAGACATGAAAACTCAGGTCACACACCCTTCCCTTCTGCACTGACCCCTCCTACCTACCAACCCCCCTCCCACCCAACCTCAACCCCCTTCCCCTTTCCTAACCATCCCAACACACTCATTTAACCTTGTTAAACCCTCTAAACTGGGCCGCTCAAGGGCTGTTACATGCCACAGTAATCTCTAACAGGGGATTCATTTCTGTCGTTAACAGGAAAGCAGTTCGCATCACCCGTATATAATTTACAGACACCAAGCCCAAGATCTTTAGAGGAGGAAGAATGGCTATTGTTGTGGTGTTAGTTGAAGATGTGGCCTTGGGCTCTACAGACAAGATGCAGGCCTGTTTGTGTTTAGTAACAACACAGGCCTTTCGTGACTTGACAGGCTGACCCAAGGTGACAGGTTTAGGGCTATGAGAGCGCAGGACAGCCAGCGGTGGAGACAGAAAGACAGATGCTTGTCTTTGGTGTTAAGTAGCAGCTGGACAGGTGCACAGCCCGCCATAATGAACTCTATTGAAGGTGAGCAGGAGCCAGGTGGTCAAGCTTTCAGGGGTTGGACAAAAGGCAATCAGCCCTATACCCTCTTTGTTTGTGTGTGTATGTGTGTGTATGATGCACACACTCTAGTACGAGTGAAAAGGGGATCACTCAGAGAATGAAATTGTGTATGGCATTGAGAATTGCTTTCAGGGGAGCTGGAGTGTGCTGCTGTAGATGGACTGGTATTATAGCCTTAGCAGACACCTATTGGAAAATCCCTTCAAAATCCGTTGTGGTTAGAATAAAGTCTCTGTGTCAAGCATAAGGCCGTTCAATAATTTTCCACTGTAAATTGATAGTTTTTAGAGTATTGCACCTCATTGTGCCATAGGCTTCTGAAATTGTTTTTTTGTTGAGCTATAGGTTTCCAGTCCTACAGTTAATGATACTTGTGTTTTAGTCCTCCAACTGCAGCCATCTGTAATCTTGAATTTCCAACCAGGCTCATAAGCACACCTGTTCAAATGAATAATAGCCGGCACAATATTGTGCCGTTAAGGAGCATCATATGAGGAAGGAAATGGTGATTGTTTCCTTCCCAGAGATGTTCTCCGCAGCCACAGCATGGGGCCCAATACGTAGATAAAACACCATATGTTTGAGCGCCATAGATTCAGCTATAAATCTACTTAACTGCAGCTCAACCCCCAGATGACGAGTCAAGTATATGGTCAAATCACTGTTTGTGACAGCACCACACAATTTTTGCTTCCCTAACAACAGCCATTGATGGTTTTCCTTTACTCATCTCCACCCCTTCAATTCCGCAGCTCTTCCTAACATTTTTCTTTTACAGGTTTCAGCTCTCGTGGCACATGGTGATATTTCAAACTGCACTGTTTGCTGGTGCTAATGCATTTAGTATCAATGGCTAATTAAAACTGCAAGATCGCTTTGCTAAAACATCTGTTCCACTCTTAATAAGCAAGACTGTCTTGAAGCGATTGTGTTAAGTGTCATTAAGTGCTGATCAAACGTTGCTGCCCGGTCAATGGTGGTAAACATTACTGAATGCTGAATTGTGCATGCCCTGGATTCACATACACTTCTTAGTCAAAAATCCCAGTTTATCTTCTTATTTCTCTTTTTTCTATTTGCTTTCTTTTTTTTCTAGTCTGTTCTCTTTGTTGTCTTTTGCACGCTGTTTGTTGCTATGCTCCTTTAACAGTGTTCACTTTAACTCTTGTTTTTCATTGTATTTATTTTCCAGCTTTAACATCTGTCCAGTGACAGATATGAGCCTGTTAGGCTTGTTGCAGTGATTGTATGACTAGATTCAAACCATTACACCAACCTGTTTTAACATGAGAAGTCTGGATTTTGAACTATTTACTGTTAACCAAATTAAGATTTATAAATTAATCATCTGGCCCTGTTTTGACCGTATTGTGTTGACCTACCGCAGTGGCGGATCAAGAGGTCTAGGCAGGGTGGCAATGCTGGACCTCCTCAGTGAAGTATTTGAAAATCCCCTATATGTAAATTAAGTCAACCAAATATCCACAAATACACTTCAAAACTATTTATTGTATCATTATCTCTTCTAAAAAAACAAAGACAATTTTAGGTATGAATGAGAAGAAAAAAAAGATCCCCTAGAATAAAAATAAAATAAATACAAAAATAAATAAATACAGAAAACAAATACAGACAAAAGAACTTCAATTACTGTAGTTTTAGTTTATTTCTTTACTTTAACTAAGTTTTTCAGGGACCTAAGATTATATTTACAAGGCTATGAGAGGTTTCTGGACAAACAAGCGATTAGTTTTTACAAGTATGATTTTAAGGACATAAAAGCTGGGGGGGCAGCTGGAGTGGCAAGACTCTACAGCAGGGGGGTGTTTGCCCCCCCTTGCCCCCCAGTACATCCTCCCCTGACCTACCAAAAATCAGTAAATGAAATAACAAATATTTACCTATATGGGACCACCATTTACCTACAGACAAAAATGAAACAGATGTTTGTGAAAAAATATGGGAAGTTAACCAAAATGATTGACTTGAATGTTGGAGAACAGAAAGAAAATGAGCCCAAAAGGAAACTGAATTTTAAGTATGGCACAGGGTATTTCAGAGAGACTGATACTGTGCAACATAACTAGCTCAGGCAAAGAAACCAATGACATCTGACCTTTTCAATCTGAGCAAAAATGTCATCACATACATCTAATAACATCTTATCAACATGAGCCCTTACATTTTTTCTTAAATAATGGGATGTGCAGATGTCCTTTAAAACATGCACATTTTTAACAATGTCTATTATCAACATGTTCACATCCCACAAAGTCAGATAAAGACACTGTAAGTCATTTTGCATGTCATACTGATGCTAAAAGTACCATCTGGAGCCACAATCTGATGCTATGGAAGTGATGGTATCTACATCTCAGACAACAATCATAAATGCTCAGTCACAGTTATGAAGACATCACGGTGGAGTTTGGTGGAGTTTAAGCACAAAGACAATTGGATAAGAGTTAGGCACAAATAATGACAATAATAAGGTTATGCTAAGTGAAAAGATTAAATAAATACAGTAAAAAGATAAAATAATTCCTTCTTGGACTTTTTACAACACACATCTCACACTGGTCTCAAATGTATGTCTCATGTGGGAAAGTTCTCCCTCTTGTTCATTCAACTACCCCATCCTCCTCTCGCAGATGTTTGACATATTGTTCTATGTCATTGCTATTATAGTAGTGAGTTTGCATCCAAGTGCATTTCATTCCCACGCAAAAAGGTACCTTTAGCACCAAAGGGCTTGACAAAGCATACTTATGTGAATGGTTTGCTATAATCATTCATCAGGAGAAGAGTTCTGTAGTGTGGAAACAGCCAAAGATGTGCATTTATTACACTAACTTTTTTCACTAACTAGCTATTATATTTTATTTAAAACTTTGATTCTAGAGCTTATCAAGCAAGTTGGGTGTATGTACACTGTAAACCATTTTAAAAAAGCAACGCATTTCAAGGTTTATGGTCTCCTTTAAGTTTATTGCCCTTGCATTGGTCTTTTTATAAAAAGTTAATGGATTTAGCTGGCCAGGGCAAATCTCCAAGGCTTTTGTGTTTCAAAAGATTCTCTCTCTTTTTTTAACTCTCTGCTCTTTTCTCTCTTCCACCACCATGCCTGAATCACTCCACTTTGAATTACTGTATTCCTGTTTTATAGTCTTTTTTTTTGTGTGTATCTCTTTATGCAAGTGCTCTGTCGTTTGTCCCCATATATTGTTGAAAAGGCAGCATTCCAAGTTCCTTTGTGTAAAGCATTGGTGTGCATTGCTGAACTAATGGCTTTTAAGATGTCAAAGGGAAATGTAGCACACAGAAAAAGAAAACTCCTTGCCCTGTGTGGGTTTTCATCTAAAATTGGTTCCCGTGCACTGTGCACTCTGATGCCTGCCATCCATTCTGCAAGAGACCTTTCTCTTCTCTCTCAAAGAATGGTTAACAGCAGCAGTCAGCAATGACAGTTCAAGTGGATGCATATTAAATGTTATGTTCATACTGCCTTGTGAATTTAAAAGCATTACATGCACAAGATGTTCCAGTATGTAGTTGGACTGTGTTTTTGCAGTGAGTTTCTGCATTGTACACTTGGCTGTGGCACCTCTCAGGTGTGTGAAGAGTGAGTTGCTGACCATGAAAATGTGGCAGTGGGATGGATTGGATCCCATTATTTTCACCCTGCCTTGTAAAAACATTGTCCAGTCTGCTCTCATGCGAGTGGAGAAATCACACTTCCACTATAATACCAGAAAAACCATCAGCTTATACAATGCTTCTTTGCTCCAGCAATCTTTTAGCCAGCAAATAAAAAAACTGGGTGAGTTTTATCAGTGCTGCAATGCTCCCTCTGAAGGTTTCCTCTCAGGAAATGGAGGAGGAAGTGAGGGGTTGTGCACCGTCAGTTATCAGATATACAGTAGTTGCTCTGGGATATTACTCACTGATAGATTCTGAATAAGACATCTGCCAAAAAGCTTGGAGAGTCACTTCTTGCATAGGTGCTTCACAGAAGAGCAGACACCATTTGATTCCAAGATTGGAAAACCTAGACGTTGCGATTGTTACAGTTCTTATTGGGGGAAATTGCAACAGCCATACTCATTCCCCATGTGGGTTAAGAGGATGTGTAACCAACAGAAGAGGACAAGTCGCTGTATCCACAACACTTGCACTGACACATTTGACAAGTGCTAAAATGAGACATAAGGGCCTGTAAAACCAAGATGTGGAGAGCAAGGAAGCTGAGAAGCTGCAGATTCTGAGAGACAACACAGAGACGCTGCTGTCTCAGGCCATAACCTCGACAGAATCACTATGTACCATTTGTCTTCAAGCAAGTGACAATCCTTAATTATTTCCAGGGGAAGCTGAATGATTTGTATTTCAGTCGATGAGCTATAGGCCTTTTTTTCATCTAGTGTTAATGCTTTAACTAAGTGCTTCTCATGTCCTTATTCTGCATATGAATTCTGTTAACCATTTTTAAGCCCTGCATATTTTCACTGATAGCTACAGTATATGATTCCCTGGCTTCTGTTTAATTATCATTATCATTAGAGTACAAGGTAAGGTGCTGCTGCCATTGCTATTGCTGTAATTGGCTTTATCAAATGGCCCAGTACCTTTACTGTGTTGTTATTATTTTTTTTCTAAAGAGATGTCCTTCAGACGACAGTATGCTAATGAAATTCCTTTTGAAAATCAACCTGCAGGCTTTGAAGCTTTGGTTCTCGCTCTATTTCATGTTCTGTGTTTTGTTTGTTTGCCTTGTACATTGGTGAAATTGTTCCTGAAGCCCTTTTTTTCCACTATCTTCCCCTCCTATTTCCCAAGACATTGCCGCTGTAAATAGATTTACCTTTCCCCATAGCAAAGTCCTTTCTGCATACGCTTTCCTTCTCTGATCAAGATCCTTTTCATCCCTGACTCTATCGCCTTAACTTCAGACTAAACTGAAGGGACAGATTGATTCAAGGTGTCACATTAATAACAGCTCCTCTCTAGCATGTCAATTTGCCATTAAGTTTGGTTCCATCTATATTTCTACGCCATTAAGCTGTGGAGCCTGCCATCTTTTTGTATGTGTCTAGTCAACTGTGTATTTCACTCTATTTCATTAAAAAGCAACATAAATAAACTACTAACTTCATATACAAAGTAAGTGTATGCATCAAAGTGTAAATAGCCTGTTTAAAATGACTTCTGTGAGTCATTAAACTGACAGTGTTACCTTTCTATTCAGAACATTTAAATCTTGCTGCCATGTGACAGCAAACAATGTAGGAGTGGCTTCCAAAATCCCCAGTAATCCATCTTCACAAGAACTGGCTCTTAACTGCTTGTGACAGCCAACATGAAACACTGAGACAGATGTCATAAGTTATTGTCGTTGGCAGTCAAGAGACATTATGCAACTTTAATGATGACTTTCATCAAGCTTCACAAAGCCTTGTCTACACCAAACGAGGATGCTGTGTCGCTCTCTGTGCAATGTCTTTCCAGCCCATATACCCCATCCAAGATTGTGAGCTGCAACTAGAAGAGCATGGCTCCCAAAAGACTTACTGGAGCATGGGCTCGAGCCACCTTGAACTATACCACTGCTCCTCAAATAACTCAAATGGAGGTCATTTTGCAGAGTGAACTTACTGTAAGCACAATGGATGCACTCAGTCTGCAGCAATGGCCCGAGGAGTCCAAAAGCATAAATGAGGCCTAGGATATTATATTTCAATCTTTCCCTTTTCCCCCTCTCTCTGTTATTTGTGCACACATGCACACAACATACAGCCCCTCTCCACTTCTCTTTCACCCCTTCCAGGTTCAGTTTTTTAGAACAATTTACAGTGAAGTCCACAGATTGCAACTCCTACTCGCATCCCTCAGCTTGTTAGTGTTCAGACAGTGTAGTTCCTGTTCCAGCTTCACTCTCCTTCACCAACATGTCTCTGACTCTTGCTCAGTGCCTATTTTCAACCCCATTTCTCACAACTAAATCCTTCTCTATAGGACTAGCATGTCCCACTGTCTTGCATTACCCTCAGTTACCCCAGCCCTGTTACATGCAGCATCACGAACACCCACTCATCTACGAATGTTTCATTGTTTTTTATGCATGGTTAACGGCCAGTCCTAGAGACATAATCCTGTGCCCAACTCCTCAGGCTGCTAATAAGAGTAGCTGCTCCTGCCAAGGCACCCAGCGTAAGGTGAGAAAACAAGGGCAGTGACAGGGTTGGGGTGAAATGACGAAGTGAGGAAAACAAATTCTCTTTGAGGATCATCTGGCTTCTGAACTTAAAAAAAATAATTTCTGAAAGACCACCAAAGTGTAATGTGCCAACTTAATGAATGGGAATAGCAAATGAGAGACTGGCATATACAAACACGGGCTGTCTGAATAATTCCATTAGAAAAGAGTCAATGTTCATTTGGGCTGTAATTAGGCCCCCTCTCCCAGAGACATACTGGCCTGATTGATAGTCAAATTGCAGGAGATTGTGTTTACTTTTTCATCCTATCTATTTAGGAATTCTTCCTACGTCTCATGTTCTCTCTTTCATCCCCCACCTCCCCCATACTTCTCATGAATAAACCAAAGGAATGGCCGAAGGTTGATTTCTTGGAAATTGGAAACACAATTATTGTAAACTCCAGGTACACCTCTCTCAAGGGAAAATGGGGGTGATAACACATGCATTTCATCACTATGGGTGTGTGCACGGATGTTTATCAGTATTCTTGTTTTTTAACCGCCATTTTAAATGTTACATGCCTGTTTTCGCTTGCAGAAGCAGCTCACATGCTGCTTTAAAAATAAATAAATAATTATTCTCAAACCTTTTTCCTGGTGTGACTTTAAACAAAATCCCCAAAGTGTTTTAGTTATCTTTTTCAATTGTGCTTTAGTGAAGGAGAAAAAAAATGGCTCACAGTATAATGTTTTATCTACGGGAGAAGCGGTATGGCATCATGGTGTCATCATGATCCTTGAAATCTTTAGCCCTAGGGCAGCACATGGCACTTATTTTGTTACAGTGTTTTTGCAGGGGATGAGTGTGCCTTCCAGTGCAGTATTTTGTGCAGTTAACATATGACACATTGCTAGAGAGCATTGTTTTTTTTCTTCTTTTTTTTTGAGTAATGAGTTTACTGCTACATCTGATGATGCACTCTTCCCGTAGCAAACTTGATTGTGCTATTGAAACATGATTCCACTTTTGTGAGTACCCTTTGCAAACCTGTAAGAGTTGAAATCAAGTGATTGTAATGAGCAGCTTTTTTTGGAGACATTGCTTGAGTGTACTTTCACAAATCCGTCCATCTTACTTTTGAATGGTTCTACTTTTTTATTCTTTTTTCTTTACTTGAATCCAACTGTTCCCCAGGAAAAAAAAGGGACTAATAAATAAGGGATAATGTACTGTAGCACTCTATACTTTTCTTCAACTTATCCTCTACCAAATGGTCTGTGAGTTTCATAAGGGAAAGCAGTTTTGTTTTTGTTACTGTTCGCTCAGGAAGCCGGGCTGATGAAAAAGTCAGCCTGCTTGATCCAATGGCAGCACACTCACCCTGGCAGCCATGTGCGCCATCGGAGTGTGCTGGCAGCGCCTGCAGTAATGACTTAATATCAGTCCTCCCACGGAGGAGCAGATGAGAGCACAGGTGTGCAGATTGTCCCCTGTCACATGGCACTGCAGGGCCCACACACACGCCATTCTCCATTAGTTAACCCAACTTCAGGCCATTAACACAAACACTGACATTAATGTATAAATATATGTATGTATTTAAGTGTTTGCTTAGTCACTATTCCTCTCATGCAGCACATTGCATTTAAGGCATGAAAACGTGTCTCAGAATCCCTCCATCATTAGAAGGCATGCACTTTTCACTTTCTCCCTCCTGCTGTCTCAGCCTCACTCTCCTCTCAGTCTCTCCCTCTTTCATGCACCCACACTCTTACATGTGCCTACATAACCACACTGTGTTGCACAAACACAGCAGGGGAGAGGAGAGGGAAATGGTGATGACTAGTGATCTGCTTTGGCTTGAGTCTCTGATCTGAAGCTGCCCCAGCTGTACCTAAACCAAGGCAGACGGACCCAACTGCTACAGTATCATGGGCATATACTCTCTCAACAGGTCAGGGTGTTTCACTGTCTGCACCTTATTCCTCCTCACTAACTGCAGCTGCCTTTGTGCTTTAAGGCCAAACTAAGGTTTATCTCGTCATACAGTTTTGCTCTGTACAGAAGTCTGTATTTTGTAATCATGGGGACTTTCTCTGTTATACTTGATACACACTGTGTTTCCAAATCTAAGCAGTTACTTTTGTGAGTACAGTGTTAAGCCTTAAGTTTTAATAAACTAGAATTATCCTTTAGCATGCTTCATTTGATTCATCTGTGGCATGCTGCAGGTGAGAGATGTGAAGTTGAAGTGATGAGGCAATGCAATCTCAACAGTGTGTTTCTGCACTGTATGAAGTCCATAACCTGTCATGCAGGTTAAAAAACAACAAAATCTGAGTAAGATGATCTAACTCCCACATGGTATAAACCAATTAAACCCTGTGACATATGACTCAAAAATGACAAATGAACAAAACCTGAAGTGCATCATAACATGAATGTGTCAGTTGAGTAATTATACAGCTCAGAGAATCAGCTTCCCAAGAAATATATTTGTGCAGTATTTAAAATTGTTTACATTCCACCATTTGCACTGCAGCCCCTGGAAGCAGCTACAGTATGTTGGTCTCAGCTGACAGTTCGAAGAAAACGTGTCAAGTCAGTTTGACTCGCTGCTGGACACAAAGCTCTTGCTGTGTTTGAAAATGAAAAATTGACTCTTACAGTGTGCTTCTGGCTTCACAAGTGAAAAAAAAAGATCATTTTATAGTTGAGTTAAAATGGAAATGCCAAATGGTTAAAAAACAATGGTAATTAACTTTAACTGCTGTTTCTATATTTTGTTTTACAGAGCATGAAAATCACTGCATTATGAGTGAGTCAATATAATAGTTTATCAGTATTGATGTCTAAATCAAAATGAAATGCTTTTAGCTGTATCTCAAAATAATGAATTAAGCTGTAACTAATGTTGAGTAATGTAAGGTAATATTGTGACACTGCAAATGTCTGCATGACTCCAGCATAAAAGACACAAAAGGTCAGCTATAATGTATTTTCCAGGAACATGAATACTTTATTTCCATCTTTGATTTTCTCGTAACATCTTAGTTAAATATTGATGCAGGTCTATTGAATTTTTAGTGTGTGTTTGAAGTAATTTGCAATGTCAAGAGCAGCATATTTAGCCAATCACATGCAGTGAGTCAGCTCTGGGAGTTGAATATGTTCAAAGAAGTGGATGCACAGTTCTGAGAAGCATTTATTTTGTGAAGGTTGATGAGTTTGAGTGAAGTTTAACAAAAATTCAGAACATAAACATGATTTGCAATGTGTACAGACTAAAATAATCTCTGGCTGGCTGCCGTTATGGTTATTATGATGTCACATAAGGCCTATTAGACCAAAAAGTAAAAAAGAAAAAAGAAAAACAGTCATTCATGTTGAAAATTGGTCATTTTCACGGTACAGCTATTCTGTCTATTTTCAACAAAGGATACACACATACAGCCACTGAGTAATGAACCCATACAAATGATTCACCGAAAAACAACACGCACACAGGTGTCAAGTTTACTAGAATGAATCTGTTAACTAAAAGTTGCTAGTCTCCACTGTGTCAGTGTTTTTCTTCCCCATACAGTAGATATTGCAACAAGCATTTATTTCATACAAGATTTTCTTCCATTACTCTAAGAAATAAAAAAGACTTGGGCTGGTTTAAACTTGTTTGAGTAAACGCTATAAGAGCTGGCTCATATATTGTTACTTTTATAAAAATCATCCTTGTGTGTGTGTGTGTGTGCATGCAACCAGAAGTGAGGATCTTACATGACTGCTGCTGTAGCCATTTGTGTTGTTATGTTATGATGTGTGGTTTTCAGATATTCTATTGTGGTTGTATCAATAGTACATGAATTTTCTTATGCTTGCGCTTAAGCTAAGATTGACCATAATAAGATTTATGTTCAGTTTGGATGTATTTTAAAAACACAGAGCATACAAGATCAAAATATGTCATTTGTTATACTAAAATTGATTACTAAGAAAAAACTTGTGTCCACAGGTCAAACCATGTATCAATCTTTGATGTTTTTATTGATTGATTGAAAAGGTGATCATCTCATAATTAATAAGTTTCAGTATATTAGCAATTTAGGTCTGCATCTGCTCACTGAGAAGAGCTTGAATTCATGTCACCATACCCATGTAAGTAATGCTATTCAAACATTATACGTCAATTTGGCTAACCTTATTACATGTTCAGTCCCTCACAGTTTCACAAGTGCATGTTTCATATCATTCATAGCAGGGCTGAGTAGACTGTGGGTGTAGAATTAGAGATAAACTTGAAATATGGAATTCATTACTGAGCGAATTACACATTCAGAAACCAGTACCTGTACAAAAACATCAATAAAACTGAGGTACTTTGTGATCAGTATGTCAAGCCATGTTGTAGCTGTCTCTCTGTGTTATCTATGTTACCTTGAATTAAGAAGAAGGAAGGAGAATATATATATAACATTCAAAAGTGAAGTGTCATTGTAAGAAAGCTGTCAATGCAGGTTGCGTATAATTTCCATAGGTATATAATTCATATGATAGTGTATTTCAAAAGGGCAGAATGTATGTGCAATGCATGTAGTGTGACAAACACTGAGTAACATCTTACAGAACTGACAGTACCTCCACATCTTGGCAAAGAATACAAGGTCTTTTGCAGATACTGGTTGCATTCTTTGCTAATAATAGAACTTTAACAAAGAACAAAATGGAGTTCTAGGGCAGGCTAATCACTTGGCATTAGCAAATACAGGTTTAGGTTATTTCTCAAGAGTGTAGGCACATTCACCACTAAATAGTTCATAGTACTAATGCATAAATAAAATAGCATAAAAGTAGGATCATACGCAGTGCAGTCTACTGTGTTTTCATGAAAGTAATAAAGATGCCATTTCACCCAATATTTATTACCATTTTCTTTCTGTAGCTGCAGGGTATAAGCTATCTTTTCCATTCAGAGTAGATAGTGTATATGAAAAAGCTCATTGTTATAGGGATTCTCAGGAGCCATCATTCAGTGACAGTGTTTTAGCTTGCAAGATCTTTAAAAGATATACAGTATATCACTTTGAAATAAAAACTACCAAATTCACAAGGTATTGTATGTTTGTGTATTAAACATCCTAATCGCGAGTTTTCTGTATGGACATGACAGTTGGGTGGATGGTCATGGTCCAGAGCTGATGCACGCTCCCTTCAGGTGTCATTGTAGGTTTAATTACATATTTTTTTTGTTAATTTCATTCACTTTCCCCCATAACTTATTTTTGTTAACATCACACAAACTTTAACCTAAGTGCCTTAAAGAAAAATACATGGATGTGAACTCCAGTATCTACTCTTTATACAGCCAACATCCCAGGAACATATTCTAACCAATGCACTTTCCACAATACAATACATACAAAGTATAGCAGTGATGTAATTTGCAGGAGAGAGGAGTGCCCCATCTCTTTGATACCCCTTTCAGTTCTTTTTCGATGTTGTTTTCAGTCAGGGGAGTTGTATGAACCTGACAATCCTGACAATGACAGTGTTAATAGTTCTTGAAACATGTTTTGTGACCCCATGTGATCATGCAGGTAAATACTTCCTTTCTCAGCACCAACAGGTTTAAGCTGTTTGACATCGCTGAAGTGTTTTACTCCAACAAAGAACATCACTGTCAACGTTAACAGCGAATATATTTAGTTTCTGTCTTTTAAAGTTTTCTTTTAAAGTCTCTAAACTCATCCCTAAAGTAGCTTAACGATAGGGCAGGCAGATCACAAAACACACACACCGACTCATATGACTTGTTTTGGAAGGCATTCCAATTTGATCATCCATGTAAGAAAACGTGTTCCAAACCTCTCTGTGTGCCTTTGTCTTTTTTTTTTTCTTATACATCACATGGACACATTCTCTTGCTTTGAAGTAACACACATGCCTTATCTTTTTGTTTTGAAGGAAAATGATTGAGACAGTCTGTTTTCTCAGGGTGTAATAAGATTGACTCAGATGACACATCCGCTTCATCAGAGTAATTGCCCTTTCTCGCAACTATGCCACAGAGGGATTTGTAAGTACCCACGAGACATCAAAGACAAGCATCGTCTGCTCATCCCTATATCCAGTGTCTCTTTAACATCCCTTCTTCTAAAAACACTGGTCTGGCTTAATTGACTTGGCCCCATCAGGGGTAGCTCTTCCATATTACTGAAACCTAAGCTGCTTGTGAGTGTCATGAAGCAATGCGGCAAGGCCCGAGGAGAAAATATTCTACGACAGCTCCTTTCCGCTGAGCTCTTATTGTTCTTCCAGCAGCACCATTGGCTGAGAATGGAACATTTGGATGATTAAAGGGATTTTGTGGCACGCTGTGTCATGTTCCTGTAATCTCCCAGATGATGGATTAGGGGTCTGCCCTGTCATACTCCCCTAAGCTGGCCTCAGTGATGTCTGCGAGTCCCAGTTGTCTTGGCACCCACACTGCCTTCCCAGAGGCCTCAGCTGCCCTGGAGGAGTAGCATCTGCAATTTGACCCAGGCAGCCAGATTCCTGAATATAATAGCATCATATGAGAAGCTTATAGGCAGAGAATGCCTGGTGCTTATCTCTGTGCATCCTTAAACTATAGCCATAATAGAGTGATTGTTAAATATATTTATTCCCATTCATATCACTTTTCTTGGAGATCAGAAAAATAGGTATGGTGATAGAGTGAAATAATTACTATTCAGAATGGTTTTAAACTGAAGACAGTTTCACTCTTTCTGACATGATCATCATGCACATTCATACCTGACATCAACGATTCTGCTGGATTGTCTCACAGGATTTTGAATATGATATTGAAATTAATAGGGTGAACTAGAGCCTTGGCCTTTGCCTTTTAAGTGGCTGTCATCGCTTTTTGACACACTTCATAAGGACAAAGAGAGAGAATGAGGGAGTGAGAAAAATAGAAAAGGGACAGAAAGGATGAGGCAAGAGAATAGCTTTTCACTACCGCCGCCCCTAACAATAGCCCTGTCATCTCCCTCCAAAGAGCAGATGCCCAGGCTCCTGGTGGCATCTCCAGAGAGAATGTCAGGGGAGAAATAAATCTCTCAGCCAATTTATGTGGGGAAGGTGAACTTTTTACTAGCTTTCCGTGGTAAAGGCAGGAAAGAAAATCACTGACAGCTCTGGGTGTAGATTTTCTTTCTTCTTTCCTAGTTGACATGGCATTTTTATTCAATGGACCTCCAGGATGCACTCTTGTGCAACGTAGGGGTGAAAGAGAGTCAAAAGCAGTCCATGTGAAACTCCCCCGACACCAGAAAAAAAACTGAGAAACATTTCTTTTTCCTAGCCCTGCTTATCAATTGTCTTTTTTGATGCAAGATTCCATTAGAGGCAAGTTGTAATGTGAGTGGCTGAAAGAGCACATTGCACTTACCTATTTGCTGAACAGACATGTGACCCCTTCATGCACATTTTTATTCCCATTACTTGCACCTGCAGTACATGTAATGTGGCATTTACCTCAAGCAAGCAAAGTAACAAGAAAACCCAATGTCAAACTGCAGTATACAAAATTAGCTGTAATGGTCTGTGCAACAAATTGAGGTAGCAGTTGATCCCTTTGGAGTATCTATCTATCTATCTGATGAAAACCTAATATTTTACAGATACAGTGAAGTAGTAGCCCATGCTCTGTTATTTTCATGGCAGAGCATGAGCGTGAGCTTCCAACTTCTTGAAGCAGAAACCTTCAAAAAGCTGAAAGTTCATCTTGGCGACCAAGCATCAACTCAGAGAACTGTCCAAAGGTGATGTACCTGGTTCCAAACAGGTCAGTTCAGCACCAAAGATGATATGCGAGAGGATTGCTCTCTCTTGTATCCCCGACATAAGATGATGGTCTTCCAAAGTTCTAAGTGTGGTCGCAGTTAGTGCAAGTTGAGTGACAGGATCTTCACATCAAACCACAAAGCTTATCCTCTTCAGTCGTGTTTCTGGGATCAACTATGACATCTGTTTTGTTTTGTTTTTTCCCAAAATCAAGGCTCACATGTGGAAAATGTTGAGAGGATCGAGAAGATACAATCAAGGCAGTGAATGAAGAGCTTGCCAAGCTGAAATAAGATTATTTTTTGTAGAGTTTTGAAAAATTGATCCACAGATTGTAAAATTGCATTAAGTGATTATGTGGACAAATTGAGAATAAATAAGGTTTGTGAAGAAAAAAAGGAGGTTATCTATTTATTTTTATTAAAGTAAATAGACTTTTGGAACTCCCCTCATATATCAGTGCCAGTGCTTGTGCTGTGGGTGTCTTGATTTTACCACATGATGATAGTAATTAATTTTAAAAAGAAGACAGCAGATCTTGTCTTACTTTCCTCACTTCTTGAGTGTCTATAATTACAGATTTGGGACTTGACTGCATTTTAATAGTTTGTATCGCAGAATAAAAGAACATCAGACAGCTATTAATTTAAGCAGTAAGTGAAATTAATTGATGTAAGCATCCTATTTCCATTTGATGTTAGAGATGGACTTTGGTGTTTGATGTGGCACTTTTCTTCAAAAGGAAGAAAAACTGAGCTAGCAAAAGTTTAAAAAATCCCCAGTTTTTCTAAACTTTATCCTAAACTTGATCTTATCTTTAACGATTAGAACTCTTGTGTGTGCTGCTATTGCAGTGTGTGTTTCTGGTGGTGTAAACCAGGCTGATAGCCTTGTATTGTACCTGAGGGTTTCACACTACAGAGGTCAGCAGCAACTTTTACTTGTTCTGTGATGACGAGATTTTGCACTTGACTGCATAACTCTCAGGTCTCACTGGGCAGTGCAGTGAAGATATTTTGACACTATACAGCTATATTGATGTAGCAAGAAATTTTAATGAGAAAAAACGCTTCTTCATCTCCCTAGGTGATGACTCAGTGGCAGTCAAAGCTACGCAGAGAATGCAGTAGGGGAAAAAAGCTGTTCCTTATTTTTCTTTCCTCATGATTTCAATTAAACTGCCTTCTTAGCCTCATTGCACAGGAGAGAGGTCAAGAATAATCCTGAAAAAATCATTAATCTCTGTGACGCTTGCAGAGTTCAAATGGAAAGCTGGTGTGGAGGAGGTCTTATTCACATCCATCCTGCTCTGTCTGTCCTGCTTGTCATGGCCCCAAGGGGAGTCTGCCCACTAACGTGGCATCGACTTGGTGCAGGTATCTGCAGTGCCTGTTGGTTGCCGGGCAGAGTTCAAGTCTATTTCTGTTTTTGTTGCAGCGCGTTTTGAGGTGGCTCCTCCTCAGCAGGATGTCAGCTATACCTTTAAGGGTGTACAGGAATGTAACAGAAGCTGCCAAGGCACTACCAGAAAAGTCCATTCCTTTTCTGTTTTAATGAGACCGACCCATAAACAGACACATCAGTTCCACTATACCGGCAAGAGGAAGGTCATTAGTATGTGCATAAAACATAAGGTGGCAGCAAGATATACAAATGGTATGCTGTCCTTCCATCCAAGCTAGTAATATTATGTGCATATTCTTCCTTCCGTGGCCAGTATATTCAGTGTGTAGTATTCAAATGCTACATTTTATCACATATCACCTCCATAATCTCACCTTCTAAAACTAGGTTTTGCCTCACCTGTTGAGCATCATGTCAGCATATTTAGAGCAAACCAGAGGTTGTTTGGATGCCTTAATGTTGCTTACACTGTATGCCAACAGGCCGTATGCCAACTGCATGACAGGCTAATTCTTTTTCACTTTGCTCTTTATCGCTTTCATATGCTCACTATGCTGCAGCTATGGAATTCATAGTCATTATACTTGGAACTCTAGAAGAGCATTATCGGTCAAGAACATTACACATGCTGTAGCTAACGTTTTGCTCATTACATGTTGTGTCCTCATATGTGACAGAAAACAGTGCTAGTGTATTTCAAAGTGATATATAGTGTATGTCCAATCTGCCATCACTAAAGTTGAGAAAGACCATGGTCAGTGTCAAAGAAACCAGTGTTGCTGGTAAGGATGCAGAAAGTAGTCACTGATGTCACTGGTGTCACTGTCAGACACAATGTGCTGGCAAATATCATTACAGTCTGTGTTCCAGACAGTTTATCCCAGGGGTGTTTAATATGCTTTAGGTTGGGGCTCTATGATGGTTACATTCACTTTCAATCTTTCCGAAAGTGCTGTCAAAAGTGTGTCAATAACACACTATTGTATGGTATAGCATAGTGTGTAGTCACCTTCCTACCCAAGGGTCAGTAGTTTAATTCTCAGTCCCCCTGAAGCTACATGTCAAGGTGTCCTTGGAAAAGACACAAAGACCCCATAGTAGCGCTGACAGAGGTCTAGCAGCTGTCCAAACAACAACTTCCCCAAGGGGATCAATAAAGTATTCATTATTATTAATGTGGGTCAGATTAATACTTTTGTCCCTATAGTTACACAATTTGGGTGAACAATCCTTTTAAAATCCCCAGGTTTATTGTCTCTCATGTTGCCTTTTTCTCTCCTGTGTTTGCACAATGCTGCAAACATGGAATTTAGTCCATGTCCACTGGAAACTAAAGGGACATTACAGACTACGCACTTTAGGTGCAGCAGATTTGTTTGTGTGCTGCACGTCTAGTCCTGCTTTATTTAGTTCACTGTTTTAATATCAGCATTGCATTCAGCTCAATGTCGCACTTTTGCAGAGAAATTTGTTCTTATTCCAAGTGTATTTATTATTTGATGGTGATACGCAGACCATGTTGGGACATTGTTAATACAGTTGGAAAGCATTGAGTTTTATCCAGTGTGATTGTGTGTGTCTGTGTGATTTGTCCATCTGTGAATGAACGTTTATGTGATTTCCATTTCATAGCCTCCGTGTGTGTATATACATGTGTAAGTGTGCGTGTGGGACCGGGTTCTCCTCTGGACACGCCAAGGGGTGGCTCGGGTGATAGCATACACTGCTGCTGACGTCCATCCTTCTGAGATAATGTCATAATGGGGGGGACAGCTGGCAGCTTCGTTTCCTGTCGGCGCAAATTTTCTACTACATCAATAATGAGCGCCACAGCCCAGCCATGAGCGCCACGGCTCAGCAGGCACATGACTGTATTCTCATGTGTCCTCTCGTTTCTCTCCTTTCTCCTTCTCCCTGCTTTCCCTCCTCTCACTTGCTCGTTTTACCATTCTCAATTTATCTTTATTCACTCGTATCCATTCTTTTTTTCTCCTGTCTCCATTCTCATTTATATGTGTTATTTTTCATACCAGTCTCTTCCCCCTACACAAATCTGTTTGTCCTCCTGTTTGTTCATATTTCCAGATGCCTTTACATGTTAAATGAGGTATAAAAGCAAGTGGTGTTTACTGTGTTTCAAAACATGGCTACAGTTCTGATATTAGAATGGATTTTCTGGGCTACATGTAAAAATATTGTGATATTTCAGGGCAAGTACAATGAAGCTCCCATTAAACCACAAATGATTTCACCTATGTTTATCCAGCTGGAAGGTCAGCTAGTTATCATGTAAGGGAAAAACAACCAAATTGAGAAAATGATTCAGGCCACTTGAGAGCCATTAAGAAAATGAGCAACTTTAGTTTGAACTTAAATGTTGTTGCTTTTGGCATGCTTGTTTAATCTGCATTTTTCTTGGTTTCGTAACATAATTTTGCTTGATTTTCCTCAGTCTTATAAAATATGTGCTGGATAATAAAATGCCAAAAATAACATGTTTTTGTAAGGTAATGTGTAACGGTGACATAAGGTTATGTTCTCAAAGTGGTTGTCCTGTACTATATATATACCGGCTATGGCTATGGGTGAGAGTGCTGCAGTTAGTAGGGCAGTTGCTTATGGACCCTGGGGTTGGTGGTTCAACTCCTGGTTCTCCTGATTCCTGGCCACATGATGAAATGTCCCTGGACAAGATGCTGAACCCTGAACCACTGGCTCTCTCTTTCTCTGTCCATATACATATATGTGACCCTTGCTGTCACGGTTCCATCTTCAGTCCTCTTTAGGGGAAATTATATCTGAGTTACCTTTCAGATATACCTTACAGTTACTTTAAACCCATTATAAATTAATATCAACACAGAGATTTGAACATGGTAAAAGTCAGCTCTTCCATCATGCACTATTCAGCTGTTGGAAACCTCCCCCATCTCAGACGAGAATTTCAATGTGGGTTGTTGCATGGCATAAAATTCTGCATTCCAACTGAATACTAGACATGAACATCAGTGTCATTAGACTTTGAACGTGACCTGTGAATCCAGCTGGTATGTTCACCATGTAGCATTTAGACAGATTTCTCGACACAAATAGAGGAACACACCTGTAGGGCCCGACGTAAGATTATGCCACGTTTTCTGTTATGTTGTCATTGTCACAAATTACTTTTATTGTCAAATAAATGATTCTGCGTCTTTATTCATTGTATCTGAATAAGTATTATGGACTGTTTTAACAAGAAGATGTACAAAAGTACAAGTACGCTAACAATATAATGTATGTTAAACAAACAAATGTGATGCTTTTGACAACATGAATGTACAAATCGAGTCCAAATTTTTTTCTTCTCATAAATGAAGCTCCTGTAGAAAT
The DNA here is from genome assembly GCA_032353495.1 of Ctenopoma kingsleyae. Taxonomy (NCBI): domain Eukaryota; kingdom Metazoa; phylum Chordata; class Actinopteri; order Anabantiformes; family Anabantidae; genus Ctenopoma; species Ctenopoma kingsleyae. The sequence continues at coordinate 16,233,946 of JAUBNQ010000014.1, read as the reverse complement.
CTAAAAAGTTAAGGCTGTTAGTTTTATTAGTGTCCAGACTTCAAAAAACTTATTTCTGAGAATTTAATTTTAAAAATCATCCAACATTCATTTAATTTCTTCTATTTAGACATTTACATTTACTTAAATTGAAATGCTAGGAGGTTACACACTTTTTTTTTTTGGAATGCCAAAATTTATTTTCTCTATTGTGAACTGGTTACACAGCTCTGCTGGGAACTACAAAGACGCTTTCAAAGTTGAAAAAGATCTTTGTTACAGTACCTTGAGAACTTGTGGAATGAATGAATTCTAAAAAGTTGACCCATGAATTTTCCTGTAGAGCTCCAAGAGTGTAA
>JAUBNQ010000014.1:16201244-16232132 GCA_032353495.1 Ctenopoma kingsleyae | reverse complement strand
TTTTTTGTAAGAATATGGTGTTTCCAGCCTCACTGCCATTAAAGTACACAAAAAAAAAAACAGCAAGAACTTAGTGGTAGTTGAGTTTCTGCGTTTGGTTGAAATGTGACTCTGTTTTGAATTCCTCAAGTTTGAAAATAATCAATTGTTCTTGCAATGGCATTGAAACTAAAATACCCAGCATTTATTGAGTTGACTTTGCATAAGAACTTTTTGATGAGTGTCTGGAGTAAAGGAACAGTTGTCTTCATACTGAGGACATGACCATGCAATCAGACTGCTTAGCAAGCAAGTCAGAGGAAGGTGATTCTTGGCTCCCTCTCCTCCCTGTAATTCGGTTACCACTAGGCTGTCATTTAGCTCAGCCAGACTGACAGGGCTTTAAAAGTAAGGAAGAAACTGCAATTACCCTGGGAGAAATGCAGTAAAAAGGAAAGAGCCATCAGACCACTTTCATGTCTAACACACAGGAAGTGAAGGAACCGCTCTGTGTTACACATCAATGAGGCTTGAAGAAAGTGTCCTCAATCTTTTATTTCTTTTTTTTTTGTTCCTCGTATAGCACAATGTGTTGCATTTTGAGGCTTTTAGATGTGATAAGACTATTGTAACATCATCAGCTGACTGCTTGTCATGTACATTGATGGGCTCTATACCTCAAATACAGCCAGCAGCTAGCTGATTCATATTCAGAGATATATCTACCCATAGGCATCAATCTGACACATTCTGTGTTTTTGATGGTATTTTTCTTTGGAGCAAACATTAAAATGGATCAGCAGAGCTTACTCTTTCCAGTGCTAGATGCTTTTGAAAGCAGGTTAGAACAAAATGCTGGTAAATAAACATAAAAATCATACAAAAGACACTTCCTATGATTCCAGATCTTGCTCATAATAGTCAAAATTTTATCATTGTCAGACGTTACCTGGTTTAGCCAATTAACACCTGTTAGAGTTTCAGTTGATTTTATTTTATTTTGTGGAAACTGAACATGTTTTTTTCCACGTATAATAACTTATCTACCTCAAAAAAACATATTGATATATCATGCATTGCTTAGTCACTTTTCCATAAGCCTGGAAAAAATGGATGTGAGGACTGGGCAAAACAAATGATAATCATAGTAATTCAGAATTTGAGTCAGACTTCTATAAATAGCAATATATACACTAGCTGTTGTACAATTAGCTTTTACTGCATTAACTTGCACTGGAATGGAAACTAGGACAGAAACAAGAATGGGCATGAAACTAAAACCAAATTAGTCTCAAATCACTCAATGCTTCTAGAAAAAAGGAAAAACACTGCATTATTTGTTTGTACATTGTGAGAGATAATAAATTATTCTGACAAGGCCATCCAATACAGTCTATTAAAAATCTGACAGGGTCTCAATAGTGTATGAATCTAGGTATTAGTATTCTAGTACAGTATGATCATGCCCGTAAGACAGTTCTGGCAGTATTAATGAACTTCTGTATTTCTCTTATATCCATAAAAATAAGAATTTGTCTGTGATGCCATTGCATGAAGATAAGTTACTCTTCTAAGGACAAGAGGGATCCCTAGGGTCTTTATTACACAGTTCCAAATTTCAGTCACCTCTCACTATTCATTGCCCATTTTGAGTGCTGTTGCCATAGATTTGCATAGCACAAGAACGTTGGGTTAGGTTTGATTTAGTAGTCAGGTCAGAGCCGGCCAGTTTTTTACATCTGTCAGCTTAATATTCTGTTGAAGTACATGCCAGGATACAAATCGAGCTTGCCTACGTATGCTTGGTTTGTCTGTCTGTTTAGTTGGGATTTCTGTCAATCATTAAAATGTAATTTTAAGTGAAAAATGTTATGGGTCCAGGTCAGAAGAAGAAATGAAAAGCCAGAAAAGACAAGGTACTGTGTATGAATACAGCATATGATTAAGGAATTTCAAAGATAAAATGCTGATTATCTGTTCAGTTTGCCTAACTGAATGATTGACTGTCAAATTTGCAAAGTCAACAAAAGTCAGTCAGTTGTGCACTGCCAAAGCGAGTGTCTCTATCAGCCAGATGGACTCTGGAGAGCTAGTTTGGGCTGACACTTGACTTGGCTGGGAGCAATGTGGTAAAATGCCTACAAGCTACAGCTCAACTTTTCATTGTCACTAAGCACAAAAGATATTTTTAAAAACATGACATCTACTAAAGTCTGTTCACTTGAGTCACTATTCTGTCAGATGTCTCTTAACAACTTGTCTGTTGTGTCTGCAGGCTGCCAGCTCATTAGTCACCTAGTCAGCTGGAGGACAGGCTTGTCAGGTTTATCCCAACATTTCTTTGAGCTGAGAAAATTAAATCATGACAACAATTTACCTCCATATCTATAAGTACTGTCAACTGGAAACTTGTGACTTAAAAGTTTGAAAAAAAATGCTTTTATTATTTGTGTTTGATGTTCACACCCATTAAGTAACAGTTATGCACAAAACAGTTATGAAAAAACAAAAATGTGTGTGACACTGGAACTGCACTGCAAAAAAACAGGAAGCAAAGTTTGGTGTTACATTAGCGGAACATTAACACTGCAAAGGATCCACCAGCAGAACATTTCTGTCCTTGAAATGTTAATGATGATTTACAGTATTTGGGCAACATGGTGGTGGAGTGGTTAGTGCTGATTTCTCATAGCTAGGTCACGGGTTTGAATTCAGTCCAGCTGAGGGGGCATTTTTGTGTGGGTTTGTCGTTCCCACACTCCACAGACAGTTATGATAATTGTTCAATCTAAGCTGAAGAACATGCATGTCTCAATATGTCAGAACTGAGATAGATAGGTGACCAGAACAGGGGGCGCTCAGTTTTTTTCTCAATGACAGCTTGTATGCTCCAGCACCAACTGCTACCCTAAACAGGATCAATTGTTTAGATTACGGATGAATGGATTTAGTTTTTAGAAGTATTAGGGGAAAAAAATGCAATTAGAAGCATAGAGAAGACAGACAAGAAGATGTTTTGGGGAAAATCATAAAATCTGATTTTCTTTGAATATAACACTGTGGATAAGAATGAGATCACGACACATTCTTAAAGTTTCACATACCTTATTATTTGCTTTTACTGTGTCTCTGAATGTGTACACTGAACATGGACAAGATGAGAGAATCAGGTACAAATGGGGAAAGAGAAAAAAAAGGGGTAAAAGAACAACCTTGGAAATGTAGACGTGAAGCGAGAGACAATGACAGGGGGGCTGACAGTGCATGGAAACATATCGCTGCAGGATTGGACAGGCTGCTGGTCAAAGTGCACCAGACTAGGGTATTTCACTGTTTAAAAATGCTGTCAGGTTTCGATCCCCCATAGACCACCCCACTCTGGTTGTGTAACCTCATCTGTTAACAGAAGTGCTCTAAAATCCTGCAGTGCCCCTGTCTAAAACTCCTCAGGTGGCGCAAGAGTCATTTTACGGTTTGGAACTGCAGTATTAAAAAGTGATGTGGGTCTAAAATTCAATCACTCAAGCTGTGAATCTTGATAGTAGATCATTCCATTCAATTACAATACATCACTTACACTTCTTCACATTGTACATTGGTTTGACGTTTATCATTCGTTTCGTGGTAAAGACCTGTTCTTAGCATTTATTTGCATAAAAAAATGTGTGTGCATAGAAACATATTTTCTAGTATAGAAAACAAATCAAGTTAGTGTTACACAGTGGTTGCACTTGCAGTTAAATATTCATCCACTCAGATTTAGATATTGCTGTAAACTGTGCTAAAAATAGCACAAGTGTGATTGTTTGCTTTTGTAACAGGGGCCAGAATAGCCTGTGAATGTGTGTATGTGTTTGTGTGCAAGCATGACAAGTGCCATTACTCACCATGTGTGCATGTGTGAGTGTGCAGGTTCTGTGTTCATGGGGAGTGCCAACTATATATGTGTTGCTGTGTGTGTGTGTGTATGTGTGGGGGGTGCAGGAGGGCTGCAGTAATTTCACTAAAGGCAATTTGAATATTGTTGCTCTATTACAATAGCAATCACCAAGAGCCACCTGATGAAATATTTATCAGGGATTTGAGGATTCAGGCGGTTTTAATTACCATTTGCAAAACAGGCATCTCACAAGGTTTACCGTGGTACCATCGGTCCCGTCATTCAGTCTTTGCTTGTCTCTGCTTACAGCGACAGGTTTTTTTTCTGTGCATTATGAGTAGAGCAACGTAGTAAACTAACATAGGAAACTTATTTGTTTTGTGTTTGTTAAACAATCAATCTAACATCTTAGACAAATTGATGGTGATGAATGATTTCCTTTACTTATAGAAGCTTATAATTTGTTGTGGTGCAGGTCTGTACATAGAGTGAGTGAGGCAAAGTCCAGTTTGGCCACCAGACATTTGTCATCAAGAGAAGAACTCCACAAAAGAAACTTCAAAAATAGCAACACTATATGGATATATCTTTCTGGAAAGACTGACATGTGGCACATATAGAGAGTGGGCAGCTGCAGCAGTAGCAGAATTAGAGTGTAGAAACACGTAATTATATTGTAGTACACGGCGTCATTGAAACATCAACGGAAAAATGCTGCTAGACATACAGAATGAGTCTGTACATTAAAAACACTACAAAGAAGGTTCACTCACATTAGGCATAGGTGGTTGTCAAAACTGAAGCAAATGATAAAGTGAATATTTACTGTAGTACTGTAGGCTGGGAAATGATTGGTGAAATGCAAAAGAGACCATGTGAATCTCCTCTAAGAACATTTGGGTAATTGTTTGGTCCAGTACTGTGAAAACCAATTGATATGTCCTATAGATAACTAGATAGAAGCATACAGCAGATGAACAGAGATGAATCATAGTCTTACCTGGAGAATTATATTTCAGCATTAAAGTAAATGAAGGCAGGTGAAAGCCACATCAGACTATATTGTTATCAAACATTAGTAAGGTGATCAGAAAAGAGGTTGCTTGACACAAATTCCCTGCATTTCTTAAAGTTTAATTTATATCGTTTCTTATTGAAATTCAGACTGGAGATGTTCTTGCCTCAAAGGAACTGTCTGGTCAAGGTTTTTCAGCGAAAAGGTTCTCCCATGAGGGATTTGCTCTGTCGTAAGTATTCAAAACTTTCCCCTCAGGGACCGTCTGTAACGACCCGTATTTTCCCGCGATTACTTAAGCCCTATGGCTAATTACCTTTTCAGATGAAAACATACGCCTCCTCATTAATTCAGCACTCCACAATCTATCATAATTACTGCCAAATAAGTTGTTGTTATCGCTTTAATTTAAATTAGTTGCTGTGATTTTGCCTCAGTAAAACCACAGCAAATATAAGTGATTTTAAGGCAACCTCTAAGAGTACAACTTACTGCCTTTAAGAATTCTTTAATATACATTTGTAGTGACAGATATAAATTCTCAGAGACCTCTAGCAGCCACTTCTATATTCTTTTGCACTAATGCAGTCACCCAGACAAGCGAGGGCTGAGGAATGACTAAGGAGTAGCAGTTTGCCAAACATTAATTAAAACAAACTGCCGTTTCACACGTTTTATTCAGAAATAAAACATGTTGATTTTGAACTGTTTTAAAAAAAAGTTCCTGACCTTTTAAAATAGTCAGAAAAGGGTGAATTGTCTTGGGAGAACAGACAGAGAGGGAAGAAAAACTGATTAACCACGAACGCCATTTGCTGCTTTGAGATGCTTCACGTTATTTGTTGCATCTGTGAATATCCAGCATTGTTAAAAGGCTATCTGTGTCTGAGTGCTGTTGGGGTGGTGCGTGGTGAGGCAGTATGGGAAGCAGATAGTTAGAAGGTCTGCATATCAGTTCTGGCTGCAGCCCAGCTCCCTTTGACATGTCTTATTAGTCAGGTCTTTAAAACCCTCGGCCTGCCTTTCCAAGCACACTCCTCCCCAATATATCTGATTAAAGTGCGACTGACGCTCCCAGTGTAGAGCCAAGTTGGCCACACAGCGTTTATGTTGGGTCATGCTCATTACTCAGACACACTGCCAGTGCCGCCACGACGGGAAACAGCACATAATGCAAGCCATTACCAGCCAAGAGATTTGGGAACTTTGAATTCATTATGGGACAGCAGAAATGAAACTACTACAAACAACTCTCCTTTGACACAACCTGTCATTCTGTCTTCCTAATCTGCATTTGGGCACTCTGCAGTGGGCGCCAGAGATTTACTGTGCAAACAGAGCTGAAGGCCGGTGAAATTTATTTTTATTTCAGCCATAAAAAAACATTAGTGTTTCCTGATTTTTATCATTTGCATGTATATAGATAACATAAAAATAAAATGTGTAGCATCACAAGGAGCCTACAAGAGAGAGAAATTATATTCCACCAGCAGATTTAATGTCAGTGATGAATTGTTTGTTTGGACTTAGTTTGAATTAAAATTCTACCGTGCTGTACCACTTTCAAAATTGGATATAATAAATTAAAAGCTCTGAATAATTATTTAAAAAATATGATGTTTAAATCATATGTAATTTACTGTAATGTCTTATCTTATCTTGACTGTACACAAAGGTCTTTCTAGTAGATCAAGAAAAAATATAGACTTTTTTATTTTCAGTTTTGTATGCCCAGGTAGTGCATGAAAAAAAAATACATTCCTATCAAACTATGTACATCCAAACCACATCTATCAGCAATTTTGGATAGGGGTAACCTGAAAGGTAAAACCCAAGACATAAATGACACCACAAACATAATCATCGATCAACTATATTATCAAAAAAACAGAGAGGATGTGAATGAGAATTTGAAAGGTTGGATTTTCATCCTCTGCTAAAACCTGTAGTCCAGCTGTCATTTAGCTGATTACTTGATCAACAGAAAGGTACTATGCAGGTACAATAATCAGTTAGTCTGGGGTTTGGTGAGGAGAAAAACCAAGCTTTCCAGTTTCAAAACACTTTGAAGACCAAACATTTTTTCTCAGTTTTCTAACATTTTAGGTAAAAACAAACACTTGAATATATAATGAATTGTGATAATAATTGTTTGTTGCAGCCCTCAACAACAGAAAACAAACTGTAAGAAGGGTGCGCACATACTGCATACTCTACAAGCTTTTTATATCATTTCCGTAGTTTCACAGATTCTCAGGTTGCCTTCATTAGCTATAGTAATTGTGTATTTTCCTGGATGTGTGTGTGTGTGAAAGCAAACAGGGCTGAGGAACGTGTTGAGCATTGAGTAACATTTCACGGCTCATTTGCTGTGGTCTGCAGAAGCTCCTTTACCGTACACACCGTAGAGTGGGTGGAGGTTGTGATGAACTGATGGTGGGCACTCATCGGTGCGTGAAGGGGGCCTCGATCCCACTCTCTTCTTTGCTGTCTTTTCCTAGTTTTCCCTTTCACTTTCCTTTGCTCTAATCCAGCCATCTGAGTGCAGTTGTGCCTACATTTGTGTGTCCATCTGTTTGTGTGTGTGTGTTCATGTCAGAGACCTGTAATCAAGAGTCACTACACATAAAGGGACCTGCAGTCATTAAGGAATTAGTAGGAGGCTAACATCTTCAGAGAATCTATTTGTTTAAAATGTGGACATGTGGGCTCATTTTCCACACACAGCTCTGTGAGTGAGTGTCAGGATTGTATGTTCTGCCTAGCATATGAAAAAGGTGTTTTTTTTAGTTTATTTTGCATTGCCTACATTAATAAGATGCCATTGCGCTAAACTGCTGACTACCACAGATGTTAACACATAGGCATATGCATGCTACTACACACACTTTCTATTACACTGACACACAAAAAGACACACACTCTTACACATGCAGCTGGGAAGTCTTCCTCTTGGGATGTGCTGTCTGAAAACAAACTGATGGTGTTTAGCTTCACACCCCCTCAGACACGTCCATGCACGGTGCTCTGCTGAAAACCTGACTAGTGGGCTGCGTGTCATTGATGCCCACCTAACAACATCTGTGCTGACTATCCCCGCTTGCTGGAGCTGCATACATTTGAAAGGCAACGCTCACCCAAATGGGGATGCATCGTCACACGTACTGGCTCCTAAGCACACGCACGCATGTATGCACACACAGAGTCACACTTTGCAGAGGACACATGATAAAAACATTATGATCCACTACGTGGCCGCCACATGGAGCTGTTAATAGACAATTAGACACATGGACTCCATATACATACATATTAACACTCTTAGCATGCTATCAAGACTATACTATCAAATTCTAGCAACTGTTTTACTGTCGGTAGTGTGGCTAGTGTCTCACATTCTCAAAGTTTTGATTTATTCAGTTTTATAGTTAATAAAATCAGTGTTGGAACTGTGTGGCTGCTCTCTGACTATGTTGGTGACTATGGTCATATTTTCAAATTACTCTATAATACATCTACCTTACCTCCACCACCATAAGTACTACTGCTACCAAAACATCAATCCAGGAGTTACCACTGTTAATATATCTATTATTCATGGCACGACTGGAACTACTACAACTAATGCCACCACCAGCAGTGGTTAAGATCTATTATTATTAAGACTATTAAGATCAGCACTATCACATCATTCCCACTACCACTGCTACTACTAATGGTATCATTGCCATTGTCTTTAATACAGTACATGCCCAATTTACATACTGTATATTGCAATGGTTTTGAAAAATACTAAGATTTACAGTACTTGCCCTGTTATTATGTATAAGTAAAGATGACATAAGCAAAAGGAGTGCTGTTGCAGTGGCCGGCAAAACTATGAAAACACATAAAGCCAGACTCTCTGGAAACTCAGATTTATTCTCAGTGGCAGTTAGTACTTTGTACAACAACAGAGCAGTGTGGGGAATGGTTATACTGAAACAGTTTCAACAGCATAAACACTGAACCTTTACATCAAATATGTATTACAGCCTACTTTAAATATAAATGAACCAAAATGAATGATGGTAATATATCTCTAGACTTCTATAAAGAGGACCAGAGGGACACAGACTAGACAAAGAAAAGAGTAATTAAACAATTATTTCTAGTAATTCAATGATGGTTTGTTTCAATAATTGACCAAAATGAATAGTGAGTCTCTAGTGAATCTAAGTATTTGAGACACAGTATAGACATGAATGCACACGTTGGAAACAATGTTATAGAAGAATAATATAACAATAACAACATTGATATTAAATATGTATGAAAGAAAGAAAAATCACAATAAAAAAAAGTCACTGTTCTGATATTCCCACTCAGAATGATACAATAACTAAGAATACCCGACATAATAATTCCCAACAGACACAAAAACTGAACATTAATGAGAATATAAGAAATGTCAAGCCTAAGCAACATTTTAGTAGGAGTCTGTTGCACCTCCTCTTCACTTTGTTATGCTTCTGTGTGCCACAATATGGTGACTTGAGAGGATCAAAGTGTTTGGCTTGGAAAGCAGCAGACTTTTGAACCGTAATGCTTCTAAAGCCTAGGGAGGCATTAGCATTGTCTGCCTGTGGCACTGTTACTGCCTCCTTAGCTGCTCATAAAAGCATGAACGCAAAAAAGAAACACAACTTCTAAGGGGCACTGGTAAACTGTAAAAATGAATTTATGGGATTTGGGTGCCCTTTTAAGAGTCACTGATGGCCCCTTTGAAAAATTAAAGCTGTTGTGAAGAAGTAGCATAGAAACTATCCACAGTAAAGAATCTACAAATGTTTTGGTATTCTCTGATCAGGTTTTTAAAGTCTCTGGTTATCGGGCACAGAGACTGTTTGTGCACAATGGAACATGCACAGAAGTGTTGCTAAACAGAAAAAATATGTTAACAATAGATATTTTATAATAAAGACCACTCTAAGGACAGAAAGCTACAGAGGTGTAACATGCGCACACAAGCAGCACAAGTCCCATAAAAGCCAGTTTAAGAAAAGACTTAAAAGATGACACTGGTCTGGCTGGCTTAATCTTCTTGGGCTGAATATGTCAAAGCTAAAGTCACCCTCCAGTGTGTCCATATGAAGATAAAGATCCAGGAAAAGGCAGGATGCCAGTCATTGTCAGTTGAAACACAATCCGGTACTGGTGGCAGGAATCCAAAGAAGCAAAAATTCATCCAGTGGTGCAGCATAGGGAGCTGAGAGTTTGTCTTTATGCAAATGTATTCTGACAGGTATGAGCTGCAGTATGCAATATATACTGTACCATATAGGGTTCACCTGCACCAACCAAGAAGCTTACACATGATATACTGTACATGAGCAGCAACAGAAATGATTTGTGTGGGAGACACTGTTTCCGTAACAGAACGTCAGAGTGGTGCCACGTTACATTTAACTGAAACTGTGCTGAAAGCTCAGTTTCAACTTTGACTGTCCTCTACGCAACCTAAATGTCTACAGTGATTGAGCAAAAGAATGACAAAAGGGAAGGGTTACTGCACTCTATAGCCTTCCTGATTTCCAGCCTCTTACATGTTGTGTTCTCAGGAGGAAGATAATTGCTGGTGTCTTCTTCAGTCTCAAACTGAAATACATAATTCATAACTGCTGGGCTCAATGTTTTGCCTTTTAAATGTCCTGGTGTTTTGTTTTTTTTTGCTACCTGACGCATAGTGACGTGACCCTATGCTACACTGTGCATCTTTAATGTATTCTGTGCTCCACCTTGCAGTTGGCGCAGTTTATGTGTCTGATCAAGTGTAGAGAGCAACAGTCTGGGTACGGAACCAGCTCTGTGTTCAGTAAAGATATAGTGTTTCAGTACTGTTTAAAAATACCTGCACTACACTGTGAAGTGTCACTTACAAAACACGAAAACCTTCTGAAAATTAAACTGTTTCTCAAGTGTCATAAGTGCTATCTGAGATCTTTTTTTTTTTTACTTATACAGTCATATCCAATGGGAGTCCAATGACTCCCATACAGCTGGATATGTAAATTACCATCTCAATCCATGAAAGCTACAAATGAGTGAGTCAGCCTGCCTCTTTGTATTCATATCTTCATGATGGGAGCATGATGAGACTGGATGTTGAAACTGCCTGGATGTTTATGATCTGAGGCTGCACTTAAAGGCTTATCAGTATATGACATCAGATAAAGAAAATATAGTGTCCACACTAAGGGACACCTGAATATTGATCGCCGAAATATTCCATAGTCACATGGTCTAAAGATGTTGAAATCCAAGTGGTTTGGATGTTGTCAAAATATTCAGTGGCTGTTATCTCTTCTTATCAGACTAAATATACTATACTAAAGTAATAACATTGACCATAGGTTTGAAAGAGGGAACTAAGTGGTATTTACTGTGGCTAAGTTACTTGTGTTGCCAAATTAGTCATGATAATTAACCTTATGGCCTACTGGTATGTAGTAGGTGGCCTACTGAACCATAACTATGGGCACTGGTAATGACTGATAACTGACAAACTGGCTGTGAAATCAGAATTATGTACTATAGTTCTGATGAATGCAATGCCTTGTATTAAAATCTGAGAACCAATTCCTGTCATCAAATTCATGCTGAATCTACCAGTTGCATGCAGTATAGCTGGAAGTTTTTAAAATGCCATTTCTCAATGTGAAATGAAATGATGAGTAAATAATAACTTTCACATGTCAAATACTGTAATTTAACATTTAGATTTTCATTTTTTGTCAGAAACCAGCAAATTAAAACATAAAATTAGCAGAATCAGGGGTTGTATTAGCCCTTGAACCTTGTGGGCATGAAACTAGCACAGTGAGGAATTTTACTGGTGTCTATAGTGTTGGGATTGAAAGGGTTTGGAAGAAAATGTAACTTTATGAAAAAGAAGGAATCTCTCCATAGTAGTTCACCTGTTACATAATTAACATGACTTCCATATAAACCACATCTTTTTTATAACATTTGGAAAGTAAATTGAAGTGTATAGCTGGATTTTTGTTAGTTAGACCAGATTTACATATTTGGCTGTCTCCACTGTCAATAGACTATTCTGTGGGAGGCGTTAATAATTCCCTAATGCTTAGAGGCACAAAGAGAAGCTGATAGCACTTCTAATGAGTTAGCTGCACCTTACAACTTCATGCATGACTGGTGAATATCACTAACACCTTTTGTTTCCAAAAAGTGACATAAAGAGCATTTTGTGGAACAAGCCAAACCAGGCTGACTGATATTTATGCACATTTCAATATCACTTGTTCTTCTCAGGCCTGCACTGAATATTAAAACAAATAGGCAGAAGTTTTATATACATTTTTATACTGTATTAGTGCTCTTTCTCTTTTTCTGTGTCATTCTATTCCCTCTCCCACATTTTTCTATAGCATCAAATACATTCACAGGCAAGCATCCATGCACAAATATGTGCCCACAATCCCACACACACACACACACACACACTCACACCGCATGAGGCCAGATTTATGCCCTGACAATTTGATAGAATCCACTGAAACGGTTAGGAGTTAATATCAGTTAATTAATTCATTGGACCTGGACTGGGAGTTGTGAGCAGAGCTGAGGTGGGCTGAGATGTGTGATGGGAGATGAGGTGGTGGTGGCGGCAGCAGCGGCGGTGGTGGGGCGACTGCAGCAGCGGCAGCAGGGTTGGTGAAGGGTTTAAACTAAAAGGGGAATGAGGGGAGTAATCCACTGAGTGCCTATAATGTAATGAGTCCGTCTCGCTTAATGGAGTCCATTTTAGGAGGAAGGAGGTATGGAAAGAAGGAAGGTGGTGCTTCTGGAGCTGTGTAGATGTACAGTAGTTGAAAGAAAGGCTGTGTTGGAGGACTAAAAGGTAATTTTGTGAAAATAAAAAGTCCTGGTTAGCTCCATTATCACTAGCAAGCATGCTCTCAGCAGCTGTTTTATATGAATATATGTCTACAACTTTATGCAACTGTGGAATTATATGCTGCACTGCATAATGGAAGTGTGTTACAATAAAGCCTGAGGCTACAAAACCACAATTTTCATCTAAAACAGAACTGGTGTTAATGCTTTCAGCATGACTTTATCTTAACCACGTGGTTCAGGGTAATTCCTGAACTGCCAAGTTGTGTTAGCGCCCGACTATTTTCCATTTGACTTTGAAATCAGTGCTTGCTCATACATACACACGCTCAGAAACACACACTATTCCCTCCTCTCTGCCAGCATATATCTGCATTTCATTGACACAGTCGGTCCTCTTTTTTAAATATCCTGTCCTAAATTCTCTTATGTTTTTTCAGATATGACTTCTCCTATCAGAATTGCTTTGTATGATAAGCTTAATAATTATGCAATGATTGCTCGTACCAATGATGTTCTTTGTTCACTTTACTGCATCTCTGACACATGCACACATCACTTTATTATAAACAGAGCAAGACCATTGTTTTTTGTTACCATGTGTTGCTTTTGATCTTCATAAATGTCACTTTTCAATGCTTTGCAAATGCAATTCAATGCACTTTCACAGCACGTTACTGACAACAGTCTTCAAATTTCAATTTCAAATGTTACAACTTAAATCTAAAAGACTATCCACCAATGGGGTAAAGTCAAAAAACATTCCTTTTTGTAGACTGGATGAGCTGATAGCATTTTTATCAAGCACGGGTTAAGATTTTTCTCTCAGAGCCTGGTTATCAGTGGTTAAGGTTAAAAATAAAACGTCAGCTCTGTGGATAAAAGACAGTGTAGCTGTGACACTTGCTCCGCTTCCAACGCCTCCTGAAGAGTCAGGGGTTGTATTATTCATGTGTTCCGTGTTGGTGTCATATCTGTAGCTCCTGCTGTTGTTGTGTGCTTCTTGTTGCTATGTGTGTATGGATCTGATCATCTGTCGCTCTGCCAGTTTAATCCAGGTCAGCTGCCATCTTACCCTGCTGTTTTCACGGCCTGTAATCCTTAATTGGCCTCTTTTTTTAAGTCAAATAAGTGTGTGATTTAAAGTTAGGGAGACGGAGTGTCACGAATCAAATCTGTTTGCTTGGCACAGTTAAAGTTTGCGAAGGGAGCACGAAACTAGACATATAGCCAGATGTGACAAGTGCTCTTGGCTGTGACATGGGTGACATGGCACTGATGAGAGCACAGGCCTATTTGCTCCAGCTCTTGTACCATAAGTAGAGCACAGAAACATCTGTGATTTTGTCATCTGCCGTGTTGTTTGCATGTCATTCATACACACACTGCTACTGTATCCACACATGCAAATACACATGTTCTTATTCTTCTGGCAGTCACACTGAGCATTATAGTACAAGTCGTGGGCAGGAAGCACACGCTGACTTCTACATGAGATGCCTCTCACATCTGTAAAAAGCAGTTGTCGCAGATGCTTGACAGCACACATTTTGGAGGGTCTCTGCAGCAAATGTGTTTGAGGATAGCTGGAGGCTCAGGTGGTCACCATGTGAGGATGATTACACAGGGCCAGACTAACTGTGGTGTAGTCTTGGGCTCACGCAGATACAATGAAATGCTGTGTAACAAACTGCAAGTAAAGTGAAATACCATTTGAAAGTATGTAATATTTCTTTGAAAGACAAGCACTGTGGCTATTGTCGCTGCTATTGTTTGAGGCTTATTACATGTGGTTATAAATATACATATATACAGTGTCATTTTACCAAAAAAAAAAAAAAAAAAGAATTTCACTCATTTAAAGAAATTGTTTCAATAAAATTCTTTTTAAATTCTATTGAAACTGGTGGACTGTGTAATGTTAGAAATGAGGATAGTGTTTGTGGACAGACGTTTTGCATGCTTATACTTGAAGCAACACAAATTCAGTTTCTCTCACCTCCATTTATTTGGTGTGAAAGGCTTTTTGAGCTTCAAATTGAAAGTAAGTAAATCATGAAATGTTGAAAACAAGACAAACATAATTAACCAGGCTAAACAGTTTAACTGTTAACTTAGTCTTAACCGATTAAACTCTGGTATATAATTATCTCAGTTATGAAACATGTAAAAGGACATTGTTTTATCTTGTGTTTATTATTGATTAACATCCTCTTGTAGAACGAAAACAGCGTCTTATATATTCAGCATCTAGCTTTTTTAATGTTTTTGGTATATCTGAAAACTGCTGAAAACCTGCACGGCTAATGTGTTTTTCTCTCTGTTCTTTTTTGTTTCCTCCACTTCTCCATCACACTGTCTGTCTTTTCCTCTCTGCTCTCTGTCTATCTAAACAGGTTCCCCACCAGATGGGTGCGTTGACCTTCTACCGCTATGAACAGCCTATTGTAGATTACTGCCAGGCCCATCAACCCCTGCGGCTCAACATGGGCTATGAAGGACCCCCACAAGGCCTGGAGGGCTTGGAAGACCTAGGGCCATGTGATAGGGGCACTATACAAACAGTGGCCCTGCCTGCTGTGCCCTCTGCTGCCAGCATAGGTGCCCCTGTGCCAGGGCCTCGCTCACCTCCACCACCCCTCAGACCACCAACTGAAGGTCCCATTGGTCCTTTTCCTCCCTCTGAGCGCACCGGCACACTCAAATTTGGACGCTAGTTAGCCGAGCCTGGTACTCAGAAGTGGGGCATGGGCCTTTGATTCACCATGACATTGAAATGAAGGGGCAGGCGAGCTGGTTATTCAGTGGGGCCTTGTTTTCAGAACATGAGTATGTGAACTAGAGGACAAAATTTTCAAATTCTGCCTGGAGGAACACAGTCTCACCAATATACAGTAGACCTTGAGACACTCTTGTTGATCATTTTGATTTCTTTTTCCAAAGCACTTAAAAAAACATCTCACACCTGACTGGAGCTAATCCAACAAATTAGGAAAGAAGTATTCCAAAATTTCTGAATCAGGTGTTTTACGTATCCCATGCCAGCATCATGGGTCATAATGGTAGTCCACTTGCACTGAGTCAGTAGTGAAAGGGGAAGTGCAATAAACACAAGTTCTCACTTGCAGAAAAGTGGAAGTAGTCAAATACGATGAAGTAAATGTAAAGAGCAGGAGGCTTATTACTGTGGTTCTTATTAAAACTTCTAGTCAGTTCTAGTCAGTAAAAAAAGGCCAATCAATTTCATTTTTTCATAAAGTTTAGTCATTTTCTCAGTACAGTAGAGACAGAGTTTTTCATTCTTTTGTTTCACCTTATTTTCTTTCTTTGGATGTAGAATTCAATTCTAAATCCCATTAATGTGCATGCCAAACCAAAGAGTTTACTTATAGTTTTGTTTTAATGCACATGAACTACTTTAGTTGAGTGCATTCTTAAATACTGCTTGTTCTACTAAACTAACCTATACCAACACACATTCACGATTACAACCAAATCTGATCTGAATGATCAAAGTAATCAATTGTTACATACAGGTGAGGTAATTGAAACTTAACTTTCAAAGAGGTATCTGTCCTAATGACGTATCACACCTGCTCCTCCCAACACCAGTTCACTGGCATGTTCCATAAATTTCATAAATATACACTACAGGAGCCCTTTAGCACATTCGAACGGCAGGTCTTTGTGTATGATTATATCCCAGCTGACTTATTCACTATGCTTTAAAGAGGTGACCATGGGAATTTATGTGGTAAATAAGTACATTTGAATGGAAAGTATTGTACATATTCATATAAAGGTCCACTAACCTGAAGGTCAAGCCACTCTCACTGCCCCAGTCATTGGAAACATTGTTGAGTCAATGTTTGACTTTTATCACACTGGACAGTTTGGAGAGCACCGTCTTGCTGGGCTGGCAAAGCTCTGCCTGTGTGCTCCCATCTCCTCTTCACCACAGAGAACAACAGTGCCTCATGGGGGGCATGTTGAACCAGCACGTTAACTTCGCTTTGACCTGCGTATGAACCCATGCATCGTACTAGGAATATTGCCTGACATCTCCTTTTTTCCAGAAAGTGTGCCTGCAGTGATGGACTTTATTGCATTCAGTAACCCTTTGATCATCGTGTTGAGCACTGCTTCTCGTTGACTTATGGGGCTGACGAAGACTTCAGATATGGCTGTGATGGCCTCTCAAATCCAAGCAGCTTAATCCAAGCAGTGCACCGGGGTCGTTTAATACATGTCAGTGGTCATACTCCTGGGAGTTAACTGTGAGAAACTGTGCTTGGTCCTCCCATAGTGCAACTGATTGATTCACAGAAGAAACTGCGAGGGCCGAAAATTGCCCCTCAAAAGTGGGTGTATCCTCAAGATTCTATGAGAGAAAAAAATAGTGAATTCTATTGATTTATTTCGTTATTTTGTCTTTTTGGCGTGGAACAAAGGAGACAGTTTTTAATGTGTTCAAAGATGATGTCAAGAAATTCTATAAGACAAAATCAAATAGAACTTATTTATCGTGTAAATAGTGAATCTTTCAATATGACAAAAGTATGAACTTTACTTCTTCTGAAACACAAACTGCTTGTGAACAGAAGAGGAGCCTTACTGACTCTCCGGTGGGAATCTGTTTCCAAGATGACTCGGTGAAAAGGTTCCTACTGCAACACTCCTGTTGTTTCAATGATAAATATTTTTCTATCTGCTCCCGTCACTATTCTACCATAAACAAAAAAAAATGTTACTGAGGTTATTTCTCAAATCTAGTCATTTTACTGACTCACATAAAGAAAGAAAGATTGGGAGCCCTGTTATTGTGACGTACTTCAAGTGTCAAACCTCATAGAAATCTATACTTTCTGTTCTGACTTCAGAAATTGTTTGAGCGCCCATCATGCAAGGGGTGGCCATATGATGTGTTGTTAGTTACATCCCCAACTACTCCTCTTGTTTAACAATTACAAAACTATCTGCCACTTTAGGGTCCACTTGAGGAGAAGAAGTGTGCTGTTCTTTATATCAAGAGTTAAACCTGTGAAGGACGTTCTTTTTGATGTGCCATTATTTTGTTAAATGTTTTATCAAAAAACCAGGCCCAAAACAATAAATAACCCAAAAGTCATCATGGTTCCATGACTAAGAAGGGTTAAGTCCCCTTTGTGTACAGGACAATGCATAAAAAGCAGTTGATTCGCTCAGTACGGTTGCTTAATAGTGCTGGTGGAGTTTACTTTGTAATAGCAGCTGTGCCAATGTCTTTATAATGGGAGCTCTCTCAATTCTATCCATGTATTGTCTTGCCTTGCTCTATATCACCCCTGCTAACTCCTTGGCCTGAATTTCATGTCTACCCCTTGGTGACTCGGGTGAACCTGTTTAATGATGTTCTATTTCTGTCCGCATGCTGATATTTTGGGAAACTATGCCCAGTTAGGGAGAAGCGCTGAACCAGAGACAAACAGTGTGGGAGATATTTCCTGTATGGAGTGTCCTAGAACCAGAAGCACGTGCCATGGACAACTCCAGTGATTTTAAAGCAACTTGTTTGCTGACCCATTCCTGCTCCTGTCTCGCCTAAAGTAGAGTTTGCTTCACTATAGGCTGTTGAGCTGAGAAAGAGGCTTGTGTTGGGCACTCACTCCAGGGACAGACTTTCCCTTTATTAGTCTCCTGCTAGAGCCTAGTACCCCATATGTAGTAATTACTTCAGTTTTCAGAACAGCGATAATGGTTCAATTCAGTCTAAACACAGTGATCAAAGCTACTTTGCCCTTCATGTGTAATTACAAAATGCTAATAAAATCTGTGTATGTTCACAATTAAATCAACTACTAATAAGGGATTGATTAATCTTGACTACCTCCCTGATACCTCCCTGATAAAATCAGATATGTTCAGCGGAATGTTTGAATCCGGCTGCCAGTAATTATTTAGTCTTTTGTCCATTTCTTTTGCCATCAGAGAGCTGGAAGTACAGGCACTGCATGCTAATGATGCATGTTTGAGCTGAACTCCAGGACCGTCTGCGCTAGCCCCACAATGCCAACAGGCTTTATTTTTTTCTTCTGCTTTGTTTGTTTATGGTTTTGTACACCCCGAGCTCCACACCACTCTCTTTCAGTTTGGGCTCAAGTCCCCACTGGGAGCATTTTTTTGTCTTTTTCCTCTTTTCTTTTTTGCTTCAGGTGGGGTGAATAAAGGTCTAAAAAAATTGCAATGAAAACTTTCATATTTCAGTGTTTATGCTCAGAGGAAAAGCTAAATGCAAATCTCAGAGGGGAGAGCGAAAGCAGAGGAGATGAGAGGGGGAGCCAGAAATGCTGCACAATAGGGAGGATATGGAGGGACAAATGTGCAAGTGCGAGGACGTTTTATTCTGTGAAACTGAAGGCTTTGTAATGTTTCTAAATGTCCCAGGCAGTTTTAGTTCTACTCTAAGGAATCACACAAGCAGGCTTCAGTCCAGCTAAAACACATGCAAGTCACACACACAAGTATTCTGAAGAGTCACCAACGGCATCATCAGTCTTTAACTGCAGATTCAGTCAAATGTAAATGCATACACAGAAAAATAAATATACAAAAACAGGCGACACACATGCCTTGATAAATGATATAAAAGTACTTCAGGTTTTGACGCTCCTATCCATTCCAGTTTACCCAAGGCCATCTGTGACGGTTCAGTAGGTTCTAATCCATTACCTGATAAATAGATTTGAAAAATTAATTCCAAGCCAGACGAGGATTTGCAGCTTTTCTTCCTCTGCCATACATCTGTGTCTTACCCCGCAGGTAGCACTGGGGCATACCCCTACAGCACACAGTCATGACTCAAGAGGGTGAGCACGTATAAGCACGGATAGAGCAGCTAAGCAGAAAAACATACTAGAGCACCACATCTGCCACCTCTAGATGCCCAAATTGAGTTCCTGTTTTTTTGTGTGTGTCATCAGTATGTGTGCAAACTGCTAAGAATTAATAACTTCATCATGCTAAAATGTACAAAGAGTGACTGGAAGCATGGCTAACAAGTTAGCTATACCCTGCATGTACCCAGAAGGCTAGTGTGTGTGTGTGTGCGCGTGTGTGTGTGCGTATCTATAACAGCACCTACTCCTCTACCTCCTCTGAACCAACATCACCATTAATGATGTTCAGGCCAGCCCGGTCCCCATTGATTGTTATTGTTCCATGCTGTTTCACATTAGCAGGAAGTCTTTAACCTCTGACACATATTGTCCTGACTCTGTTTTTCTGCCATTGCTCATGTCAGAGGGGACACAGAAAAGGAAGGCATGATCA
The DNA here is from genome assembly GCA_032353495.1 of Ctenopoma kingsleyae. Lineage (NCBI taxonomy): Eukaryota > Metazoa > Chordata > Actinopteri > Anabantiformes > Anabantidae > Ctenopoma > Ctenopoma kingsleyae. Next base: position 16,212,051 of record JAUBNQ010000014.1, on the reverse strand, counting down.
TTAACCTCTGTCAGGGAAACACACTTTTTCGTTTGTCTGACAAAGCCCGTTTACGCCCGTAATTGGATTTAATGTGAGCACTGAGGAAAGGAAGGTTTTTATATATATATATATATATATATACATATTTAAATGGACTGCATTCTACTTCTGTAGTCGGCTCGAGACTGCAGTGAAAGAGAAGGCAGAGAGAAACTGACAGAAAGCAATACCAGAATTAGTCTTTCCTTGCAGGCTCAAAGCACTTTCCCTATTTTTCTGCTGCCTCTTGAATGCTTTTCATCTAAACCACTGGATCCCTGCTGTCTCCTTCTCATCCATTTCCTGCAGAGAGCATTGATTTCTGTAGGATGTAAATATGCGCTGCATTGTTTTCTTTGGTAGTTGGTTTGATGTTGATTTTTTTTTTTTATTATTTAGATTTTTTTGTTCTTTTTACTGTAATCAGGCCTAAAGCATTTTTTTGTGGAGACCTGGTCCAAGCGCAAAAATATGGCTCTTCTTTGAGTATATTATTGTCAGAAAATGTTTTGTAAAAATTTTGATGATGATACCAGAAATAAACATCTAAAGATGGGAGTTGTGATGTCTTATTTACTAAATGCCCATGTCCCAATGTTTTAAATGGGAACTTTACTAATTTTACATCAATATTAGCTGAGTTCTTATGAGCAGTACTATTCAGGATATGAACATAAAATTCTATCACTGTAACAATATTATGGTGTTTGAGCTGTGGAGGAGCTTGCTAATCTTCTATGTTTCTCTGCAGGAGTCTTAGAAAATAGGCCTGATAATGTCAAAGTGGATCTTAAATATGTCACATCTTAAAAGAAAATTGTCTGTTCTAAATGTTTTGAAAGCCATGTTACCAGAATGATTCATCAATCATACAGACTTTTTGGAACTGCACTGTATAAAGAAAAACTTGACTTATATATTCCTTCACATATATAACAGTTACAAGAAACCTAAATCTTCAGCATTTAATCAAATCAAAATTATAACTAAATGTCAAATTTCACTTTGTTAACTGCATTTATTGCATCTATATATTAAATAAACAGGCGCCGTCTGTGGCTACCCACTGCTCCCGCCGAGTGGGGGATGGGTTAAATGCAGATATCATGCAATGCATATGTTATTTCATTGTAACATATAAATGTAATCAATGAGAATAAGGCTGCTTGTTATTATTATTATTATTATTATTATTAATAAAGTAATTAGATCTGTTTAGTTAGTTTGAAGATCACTTTTGGGACCTATGATAATATATTCCTTTGACTAAATGTCCAACAGGCAGCTGACACTATGGATGGGTGGTATCTATATACTTAGATATACCCGCTGGACGATACTTTGGAGCTGATACTTTTTTAAATATCGCGATACCACTGTGCTAACACAAAACGTGTAATTTATTTTCTCCTCTGATTTTAGGCATTTAAAATCAGCCCAGATGTATTTTAGACAGTCTTCTCTGTCATATGATTATGGCAGCCTATCAGATGTCAGAACCAAAGGCTCACTGTGCAGCCTCAGTCCTGAGCTCAGAGAGCAGCACCGCAGCAGCACAGAGAGAGAAAAAGAAGCGTAGTGTGTGGTGCTATTTTTCACCCACGACCAAAGGTCGTGCTCAGTCTGATATAAACTGGTGGCACATAACAGCAACATTAGCAATCTTCAAGCATTTGAATACAAAACACCCTGACAATTTTGAAGAGCCTGATAATTCACACGAGGGATGATGAAAAGTCAGAATAAGGTCAACATCTGAATACTCTTTCAGTGTAATAACGAGTGAAATTATCATTTTGCATTTTGTTGAGGATGATGTTGTATTATGATGTTTAACTGGTTTAATGCAGGTTCTTGAGCACTTCGTTGATCTTTCAATTTAAGAAATTGTATTAATTTTGTATTAATATGAAGTCAAATATTCTTTTACTATCATTTTAAAATGTTTTATTTTCATCTTGTTTTTATTTGTTGATCTATTTTATTATCATTTTATAAGCATTTCTTTTAAAGTATCGATCTTTAATTTTTATTTTAATTTTAATTTAACACCGAAGCTGCAGGCCTTACCTGAAGCAGTGGCTGTATCTCTGCGCTCCACTCCAACATTCCCTACAGCATCCCTGGACCTGGTCCTGGCATCATCTTCTTGTGACATCAACCATGCAGTTATCTTCAGTGTTGGTTTTGATTAATTTATTTTAACAGACACAGGCAGGAAGTAAATCAAAAATATTTAGGGAAAGAGGCTTAGTGCTGAATTACACGTTATCAACAAAAAGTCACTTCTTGCTATCAGCACCACTCGCATGCGTGCATCTCTACTTTCATCCCTCTGGTGTCTCTCAGACTAAGGTTGGCCTTCTTGAAGTTTTTCAACCAATCAATGCCAATAACAAAATCAATCTGAAAAGACTATCTGTGACCATAATAGTACAACAATACAATTGAAGTATGGGATTTTCAGGACTCTGATGTATCAGACACAATAATTAAAATCGCAACAGTCCCACATTTCAGCTGGCATATTTGCAGACTTGTAAATGTCACTGAACAATCCATGACTCTGTCATCTATATAATTGTTTAAAAACCTGCTGATCTCAATATAATTCAAAAGATGGATGTTGCAAAAGTCTATGGTTTGTCATCGTAAGTATAACATGATGAGACAAGCACACACAAACAATGGCGATAATAAAAATAGCATTCGATATTCCACAAAGTAGACCTTTGACAATAAATGAAAGTTCCAAGCATACCATTTACTATTTTCCAGGCAGAAGTGTGTTAGTGATTTGGAAAAATTGCACTGCATCAGAAAGCAGAAGTTTACAAAGTGAAAAAGAAAATGAAATTTAGGCAAAACCCTTCTGAACAAGCTGCCTGGGCTTAATTAAATTTCTTACCCTCAGTACAGGTTTTTTACAGCGCCAGCGTTTAGTACTTACTGTTGATGGTTTTCCCTGAAAACACTGATGGTAAAACAAACATGTCTCATCAGTTCATTCCGCAGTTGCTTCTGCACCATATGCCGAGATACAAGATCTGGGGGTTTTTACAGGGAATCTGGCTGTTTGGGTTTGGGCAGCTCAGTTTTAGATGCATTATAACTGAGGCACGTGTAATTGGTTAGTTTGCAGTTTCTTAGTGTCATTGTTGTCTTCTCAATTCTCGGTTGCAATTTAAGGATATCCTCAGCAAATTATGCCACAATTGTGTCTGGGGAAATTCACTTCAGTCATGGCAAGATGTCTAAAAATATACAAAGATTAAATTCTGCCGGGCTGCACTGTAACTGACAAGTGAAAGCTATTTCGACACTCAACAAATATCTAAACAAATTCACAGTAATGAGTGTAATCTGGACCTTTCACCACCTGCAAGACTACAATCACAGGGTCCAAAGAGAGGAAACAAAATCACACTGACAGCCCGTGGTTAGTCTGACTGTGCTTCCCTCAAAATAGCAACACAATCCACAAAGAGCACCATAAGAGGACATGCAGTGTGAGACACATTGCAATCTGTGATCACATTGTGACAATCCTCTCACAGTGTGTGACACGATTGCCATTCCCCATAGCTGGAGATTCTTAGGAGTTCAAGACAACATAGTTTTTCAAATCTGGCAACATGCTGAGACAGTGCTTCAGGCTTATCAATAGTCTACACACCAAAAGCACAGTTCTAGTGTCTGTGCCTGTAAGTGTAAAATATAACTACTATTTACTATGTAAATATATAATATTTTTTGTGGACTGATGAAACTAAAGTTGAACTGTTTGGGAAGAACACACAGCACCACAGTATGATGTATAAAGTGAATACCAACATGAAAACCTGATGAAAGGAGCATCATGATTTGGAACTGGCTTATTAAAATCTATTTTTTTAGTACCCCATTGAAAGCCTATAGAAGAATATCAAGAACTGTAAAAAAAAAATATCAGAGGCTTACTCTTTCCATCAGCACAGTTACTGTTTAATTGTCCTATTTAGTGAAGACAAGCACGATGTGTTTATCTAATGTATTGTACAAATGTCTTTGTACTTGGGGTTAATATACATTTTCTTACCATTATAGTTATTTCAGGTTGTAACTTCTGACCATGCAGCTCAGACCTTAACCCAGTAGATACTGTAAGCTGTGAATGAATGAGCTGAAGCAACTACGTACAATAATACAGTGCTATTCAGTGTTTTATTAAGTTACTTTTTTGAAATGGTTAAGATGTTCTTGGATCCTGGGGGCCTGATTGAGACAGAAAGTTAGTTGATGGCATAAAAACCACAGTCAGTATTCAGAGTAAAATCTGTGTGTCTCAGTATATGGGATGTCAGTCCTAGTCCTCCTTGAACGTATGCACACGGCGACTTACCGAAATATTTAACAGGCACAGATGATGGGAAAAACCTTAAGAAAATGCAAAACCAGCAGCCAGATAACCTACATTTCAGAGTTAGTGTTTATTTTACAAACTTTTGGGAGACAGTGCTGGCATCTAAACACTGAGGAAGTAAACTTGACACATGCAGTTGACTTATCCTGAGTGAACCAAATATCCTCAGCAAAGGAGTACCGTCAGTGTCACAGAGATGGGAGATCTGTTTGCTTCAGCTCGCTGTCACTTCAGATACGCGCATCATGCCATCACTGCCTTGGAGGAACATGACAGGCCCACTCACAGTCCAGCTCACAGCAGTTTTTAGGACATGAGGTCTTGCTATCTTTTACTTTTCTCCTCTGATAATCACATGCCCTCTGGAGTTGACACATCGACAGAAACATTAAGAATTTTCATAAAAATGTAGCCAGGTAACAATTAGGTCAATTAAGTGACTCATTAAACTCTAGGGGACAGCAATTAATAACTGTAGTAATGACAGTCATGCTAATTTGACATCAACATAAAGGAATAAAGATGTTTCAGTTTCAACTCTGGCAATTTTAAACTGAAATCACAACCTTTAAAAACATAACCAATATTTATATATTTCTTGCATTTCTTATAAGATACATTGAAATGCTCTGAGCAACATCATATCAAAATACACCAAATTGCCACATTTTGGAAGGATACACTGTTTCCTCTGCAAAGGTGCACCTTATCTGAAAGGTTAAAAAAAAGGTCCGACATGGCTGAGGGGTCAGCCTCTTTCAGCTGATTGCACACAGCCCACCTCGTTTCAGTCTGTGTGAAAAAGCCCATGGCTGGTGGTTGATTGGCCAAGTCAGGTGGCTTGGTGAGTATGTAGTGTCTGATTCTCAGTGACCTTTAAAAGCAGTGTGATGGTGGTGTGGGGCTGAAAGCGCTCTACTTGAAGGGAGTGGAAAATTCATGGCTTTGAGACACTCTGAAGTTGTTTCTCTGTGTTTCATAACTGCAGCTCTCTCTTCGTCTTTTTCTATTTTTTAATATTTCTGTTATCCCTATATCCACTGCAAGTAATGGAGCTCCTGGAGGATGTAAAATGGCTTGTCCTCACACAACCTATGCTGGCTTTCAGCAGTATGCTGCCACAGTCTGGATCCAGTATAAGTAAATTTCATCCATAATTGTTGCCCTCTTTGGATGGCCAAAGAGAGCCCTCTTCCCTTTGGCACTTATCTACACTATCCTGCGTCTTCCCCTTGACCTGAAATGAGCAGTCAACATTTAAAAATAGTTTACATTTTGCTCTGCTGGTGCTTTTTATATGTGGTTTCATGCAGTCTTTCTTTCAGTGTTTGCCAATAATAGTATTTTCTAGCTATTTTAAGAAAAAAAAAATATATATATGTATATCACTTTATTTGACAGAATAAAGATAAAAATAGATACAAACAAAATATATATACATGAAAAAAACTGTAACTCTAAGTTTACATTTTGGAGAAACACACAGACAGGAGACCAAATGCTAACTGTTAAATGCCAGCAGGGAAGCTTTAAGCTGGGGTTTTCCACCACAACAATCCACTACTGAAGGATTCTGCGGAGGGAGGCCCCATCCCCCTGTAGCAAAGCAGAGCAAAGTCTGGCTGCTGGGCTAATAAAGATTTACAGATGCACGTTAAAGATCACGTTTTATCCAAGAGATGCTTATTTCACCCAAAAAACTACAGGGAAAGCTTGGGACATCGTGAAGCTTCCCAAAGACAAGGTGATCAGTGTAAACTTAATCAGCTGCCTTTCTCAAGCACTAGTGTCACAGAGGAAAATGCTGGCAATTGAGAATGCAAAAACATGCTGTACAAAGTTTACACATGAAACAAGAGTCCATGTGAGGGTCCATCTTTGCCATGTTATAAAGCTACTTTCACGTCCCAGGAATCTAGTGATTTACAATGATAGTAACTTAAAAACCTATTTGGGTCATGTTATGGTTTTTCTACAAAGATGTATATTTTCCATGTTTGCAGATAGTTGCAAAGCGCAGCTGCTTCTTTTCAAGTTGGACATTTTTCCTAAGGTTTCAGGGTTTCTCATGGGGATTTATTCTGTCTTGCTTTTCTCCCTCTATAAGGCATCTTTTACTCCCTCATGTTGATGTTTTAGTATCTCTCATGGGGTGCAATCACACAGAACTGGACCTCTCTTTTCTGACTTAAACCACTTCTGTCTAAATTGGTGCTTCTTTCTGGTGAAGAGCCTGCCAAGGCAGAACACACACACGAAACCTTTTTTTTATTCACTAAGGACGTGCCGCACTGAAACCTTCCACTGGTAGGGCTTTTAGTATTGCAAGGGAGGAGTGGAATTCATTACAACATAACAAAGCAATGTGAAGCAGATCAGAGGTTAATTTTCTATATGGTATGTAAATCATAACTAGCAACTATGAAACAAGATCAGGGTAGTATGTTATTTCTTTAGTTGAAAACAGCATAGATTTCTGAATTTGCAATGGAAAGACTAATCTCCAGTCGACCATTTCCGTTCCTATACAGCTAAACAGCAATCGCGATTACGTGTTTGTAGGGATCCTACATGTTATCATGAAACCTAGTTTTTTAATAAATGATGTGCTACATTTATAAATGCGAAGCAAGTTGCAAGTCTGACACCAAAGTCTTCTATGGGGTTGGGTTTAGGTAAGAAAAGTACTGAGTTCAAGGTTCGAGAAAGATTGTGTTTTGGTTTAAAAATGCAAACTTTGCATGTGTGAAGCGACTGTGATGCCTGAACCCAAACATAAAACACTTTCAGATCTGGATGCAGAACTGTAATGTCGGATATTTTCGCTGACGAGAAAACAGGATGGGGTAGAGCTGATATTTTGTTAGATAGAAACATCATGCTTGTGGACATTTCATTAATATATTAGGTATCAATGTATTTGTGACTTGTCATTTATCATAAATGTGAACATATGATGATTATGTTAACAGAAAACATAATCCAGTTGCAATTATGGTCCCTGCAAAAAATGTATTAGTTTGTAGTTGTATATGAATGTAATTTGTAGGAGACAGTGTTGCCACAGTACACTGTATTCTATTACTAGTAGTGATACTGATGTACTGTAGGGAAAATGGGTGGAGACTGGAGATCGGGGTGATGAATGGATAACAGATTTCCCAGACAGAAGCAAAACCTTATTCCAATCTCAACGAAATTCTGTTGCTGCTCTCAAAAGATAATTTTACATTGCTAAACAGGTAACTAAGTCTCCCAGGGTGCAGGAATGTTAAATTATTTATCATAATTAGGTTTTTAGACTTTATACATTTAATTACATAAAGAAGGCACAAATAAAAACAGTAAGAGTGAAAGGACTGCGCTGCGTAACAGTTAACAGTTGTATAGAAAATGTGAAAGCATTACTTATTAATTTAGCCCAACTGAAACATGTTGTTATACATAATAATCAATCTAGTCTCAGTTTTCAAAGATACATTTTCAACTTGCCAAGACTTAGCCATCTGAGCTGGTGAAAATGGTGTGTACAGTTGGTGCTATTGGCTTATAACTGAATTCTGGGTTTCTCACTACGCGTCCATGTCGCATATCTGTCTAATTTTCCAGGGTTCATTGTCCTCAGACAGACTGTGTTAGTTAGAGGTCAAGGAACAGGACATGCAGCATAGCTGAGAAGAAGAGGGAAAAAATGAGAATACAAATGGCAAGAGTGGTCAGAATCATTTGAATTGGTGGAGTGCCCAGAACATGAGCAAATTGGCTGAGTGTCTGTGTGTTGTTTATCTCTACTCTTCTATAAATCATTTTGAAATTAATCTATTTGTTAAAACTTGTATTTAGGGCACTTGACTTGCATTACAGATAATAAAATGATAGAGCTGCGGGAGAGGAGAGTATAGGAAAAGAGAGGAGTGCACATAACCCCAACTTGATAGACTTAGATGTAGCTCTTTGATAAATCTATGACCTTGGTATTAAACTGAAATCTCTGAATCCCCAAGAGAGGGGTGAATATTTGAAAGCTACAATTCAGAGTTCAGCTGGGTCCTCGCTGTGAGAATTTAATGAGAGACCTCTCTAGTGCTTGTATTCAGATTTCAGTTTTATCCATGGTATTAAGTGCCTCTTGTGCAACAGCATGTCTGGGTTGGCTTTTCCCTGAACACTGCCCAGACCTATACCTGAATCTGTCTTTTTAATTTTTGCAAAGTCCTATTATCACTTAGAAAAGGCCTATAAGAAATTCTGTGTGAACAAAAGTTGAATTTTTCTATACATACAGTGAAATACATAGTCCCTAATATATCAGCAAATGTTGAATAAAAGTTTCATAATTATGGGTTCCAAGCATCTACAACTGAAAAAGAATGTCAGCAAAAATTAAATGTACCCAGGCAAGCCTAAAAGATCAGCAATCCATCCAATGCATTTTTGTACTTTGTATTCCTGTCTGCCCTGCAAAGAAAAATGACAGCATCGCTCATTGCAGCAAATATGTTTATTTTCATGTGGTAAATGTCTCATTCTATAATAATGTTACCTTAATACATCCTGTGCTTCTAGCATAGTTACTACAGCTACAGAAGGGTTTTGTCACTTAAACATACAGTATGTCATTTTCAGCTTACTGAAATAACTGCTCCTATTGTTCTTCTTGGAAGAACATTAGTGTTTTGTTACCATTAGACTGACCCTTTACCTTTAACCTAAGGTTAGGGTTAGATACTATAAAGCCTGTTCTTTTATTTTTCATGCAGTTTCATGCCAGAATTGGTAACAGAAGTCGACTGATCTGCAAAAACACAACCTGAGCTGTAACACTCTGCCCTCCTACACATCAGCAGGTTTGCAGCCAAAGACAAATATGCACAAGTGCAAAATAATGCTGTTCTGACTGAAAATGGCATTCTAGATGTATTTTGGCTTCAACTGGAGCCAAGCATGTTTATTTGTTGATACTTTTCTCATTCCTGAAGGAATAATATCTGTTGGAATAATACCCAGTGTAGTCCTATGTGAGCAATTCAGATGCATAATGCAATAAATACTGAATAGCAGCAAAACACCCCACTAAAAACTGAAAATTCTTACTTATGCTTCATTTACTGTATGTTTCATTTCTATCACAGGCACTATCTTATTTTCTCAAAGGGCCAATATAGACAGATGTGTCTGATAACAGCCAAACATGAAGGTGAACGAATGAATATCACAAACAAGTTGGAATAATAATCAAGCTGGAACACTGAACTCCAGCACTGTGAACACGTCTGATAATAATCAAATCTTTTCAGACTCATTTTCTTCTGCACATGTAGTCAAATCTAAAGTCTTGTTCTTCTTCATGCAGTCCTGAGGGTCAATCTAATTTACTTAGAGCATTTTCATTTCCATCCATGCTTGCTTTTTGCCTGTGTTAAGAGAAGCTAGGCTTATAAAATGACATTTAGGCAGGGTAATGACAGAAATCTTGCTCTCAGCCACTACCAAATAGTACAGTGAAGAGCCTTAACAGGCCACTAATTTATCTGCATAATAGGCTAAATTTATCAAGGCACATTGGTCTCTGCAGGGCAGCCACTGTGCCGGCAGGGGTCTAATGGGAGGAAAAAGTCAATGAAGACCAAGAAGAAGCTGCATAGCCTCGACTTCTGCAGAGCTCACAGAGAATTGGAATATCCAGTAATACTGCAGAAATTTGCTGAGTTTGGTAACAGCTTTATACACAAATTCTATTTAGTGTGTGTATGTGTCTCTAGAAAGTGGCGCACTTAGTAACAGATTTACTAAAGATTTGCATGTCCTAAATCACATGCAAACTTGATAACACCTGCAAAAAACGGGACAAGCTGATCTACTAAGAGTGCGCACTAAGAACTGCATATTTCAAATGGGCAAAATAGTAATAGGATTTTGCACATTTGCCTTCATAAGTATACAAGGTGGGGCATTTTTGCAGTGGCTGTATTTAGTGCAAATTCTGTGCAACTGTATTTAAAGGTAAAATATATAAGACTGATGCCAAGCATTCAATGTAACAGATAAAAAATAAATTATTATTAACATTATTATTATTATTAGAATTATTATGAACAGATCTGAAGTAAAATAACCATCCTTACTGGTAACTGTGATAAATTAATTATGAATTAGCTTACCTTAGTTGAAGCTCAGTGCTAACCTGTTCACAAGACATTTTGCTAACTTTTAACAATTTCCATCCTAAAATCCACAAAGCTTGTTCTTTGGATGTGCAGATTAGAAAGGTGAATGTATGGATGGTCATTCTCCAAACCCTCCATGACAAACACCAGTGAAACATACAAACCCCTCGTTTAAATATGACCACTTCCAACATATTTGCACCTGCCATCAATCAAT
>JAUBNQ010000014.1:16189700-16201144 GCA_032353495.1 Ctenopoma kingsleyae | reverse complement strand
TGTGGGTGAAAACTAAATAAAAAGGTTTTACAGAGTGCGTCTGATCTCTTCTTTCAGGCTCCAGACAGCATTCTCTAACTCATTTGTGGTCATCTTCAAGGGCACAAAGAATTCAAATCCCATATCGTCCTAAATCTGTCTATGCCAACAAAGCTCCAGAGTCCCCTTCAAGATTCTTTCTAGTCAAACTTGGTTCTCTAAAAATGCAAGAGCTCCATGCAGGAAATAGATCTAAACGTCAATTGAAAAACACACAGAAAAACTTCTGTCTTTGAAAGTTTGTGGCATGTTATTTTTGGTAAAGCTCTTGTTTGCATCAAGGCTGCTAACTTCTGAAGAACTGAATCATGCCTCCAGAGAGTAACAAGTAGAATTCAGCTCTCATCACTTCACCATTTAAACAGTTGCAAAGCTTAGACTTAACACCTATATCAAACAGAGAGAGGCTCTTGTTTGGACAGCCTGACTTGCAAAGCGCTCCAGAGCTGTGATGTATTTAAAAACAGCCTATATGTAAGTCAAGGCAAACTCGTAACAGAGACCAAATTGATTAGTACACTTTTGTTGTGCTTGTTGTGAACTGCACAGATTCCAAATGCATTAGATTCTCCAAATACTGTAATTGCACAATGTACAGAACTCAAAGAAAGAGCATACATTACAACTCTGTTTGAGTATTGCTACATTTACTGGAGTAATAATGCTGCTCAGTATGAACCACAGCTACAATATAAAAAAGAGCCCTATACTGAATGCTCTGCTGGTGGCATGACCCATTGTTCTGTAATTCAGAGGTTTTTATTAGTATACAGTTCCCTGCTGTCCCTGATTTATTAGTCTGGTTGAAGTTATCCACTCATTAATAGCACAATGGTGTTACTTGAATATTTCACTAAATGTACATATCACAGTGAGGTTACTTGTCTATTAAGCCAGTAAAAAGCAGCCTATAATGTCTGTGTAGGGATCATTCCAAAGTCTGGAGTCTAAAAATTATCCTGATGGCCGTGGGACCTATGTGCATGCTCGCATGCTGCAAGGTAGTCTGTCCCACATCTAAACAAATGGCAACATGCAGTTCACTTAACCCACATTTGATACACAGTTACAGTACCTTATATAATCCTAAATGGGAGCAGGTTTTGGAGCTACTGTGTATGTAGGCCACAATTCACCACAATACTGTCCAACACCACTCCAGTTATTGGCATAAATATACATAGCACAATATACAATACAATATAAACCATTCAAAATAATAGTTCTTAATGTTTTTATGGACTGTGAACCCAATTAATTCAGCACTGTGGACTTCATAATCATAATTCATCATAATCCATCAATTCTCAAATGTGTTTTGTCATCTGAGTTTAGCTGACACATGTAACACCAGTAAGTACTTGAGTACTTTTACTGCAAGTGACTATCAGTACACAAACAAGCAGGATTAATTATATGATTGGCTGTCACTTCAGGTACAGTTCTAACAATCCATTAACAATAGTCCTTTATCTTTCTAGAGCTAAAAAAGATACTGTCAGAGAGCTGTGTTGAGAGTGACATTTTGTCTAACCATATCACATTATATGCTCCAACTAAGCTGAGACATGATGCATGATGTTCGGGCCCTGCAGTGGTGACAGGGACAATGATTTGAAATATTTGACATGGTGAAAATTAGCTTGGTACTAAAATACAGAGCTGCACTTGTAGGAAAGCTTCTGCAAGTACCCCCTGAAGCCACGCCAGGTTGTCTTGGACACCTCAGAGAAGGGAGAAAACGAGGAGGAGGAAAAGACAGAGGGACAAAGAGAAGGATTAGTGGGAGAATGAGGCTGGCAATGTGAAGAGAACAGACAAACAAACAGCTCAACAGATTGACCGGGGATGGAGGGACAGATGAAAGCTACTAACTGAAAGAATGACTCAGCCAAAATTCATAATCTTGTCACGACACTGGTAAAGAGAGTAAGCCGATAACCTGCGGTAAGTGCCTCATTCCAATATTGATACAAGTATCACCCTCCTGAGAAATTAAATAAAAGGGAAAAACTGAGAGCTAAAGAGAAAAATATGATGTATGTATTCTGAGCACAAGATACCTGCCGCTGCTTAATTACAGGATCAGTGTCTTAATTACTGTCTGTAATCAGCCAACAGAATGACTGTACTTTCGCTCATTACCTGAAGTGTCAGCGCTACAATAGACTTTCCACTGTGTCTTTCTCTATGGACACACCAAATGAAAGCTAAGTCAATTTCAACATCAGTACAAGTTTCACAGCACTTGTGATAGAAAGGGGAATGATGAGAGGAGCTGGCTGGCAAATAGAATTGACAGATATTCCTCTACTGCAATGGATGGAATATTGCTGGTTTAATGTTTAATGCCAAATGAGTGTCTGTTTGGACTATTCTAAAGTCCCTCCATCCCTCCACATAAAGTGTTTCCAATATAAATTTTTGATCTAAACCAAACTTTATCTGTTTCATTTTTCTTCTTTTCCTGCCCTTCTTTTTTGTCTACACAGTCTCAGCTAAAGCTTCAATTGGGACCTTGCTAGTCTGCGAGTCAGCCACAGTGCTGTCTGAAGCCAAGGTGCAATGGAGCAGTAGACCTCACAGCCATGACCTCACACTCCCAACGGGAGCCTTGTTCAAAAACTTTAATAGGGAATATGTCTGCGTTCCTGGCAGCTGTTTAATGAGTCTGGGTCACAGAAGCCTTTGACAGCACCTCTCCATATTAACATATCTTTTGGAACATATTTTAACTTAAAAAAAACATTCAAAGAAGTTGCATATTGAAACTTTATTAAGGGAAATTGTGCGTTATTAGATAAGATGTAACTGGTGTAGTTTTTGGTGCAGTTTTCTTATCTGAATGTTGAATAATAACTGGTTTATCTTTGTACTCAAACTCTTATTGGGAGGTGATCGACCATAAAATGTTATCATCCCAGTAGAGTGCACCCTGCTAGGATGTATCATTTAGCAGAACTGCTGTTTCTCATTGCCAAGGCAGCCAAGCCAACACGCACTTCTAACAGTCTTCTTTCTGTCTACTGTACATCCTTGAAGCTTTTTGTCAGGCTGTGTCGGATTATCAACGCAAACTCAGTAGCAGGTAAATTCTTTGTGAAGCCAACTGGTGACAAGAAACTCTCTGGTTTCATTTGTTAAAGTAACAATCCTCGCAAACTGGTTGTCAAGGCTTAGTCATTTTTTTCAAATGTAAAACTTCTGACAATTTCACATTCGCTGAATTTGTCTGTCAAAGCTCAAGGTGGGAAATGTAAACATGTTTTGATGAAGTTATTGTTCAAGCGAGGAGAGACTGGAGCAATTATTTTTGACTAGAACTGTCTCACACATCATGTGCAGTGTAAAACACCAATGGGACCACTTAACAGGCACTAGTAGCAATACAAAACACTTGGCTGAAAGTCCCACACACCTAACTTCAGTTTCATTTAGCACTCTGTGTGCGTGTGTTCAGAGGGAGGAGAACACCTGTTCCTACATTTAGTCCTACAGACAGGTAGGGGCTCTGGGGATGTAACTGAGGTCCAGCATTGGTCTGTATGTCTTATACTGTGTTAGTTTTTTACTATTTCTGGAATGCTTGTGGATTTAGCTAATTAGTAGGAGCCAGGTGTTAATTAGCTGAGGCGAGAGGGGATCAGTTTGGTTCTGATCCATACTGCTGTGTCTCATGGAGCTCGAAGTCTTTGATCTCCCCTGCAGGGCTGAACGCGCCACTGTGCTTGTCATTTCCAATTAGGATGTTAAACAGATATTCCAAAGATATCCCCCTTGTTACCCCTTCCTTTTCTCATCCCAGTCAGATGAGTGGAACAAGAGGGATGACAAAGCGGTGGAGTGAATATTTTCTTTCTGTCAACTGTTCTCCTTTCAGCTGTCTAACAGGAAGCTGTAGCTGCAAACGCAAAGCAACACCTGCTGATGAGGACGTGGGGAGAATATAAACATAGCAACAGTTTTCTGTCAGTTTTGATACATCCGAAGGAAATAATTTCTTCTTGCCACTGCAATTATTACTTCAGTGAGGGACGTGGCAAGACAATACAGAAGTAACAGTTTGTTTGTGAGTGTTTAAACTGGCAACACTCAGACTGAACGTTTTACTTACACAACAGCAAGTTGTTGAGAGCCGTTAAATGCATCATCAAATCTAAATGTGTCACCATTAGAATTGAGAGGTAATTAAGGCCAATCAATCACTGTATTATTCTAATTAGAGGTGTAATTGTTGGCACAGCCCTCAAAGGCTTACACATGCATGAATCTCACCAGAAATTAAATACACAAATAAATACAATGTGCCGTCAACTGCATATCAGACTTTAAGTGCAGGTGTGTGCTATATGTCATATAGCACCTCTGTACCTCAGATGCTGATATAAATGGAACATATTGAGGATTTTTTTTCTCTTACGAGCAGGCTGCCATACATTTTCTCCAATCTGATTTATTTTTACCATGTTTAGAATTCTGAGATCCATGGTTGGGCCAACGTTACAGAATAAGATCACTATTAATATATGTGTCTATGTCACAGAAGCCAACACCCTTACACATTAAAATGTGTTTTGAAGCATACTGTACAGTGCTGTTAAAAAAGTATTTGATCCCCTCTGGATTTCTTCTACTAAACTGTTTTAGAGGCATAAAACAGAGGTAACCTGAGCATCATATCTATAGTTAAGTGGTAGTGTAATGTTGTGGGAATGTTTTGTTGTTTCAAGGCCAGGGAAAGGGCCAGGGCCATAGTTGAGGGAATCATGAATTCTGCTCTCTACCGGAAAATTCTGAAGGAGAACATCAGGTCATTAGTCTTTGAATTGAAGTTCCAGCACAACTGGCATATGCAGTAATGAACACAAGCATAAAAGGAAGTGGAGCTATGAATTGCTCAAGCAGTTAAAGCTTTGCAGTGAACTAGTGAAAGTATGGACATGAACTATGTAGCTTCAGAAAATACCATTATCATGTAAACTCACATTTTGTGTTGCTCAAATTGCCTTTGTTTTGTTAAATTTTGGCGGAAGATCTGAGACTATTTAGTATGAGAGACAGAAGAGAAGCAAAGAGTACATTTTAAAAAAATTAAGTTATACACTATAGAAAGCAATTTTAACTTTAACAAAAGAAAGAAGAATAGAAAGGTTTGCCTCAAACAATTCTTTGAAATTTCTTTGAACGCTTGGACATGTCAGAACAGCATGGTTTTGCTCCTCTGTGACTTTGGTTTAAAACAGACTCAAGCAGTCCCAGATGTTGCTTCAAACACAATGAGGAAATCAAGCATGTCTTCTTGACCATTTTGACTTTACCTTTCTACTTGTTTTACTTTTTTTTTAGCTAGTGTGTATAGATATGTGTTGGGAAACTACTCAGCACATCACTGTACAACAGTATGTACAACATTGAACTAACAAACAGCAAAGCTGTGCATGCTAGAAGTGCATGCTATTAGTGTTCAATTTGCATGCTTTTTATACAAGGGGAGCTACTTAAATTGGCTTTTTATAGTGGCCATGCCAAACATTTCTTAAATTAAAAAAAGCTACTTCATCAATTTAAGACTTACAAATAGTCGCTTAAAAAAACTGGCACTCTGTTGAATTTTCTGTAAACACATACAGTATTGTTCATTGTGCACAAGTAGAGCACAAGATACAAACACCAAATCAAAATATTGCTCCAACTGCCAGGAATGGAGAAAAACTCAGCAGGGTACCTTTAACACATAGAACAGTTCCAAATGTTTACACACATAAACAGATATTAAAAAGTTTTTACTTTTAGGTAAAGACTTTGGTGTTGAACCTGGGTCTCTGACATGTCAGTCCTGGGCAGTGAACACACTCCATCCACCCCAACCACCTCCTTGCTTGCTTCGCGTTAATAAATGCAATGCTGACCAAAAAGAACACAAAGGCTCGTCTCACAGTTCCCCAAAACATCTTGATTATCCCCAAGACTTTCTGTGGACTGATGAGACAAAAAATGGCATAACAATTACATAGCATTTCATGAAAAAACATATCAACAGTCAAACATCAACATGTAGTGTGATGACCTGGTCATTAATCATCATCAATCAAGTTTGTGACCTCAAGCTCAAGGGCACTTGGGTTATATCAATGATCCAAAACACACCAAAAAGTCCACCTCTGAATGGCTAAAAAAAAACTAAATTAAGGTTTTAGAGTAATCTAAAATCTCTCTTTAATGAAAGTCTGTATTTAAATCCAGTTGACAGGATTGAAGTCCTGGTGTTTCGTGCTCAACAACCCTCCAGTGTGGCTGAATGAAAACAATACTGCAAAGAAGAGTGGGCCTGAATTTCTCCACAGCAATGTGAAAGACTCATTGCCAGTTATCACAATCGCTTGATTGCTGTTGTTGCGGCCAAGGGTGGCACAACCTGTAATTAGGTTTAGGGGGCAATTACTTTTTCACATCGGGCCAGGCAGGTTTGGACAGCCTTGTTCCCTTAATAAATGAATTTAGCATTCAAACACTGCATTTTGTTTTTACTTTTGATAAGTTAAAGGCTAATGATTTCAAGTCATGTCCATGTTTATTTATTTACGTTTACTGGCACTTGTCCTGCTAAAGACAATCAGATGAGTTTGCCAAGGCCTTACCAAGCCTTGACATTTTATTATGATTTATGAAAGAGATGACACAGTGTGAATATGTATAGAAAATGGATTAGTGGCTACAAAATTTTACTGGTGTCTAATTTGCATCTCTGCAGTGCTTCAAATATCTTGCAGCAGTTGCTGCACTGAATCGTGTAAACACCTTTGTTTTGTATGATGAAAGGCAGGTAGGAGGTGGAGGAGGGGTGAGGCATTTTCAGAACAGCATGCAAATACAGAATAATAGAGGATTAGAGAAGTCACATTTGCATATGAACAAACTGCTCACTTATGGGGAATGCTTGATGCCTACAGACTATGGATGAACACTCAGATGAGTCATGTGTCTTGCAGATGAGCACGTGCAGAAATAACTCGAGTTTTTCTCATCACTACAATCCAATTGATGGGCTTACACAGAATTAGCCTAGCTTTGGAACTATAGGATTTGGCTTCAGAGACAGAGATGACAGGTCATTTAACATGCTGCTGTAATGCTGTGGCATAATGTGGTAATTGTTTGCCTGTGTAAATATGAACCTGATCGTTCTCATTTTGAACTGCAAATCTGTGTGAACAAACCACAGAGGAAATGGACAATTACTTCAATGGGTGGCACACACATCCTGTGTTTGCACAGTGGGCCGAAGGGACGGGTAACAGTGTGGAGAGAATTTCTGGCTACAGTAAGATGTTCAATTGAAGCTTTTAGGACACAAAATCTGTGTGTGGGAGAAGCGGGGAAGAGACAAAAAAGGGACAGAAGGCAAAGAAAATCCATCAGAGATAGAAAGGCATGTCACTCAACAGAGAAAACGAGTCAGGTTTATACACATAAAGGGAGTGGGGCACAAAGTGGGAGAGAAAGGGAGGTAGACAAAGTAAGTGAGAGTGTGAGAATAAGGCTGGAGGGGGGATGAAAAAACACATTGAGTGTCCTTTCCACTTAATTTTGGAGTAAGGGAGCTTCAAGTGTTGTAAGTGTTAATGTTAAAAATGTGAGGGTTGAAAACTAGGAACAGAGAGAAATAATGGTGAAGGGAGTGCGGAGGTGAAGGGGTTGGTGGGGGGTACAAGTATTCAAAGAGTCGCTGGCAAGACTACAGCAGGAAAAGTATAAAAATAAAATAAAACTTCTTTTTTTGTGAACCACTTTTGATTCAGGCTCTTCTAAATATTTGTTTGGACAAACTGTCATCAATGCATGGCACAAAATGTAAAAAGTTTTCTTCTTAGCAGTTTAACAAACAAAAAATATTTCAGCACTGCTTTTCAGAATTACTTTATATAATTTGCTTTTTTTCTACATCAAAAAGACCCTGTAGTCCACAATTTCATTTCCTTGTTTGCCTGTCAGGGTTAGAGCCTGGCTCATTAGTGCTGAAGACATCTTTCACATTTGCTGTAATTGCTTAAACAGTATCATCAGCTACCGAAAAGCTAATGACCACTGTACTGGAAGGACTAAGCTACCATTTAGGTAAGCTCTTGCTCTAGAAGAGAAGATAACCTGGATATGGGGCAGATGATCAGCTCTCCATCACACTGATAAGATGTTCACTAAAAAAAGAAAAAGAAAAAAAAATGTTTCCTTCAGATGAATATCTTGCAGTAGTCCATACCATGGTCTTAAAGGGTGATCTTATTCTAAGGGTATGCATTGTTTAATTTAATCTAACCTTTCACAATATAGATGAAATATTACCCTTTATCTGCTGTGTTATGGCTGAAACTAGGGTAATTGGTGGTAGGAAAGTGGTTTGGTCTTAGCAGGCTTTTGACAAAATGTTGAGCAATTAACTGTTTATTCACAGTGTTCTCTGACATCCTACAGAGTTTGATGAACTTTTCTACCAGCTCCATTAACACAACTTTGTCAAAAATTTCAGTGGGTCCAAATGAAACCTCAAACTCACAAAACTTCACAAACTTCACTTCCATACTTCATTTCATATTTAGCCAGATAAACAGATAAAGTCTATTATGGCATATAATAATATAAATAAATTAATATTAGCTTTTTTTTACTGTCCAGGATAAACTACAAAAAACGTAATTAATTTTCTTTGTGTCATCTGTCTGGTTGCAGAATCCAACATATTACACCTGTTTGATCCTAAAGTTCATTAGGTTGATAAACAGTTATTTGCAGGGCTTATTGTATAACATTTAGGTTATTTCATCTATTTGTGAACAAACTGAATTAATGTGAACTGCCTTTTTTGTGAGTTTACAAGAACGTATGTTCAGACAACTCTTAATTTTTAAAGGTGAGTGAAGAGCAAATTTCCCTTTGTGAGGAGGATGTTCTTTAAAGCAGCCCGTCTGTGATATTTTTAGTGTTATCAAACAGAGTGATGTCATTAGTGACCTTGTTCTCTAAAAAAAAAGTGTTATTAGCATGAATGTTGTTGTTGCTGAATAATACAGTATTATTTAATATCATACTTCATAAAATGCCATAACTCAATTAACAGGAGTTGTGACACATACAGTTTCTTGCAGCCAAATATGTCATTACGTTGTTTTTCAACCTCCATCTATTTAGTTTAGAGTTAGTTTTATTACCATGTACCACCTTGTGCTTTCAGGTGTTAAGTATATTTTATTGTTAAATGTCTTACTGTTTACTGTTTATACCTGCAGGGGTGGGCAAAGTGAGTAAAGTACTGGAGGTGATACTTCGATTTATAGTCAATTATTTTGGTTTTTTTTACGCAAGTGCTTGAGTATTATGTTTGTGTGCCTCTATTGCGTCCGACAATATGTCTCTCATTCAACTGGCCACTTGGAGAAAGATGGAATTTAGTGTCTTGCTTGAAACATGTAATCAGAAGGGGATGGAGAATGAACTGTAAACTCTGATGTTGATGGATGACCTGCTTCAAATTATGGTCAAAGTATGTGTCAGTGAAAAAATTTTAATTGATTTTAAATTGTTCAAATTGAACCTTGAGCCTTGATGAACTCAATCAATTTGAAATTGAATTAATTAGTTTGTAATTGAATTCCGGTACACTGAAACGAAATGTAATGTAAAATGATCTACACTTCCACATTCATTTCTCACAATTGAAATTCCCTTCAATATGAACTTTGAGCTTGAACTGAACACCATCATTTTTTCAGCATCCCTAATAGCTGGATTTACAGGTTTGTATAAATGTATAAAATGTATAACAATAAACCTTCTGATTACTTCCAATAAATGTTTTAAAATGAGCAATAAAGTTGAGTCCAGAGAACTACAGGGTGTAAACCTCTGTAGCTACTCAACACTGATTACTGTCAAAGTGTTATTGAAAGTCATTCAACATTAATTAAGATTGGAATGTTTTGATTTTAAATCACAATCACTAAAACAAGTCTGTTGGTGCCCGTATAATTTCATAAGCTAATGATCTTTCCAAGTTATTATTTAATCAAAATACAATTAAGTTGTGAATTAAGTTAGTGAGTTTTTTTAAAAATCTTACATTAGCTAAGGATTTCAATCAAATAATGGAGGTGTGGCTGTGTTAAAGGCATTTGTCAGCTAGCAATCAATTTGTTATAAATATGTGGCCTACTGGATGGGCATTAAGCAAAATATATAAACAGAGATGCAAACTTCAGTGCAAAAGGGGGTCAGCATTTCTCTGTCTGTTAACTTAGTTTTAATAAATTCAGTTTCTTTTATTATAGCCTTTGTGTCAACTCCCTTGTCATTTTCTTTGAGCTTTGTTTGTGAGAAATGGGGACTTGTCTAAGATAATCAAACCAATTTGGTATAGGTAAATGTAGCCTCCTACTGTGACACCTGGAGGCTTGTAGCAGCGTACATTAAAGTGCTTTTAGCCTTTAGTATTGTAGTTAAGCTTTGGGGAGTATCATGCAAGGGGTTTTGTTTTGTTGTTTTATGCATGGTTGCTTTGGTTTGGAATTAATTTGGTGGATGTCGGAAAGGAGCAGCTTTTGTCACCACTTTCTTTGGTTTGAAAACCAATTTGTTTGAGTTGTAATTTGTACATCTCTTGGGTGAGTAGAGTCATGATTCACTTTGTTAGAGCCATGCTTCCCTTTTGTAGGCTGAAGTGGCAATTCTCAATATAAGACCAACGGTTCATTGTTTTTACTTTAATGTGGCAGCAAATATGGGTGAAGATTATGTTGTGGGAACATTTCCCTGGTTTCTAGAAGGTCACCAGTTTGTTGTTGCTTAGTTCTGATGGAATCAGTGCTAAAGCACCCGTCAGTAGTATGTGTCTAGACAACACTAGGGTTAAAACTAGAAAACATTTTGGATTAATATCAGTAATAGATCAGTGTTATTTTTATATTAAAAACAGTCTGCTTTCATATTTACTTAATTTACTTTGCCACTGTTTTAATTTTTAAGGAACCTATTTTGGGGCAGTGTACATTATTAGTAGGGTGTATGCTTATTGGGGGTGTGTAAGCTGTGCTGGGTTAGGTAAAAATATTAAAAACACTTTCTTTTCTCAATTATCTCATTTATGACAAAAAAATATTAAATTGACAATATTATAGGAACATTATGTAGTATTGACAGAGAAGATTTAAAAGGGGTACTACAGTCCAAATTCACCCCACCCTTCCTGCCCAGACTCAAAGCTCACATAAGTTTTCAATTAGAGGACACTGGATGTATACATGTGAATGTGAGACATGCAAAATCTTGCACTTTGAAAATGCGACAATGAGTCCTACACTCTGTGTTAAGTGTCTTAGCTAATGTGTTTTTTTCTTGTTTCAAAATTATAAACTAGC
>JAUBNQ010000014.1:16170868-16189600 GCA_032353495.1 Ctenopoma kingsleyae | reverse complement strand
GCGACAATGAGTCCTACACTCTGTGTTAAGTGTCTTAGCTAATGTGTTTTTTTCTTGTTTCAAAATTATAAACTAGCTCACGTGGACAGTATATTCTTCCGTCAGTGTTAGCTTGATTAGGTAGTTTTAAGTACCTCATCCAAAGCTAAGCCCATTGTGAAATAACACCCACTGCTGTGAAAATACAAACACTGGAGTTGGAGTTACTACCTCCCAGGCCTCTGAAAACATGTTAAATTTAACAGATAACATATAAACCATTTCACATTTATTTCTGAGAACTCTCCTTGTTGCAGATGATGCAGATTTTAGTTATGCAGGCATTCAGAGAAGCCGGTGAGGGCTTCACTGAACGCCTGACATGAGATGCAGAGGCGGAGAGGCTGAGCCAGAGTAACAGTGGCAGAGAGAGGAGGAGGAGAGGCGAGCACATGTCCATCTGCTATCCTCCTGATAGCATTTAATGTTAGCATCACAGCACTAACCAGCAGTAGTCATGATCACCTCACCGGCTGTGTCTCAAATACTTGCTGCCCCAATAAACTGGCTGCCCACGGACCACTGTGTATGAATGCTAGTTATTGAACTTTTTAATCACTTAAAATAAGAACAAAAATATTATAATAATTATTAATAGTATAATAATAGTTTTTAAAATAATAATCAATAATAATTGAGACTTTATTTATCCCCTTGGGAAAATTCTTGTGGACAGGCAGCTGCATTTTAGGCGTCACGGCATCAGGGCTCAGTGTCTTGTCCAGGGACACTGAGACATGTGGCCAGGAATCTGGGGAGCCGGGAGTCGAACCACCAACTGTGGGGTTCGAAGATGAGTGCCCTACCAGTTTTATATTAGCTTCTGTCATTCTCCACAAGGATGACAAAACTTGGCAGTCATGACTAAAATGCTTAAACTCATCTGTTCACTACATAAATACAGTACATATTGTACATATGACTGACCAATAAAGCGGCTGCAACCAGTAAACGCCAGCAAAATATGTAATTTAATACAGTAAACACAGCTGTTCCCCAATGCCCACCATTTCCCTGTTTTTTGTAAACCTTGTCATTCAATCTGGCCTGAAGACCCTGAAGGCTTTTATCAAACCATGTCTCTGCAGAAGCAATTACAAGGAGAGGCACTTTTGCCATAAACCCAAATCATCTCCATGTATTGCCTCACAGTAAATGCTAGCTGGCAAGGTAGCAATAGGTGGAAATGGAAAAACACTACACAGTTATGCTTCAAGGACTGGAAAAGAGTTTCATTCAATCAGACAAAAGCACCCAAATGCTAATAGAGACGTCATGAATCACTGCATTCATGCTTACATAAGTACCTGAACCTATATGCTAGCTAGTGTAAAATTCTCACAGAAGCTGTTAGAAACAGATATTTTCTATATTTCTATAATGCATCCATGTTTCACTATCTTTCTTTCTCTCTGGCTCAACTTTTCTCTCTATCAGTTGTGTGATAGACTGACCTAGGGATATAAATGACATGAATTCCTATCTATCATTCCTCCTTCATTCCCTCTCCCCTTCTTCCTCTCTTGTGCTGTGGAAATCAAAGACTGCTGAGGCAAGGGGAAAAAAAGATTCCATCAATCTTCGCTTGTCCCTAACAGTCACGTTTACCTGACAAAGTTGCACAGCACTCTGTGAAATGCAGTTCTATCCTGCCAAAGCCTTGGCTTATGCCCCTGAAATACTGTTTCTTTCTTTATATTAAATTCTATTTAATGGGCTGCCTTGGTCTCTCAGCAGGCGTAGGTGCATAATGTGAACTTGCAAGATCATGGAATCTGTCTCGTGACCTTTGTCACATGTCTTCCTCTCTCTATTTTAAGCTTTATTTATTCAGGGAAGGTTTGCTGAGCATGCAGGCTGAGTTTCAACAATGACTTGCTTAACATTCACATTGTTGCATTTACTGAGAGCTGCCCTGCGCTGATACAGTTTTTAGTATTACACTTACTACTATTGTAATTACTTTCAGATTCGATTCATTTATTAATATGAATAATTCCCTGAAGGCATTCAGATTTCAACACCATAGAAGCAGCTTATTTCGCCATTCACAAGTTGTTTTTGTGTGCATTCAGTTTCAAAGCCCAGAACCATCTCAATAAGGGGATTGGTTATTTCTAAGTATGTGAAGTATTTCACACAGCTAGATTAGTACAAAGCTCTGTAATATCCTTTACAATGGAATCTGTAAAAAAAATGCATTTTAGACTCTGTGATTGTACAGACATAGGTAGTACTGTTAAAATTAATGTACTGTATGTGTCTGCGTCTTTGTTTTATTTGTCATCATTTTTTATTCACCTGTGAAATGTTTGACATGCAGCTGCTATACAGTGATGTAGCTTAAACATGACGTGTACTGTATTCTTGCCCGTTTTGGGTATGGATTTTCTAATGCTGACTATGTAACTGTCAGCTACTGTTACTGTTTGACATTATTTATGTAAATGTCACTTGCCATGTCAAGTTTTATACTCTGGCTTACATGGCGCTATATTCTCAACTTCATCTTGGGAAAAAAAAATTAATTCAAAGATGCTGACTTTAGTTAGCAAGTTATAGTTTTCTCCCCTTTAATACAAGACAATACTTCACTAATTACAGTTAAACCCACTTAATCATTCAATACTGGTCAAAGGTGTCACTAAGGATAATAGTTTCATGCCCATTTATAATAAATAATGGTTGGAATCCACAGCCAAGGTGCTTTTTGTTTGTTTTTTGATTGTGTTTTGTATTTTGATTTTGAATCTCCAAGGTAACTGTTAACTGAAATTAGTACAATAGAAAAAAATACTGAATTTTCTTCTAAAACATTGTTAAAACATGTATAGTAGCAAAAAATACTAATTTAGAAATGCCTTTATAAAGATTTACAGCACTCTGTACTCTTGGCAAAGCATGTGGCACAAGTGGATCACTGAAGTAATTTAGAGACCTAATCTGAGGAACATGAATGTCTGCACAAAATTTCAAGGCAATCCATGAGAATCGGAATTTTGTTTTCACCAAATGTACAATGTGCACTGGTATGTGTCTGGGTGATAAAGCATGATGACAAAAAACAGAATTAAAGAAAAAAGAAATAGGAATAACTGAGAAAAAAGAAACTAATAAAAGTAAAGTATGACATAAAAATAAACACTGAGTTAAGTTGAGGATGTATATAGAAAAGAAGATACAGCTCCAGGTTGTTCTCTGCGCACCACACAGCATTCTAAAGGCTGATTCATCATTGTCCATTTTGAGGGCAGGGACTGTGGTGTCATCAGCAAACTTGACCAGCTGAGACAAAGGGGTGGCTGGTGGTTTAGAGTACAGGGATGGTGAAATTGTCGGGCTCACATGTTGGTTGTAAGTGGGGCAAACACTCACAAGCCTCAACTGTTGTTTCCTGTTGGTCAGGAAATAGTCCACTCACTCACACACTGAGCAAGACACCTGTAGCTGTAACAGCTTGCCATGGAGATGGTTAGGGATGACTGTGTTGAACACTGAGCTGATGTCCACAAACAGAGCCCTGTCAGAGATCTTGTATGTGTCCAGGTGCCCTAGGAGGTGGTGGCAGCTGAAATTAGAAGTATTGTATAGAGGTTTGATCTATAAATAAACTTTAGAGTATCCAGAAAAGGGTCAGTGATGGGGTTTAGGAAGGACAGATGAGTTTTTCAAAACACTTCATGACTAAAGATAACTTCATTGTTTTCAGATAAGTCTGGTCAAGAATTATTGCAGTGCAATAACACAAAACACCTGTCATGATGTATTCCAGAAGTGGATATGTCTTGCCATGTTAACAGCACAACGGGTGGGATATCGTGAGGCCAGTATCCTCTCAAATAACCAATGTATCCTCAGGAACTCTGCCTAACTGTGAAGTCATCTTGTGTTAAGTCATAGGGCTAACATGTTGGATAAATGACAATGCTGGCTGGCCGGGAGGCAAAACAGGGTTGTGACATTGTCTGGAGAGACCCCATGGCCATGTCAACACATTCACTGCAGGCATTTCTGCAGTAGTCTGAAAACAGCAGGCTTTCAGGTGCTTCGATTCCTCTTCCCTTTTTTTCTGTCCTCTCACTAAGCAGCCTCTGGGGACAAGCTTCTGGGCAGCTCCTTTCTGTCCCCCATTGATACTGTTGATCCTCCAGGCTTTCAGCCAAACCCGGAGAACTTTCTATACTTAGAAAGACCATCATAAGCATATCTGCGACAACATTATCAACACAGCAATGAAAAATACGACTGGGCAAAAAATGTAGGGGTTATTCAAGCTTATTGCAGTATCTAGCATCTGCTGTCTGATCTGTCTTAAGGCAACATGATATCAGAATAATGAGGACAGATATACTCCAGCCAATACTTCATACTCTGCAAGAAATCTTTAAATATATTTGCCTTTACATATATGTAACGTACGACTAGTATGATCTAGCTACTTATACTGTTTATAGTATATAGTATAATCCAAATCTCCATATCCTAATACTGTACGTCAGAGAAGAATCAGTCCATGTGTAAATTGTTCTCTGACTATGACATGGAGAAGTAACCCTCTGTACTTCAAAAAAGAATTTATTTTTATTTTTTGTAAATGGAACAGAACCATTTATAAAAACAGATGTGTTTTTCTGTGCCTTTTGTGTCATCAAGGAATGTCATCTCCGTGGCTCTGCCAGAAATACGCTAAGCAGAAAACAGCAATGCCAAAAAGGCTTTGCTCATGGCAGAGTGGCTAAATAGACAAAATAGAATACAGTATAAATGTGATTAAAAAAATGACCTGGAAAACCTACGTTTATCCAAACATTATTCTAGGATTACTCTATTTTGTGTTTGATGTTATTTTTTATCATCTGACGTTGCAGTTTTGTCACCATTTTTCCAAGATAATTGTAAGAATGCTTCTAACTGGAAAAATGGATTGGAATTAATCTATTTATGTACGCTGGCATTTCAAAGGAAGCATATTCTTTTGTATTTTTCTGACTGCCTTACTCTTTGAACTCTAAAAGGAGCAAACACTCAAGACAGTTGGTGTTTAGAGAAGCTATGCTTTTTGTAGGAATGTGTGAAAATCTGAGCAGCAGTCTCCGTGTGTAGCATCTGCCTCTTTCTCATTGTCAGCCTCAGTGGCGAGGCTTTTTGTGGTATTGACATTACAGAGCAATGACAAGAAGAATGTGAGTAGTTCTCAGGGGGGGAGCAGCTTCACATTGTGTGGAGGACTTTTAGCCAGAGTCACATGAGCATTAGCAATATGTTATGAAGAAGCTCAAAGTACACGTGCAAGGGAGTAGGGAGGGTGAAACTAAAGTTGGCTCTGGCCTTGTGTAACCTTTGAAGGAAATTATAATATAATAATGAAAGCACCGTCCTTTTCTAAATGGGAATATAAACAAATGATGGATAACAATAATCTGAGCAGTCAGCAGAGTGCGTCAAACTCCCACATGACCATGTTGAAACATTCAGAGAGAGATAATAAATGAGAAGAGGACTAAAAGAAACAATAAAAACAGTTTTTCTTCCAGAAATGACTAGAATCAGATTTACGTTTTGGAACAGGAAAAAAAAATGTAAAGTGAAAAATACCCAGCTGTTGGGAACCCACTGAAAGGCAACATCCTGCTTGCAGCTTCTGCACATTTACTCATGCGTCTGTGTGTGTTTGTGTGTGTGGGGCTGAGTATATGTCTTTTCTCTCTCTCAGATGCCGGTCCAATGTAATGTTTGTACCTGGCGGTGGGTGCAGGTGCAGTGTTGGCCTGGAAATCCCAGTTCACTGCTGCATTATGTTTGTTTGTGTGAGTTTTTTTTTTGGTGATGTCTCATCTGTTTTCTTATCTCATTTTCATCATCGCACACTACTTTGCATTTTGCTCTTTTACCGCTATAGCAGCTCATATTAAACCTGATCTCATGGGAAATGCATTCTTATTTACACAGAAATAAATTGCTTTTGTTTTAGCAAAATGTACCGCTTTACACTCTGTAAATGTAAGCTATTTTAACATTTAAAGTAAATGAAGCCTTGATCTACAAAATCTATCTCTGTAAACAGTGTTCACAAAGTGCAGCTACAATGTGACAATGAAATAAGAATAATGCTCAGTATACACAGTACAAATAAATATATTGTATACAGCAGCAGACGAAATATAATACATGTTTAATATAAATAAAATATGTATTTAAACATTAACACATTAAAAATCTACTGATTTTAGCATACCTTAATTTCCAAGAGCTACTTGATTTAAATAGCTTACTAAATGTTGATGCTTAATTAGAACTACAGAACCAGTCCACTCTGGTGGACTCTGGTGTGGACTACTAGCAAAGAACACAAACCTGACATCAACAAGCTTTAGTTTGTCCTGTCATTATGTTAAGTCATCGAATTAGTTAGGGACAGCAGACATGACATGCTGTTTGTCATTTTGAGCGCATTTATGTGACACAGGAGAACACAGGTGAAATTACTCTGCCACTGGGAATGTGTAAATAACCAAAAGCAGTAAGTAATTTTTTTAATTGATGTATGATCGATTCTGGCATGATCACAGGCAATTTATACTGCATGAAAACGTTCTCGCCACCACACTCCTGCGGTTCTATACCAAGAAATGACAACAATGGGTCACAGAGGTCAGTGGCGCCCTGCCCTCAGAGCCTTTTTGTGTCACCTGCACAATCATGCTTCTCACCTTGGAATGACCTGGTTATTATGTACTGTTTGGAAGCAGGTTGTTAAAGCCATTTCAGCTGGCCTAAATAATACTATCACCTGAACAAGCAGGACTCTGCAGAGAGATGGGGGGATTAGCCAGCATGTTGGCTGCTTGCTGTCTCGCCTGCTGAAGGGCAGATGGAAATTACTTGGAAAAACAATCCTTTTATCACCAGTGTCAATATTAATATTAATCACCCAGAGAGCAATTCTGTGAGGAAAACTCTGAAAAAAAAAAACAAAAAAAAAATGCTGAATATACATTCATAGAAAAACAAACACACAAGGGTACACACATAGAGACTTGCACTCCAGCCAAGAAACACACTGGACTAACCTGCAAAGGCTTTACGCAAACTAACCCCTGATATAATGTCAGGCATAACTTTCAGTTATTGGATTCAAACTTGGTTGTGGTATGTCTCATGTAAACAATTTTTTCTCTAAACCACTGTTTAAACAGACATTTTAAATATTGTTTAAGTGTATCTTTGCAGTCACCATCATAATGAAGAAGAGTAGATCTGCAAATATCTAACTAACAGAAGGTGAGAGATAATAGATACTGAAATTTCAGTATCCTGTGACTACATGTTCAAAATTACTTTTTTCATATAGGACTTGACAGGTTTGAACAACTTTTTTCCCCTTAATTAATGAAATAATCTTTAAAAACTGCATTTTGAACTGCCTCATGTTATCTTTGTGTAATATTAAAATTTGTTTGATGATCTGAATTGTAGAAGTGTGACAAATATGCAAAAAAATAATATATAGCAAATACTTTTTCACAGCTCTGTATCCTGAAAGGGTGTGCAGAATGCTGTACTTAGTGAGTGTAGGAGCCTAAAACAGATGGCTGACTTTGAACTTCCACAGGACTTGATGTCAACTCTCAAGCATTTAAAAAAAAAAGAAAAAGAAACGTTTGTGAACAAAACAAATTGGCCAGACCTGGGCATTTCACCACCAGCATGGAAACATATGTTCAACTCAAGCTTTAAACCTCTTATTATGTATGACATGGGCACCCAACTTCACAATTAACATGTGTAACATCACAACAAGAAGTGCATATTATGACCCCGTTAAATATGCTTCAGATTAAACTTTGGTTAAAACTTGGTTTACATTTTAATTTCTCTTGGTGAATTGTAGCCTTCAGATGAACTTTTCTTTTAATTTGCCAAAACCACGGAGGGATGGCAAGTCTTTCCTTGTCAGGTGTGACTTTGCTAGGCGGACTGAATCAGATTCAAACAAACAGACTCAGCTGAATCTGTTTTGTAGTGATTAAAGTCTTGTGCCAGGTACACTCCCCAGCTCCTGTACAGTGCTTAGCTCTCAGCTCTTGGAATGAGACGTGAGAGCACGAAGTGAGAAAACAAAGACGCTGCAGAAACATTGTTTTGGCATGTTAACGCTGATCCCTCCAAGAGCTGAGAGGCGAAAAGCGGGATGTGAAGAAGAACCACTGGGAAATATCTCTTGGATATCTGGCAGTGGGAAATAAATGTAATTCCTTCCTATCTTTGTCTGGGCTCATGTGTGCTTGAGATAATGTTAGCTAGGAGGAGTGTAGTAAAGCATACACTTTCAAAATAATGCAGGCATCTGATTAGCCTATGGCTGTTGTTGGTGGACAGGGAAGTGACATTATCCTCTAATGTCTATAGCAGATGACAAACACACAGAGAGAAGGGAAATTAGAGAAGAAGAGAGGGGAGGACAGAAGGGGAAGAGAATGATCATGTGTGACTCTTTTCTTTATGCTGTTGTAAAAGGTACCGTTTCTACCGCATATTTGCCTTCCATAAGATCAAATCAGTTTGGCAGCCTGTGACATATTATAATGCCAATGTCCAAATCAATTCAGCTGACAAGCAGCAGGGCTTTTGATGTTGAAACAGGCCCAGACTCAGCTTTGAGAATAGGGGCTCTTCATCTTCATCTCCATCCATGTTCTTCTCATGAAAGAACATGGAAATAAATTGCTCCTGCTCCTTTGAAATCTTTCCTCTGCACATAGTCCTGGAACTTCTACAAACACTATGTGTTTAATGTATAGAAATATCAGCTGTGAATTACTGGATCACAAAAAAAGGGGATGCATGGACACATGCTTTGCTGTGTATAACCAAAGAAGCTGATATTGACATGCTAAATGAAGCCAGCTTTGTGTTATGCTAAGTATCCTATATGTAGTAGACTCATTTTTGTCACTTCATTATTCCTTCTGGATCCTTTATCAGAGTGCATACTTCAGCTGTGATTCCCTTTTCTGGTTCATCACACCAACTAGATCAGCCTGAGATTCATGCCTAATTCTATTAGTTATTCCAGCTCTCTAAGGGAGAAGTGTGATAAAAAAAAAAGAGGGCAGAAATGCTTCTCCCTTTTCCCGCTGTGGGCACTAACTCCAAAGTCTCCCATTTTCTTCTTCCTTCTTTCTCTCTGATGCCTTTTCTGACTCTATATGTCTCACTCATGCAGCTAGAAACACATGACCCACCTCCTTAACACTGTTAAAGATAGTAATGGAGTGATTCTGATGGGCTAACATGTTCCCCTCTTCTGAAATTTGTTGCAGCTGCCATTGTTATAAGTTCGATGTCTTCCTCTGTCCTTTCTCCCTGGCATCTGTTGGCTGCTGCTATGCCTGCAGGACACCAGAGGATACGACTGGCATCCTCAATGAGAAGGGAAGCGGTGCTCGCCTTCACGCTCCGGCGCCTACACACCTGAAGAGATGACGGGGAGAGGGAAAGGTGTAGGTTGACAGGCTAAAACGGCTTTCGCATTCACGCAAACACATTTTCACTGTCTAGATATTGTTTTAGCATGCTGCACAAACAATATCTAGGCAGGGTCATTTAAATGCAGTCTACCATAATTTCTCTACCATAGAGCTGAATAAACATCTCTATGAATGCTCTATAAAAAATGAACACCCCTGCTACGCAAGTGGTTTTTTATAGCAATTGTACAATCCCCTGCCAAACTCTAAACAAATGCACTCATGGACACAAACCAAATAAGAATACATAAAAGCATTTAGACTACAGGCCTATTCATACAACATACAACATATTTACTGTATTGCAAACAAATCATCTTATATTTTCCTTGCATTGTAATGAAATGCTTAAGTACAATGTTTTTAATCCTACCAGATGGTTTCTGCTTGGTTTCACTTTTGGAATGTGACTATACTATACTGTCAACCCTGTCCTATTCAACTAATTGGCAACAGCATGTTCTGTAGGAAGAGTAATTGCAACTGGATTACCTTTTCTTATGTTATTAATTTATGCATCTGGAAATATTATGCTAGTACAGAGTACTGGTAAAATTATTATTATAAAAGTATTATTGGTTTTCCACCAACATATGTGAACTTGCATTACAGTATCCACTTAAACGTTTTTTATAGTTGCAGCTCTCAGAGCACTTTAACTTCTGTAAATAAATCCACATTAAGACTGTCGGTGCAAATTCTGGCCTCTGGTGCGGCAGTCATGCTTTGTTTTGCCTTTATGTGTACAGATGTGTAACACAGCAAATATCTGAATATGAACAATATAATCTCCATAGAGGATAAAATGATAAGCTAGACTAAAATGTCAATACCTCAGGGACATAATTTAGCTTTTCCATGACATCAGAGAGTTAGCAGCAGGTTACACCATAGATGTTTTCTTTCTTTTTTTTTTTTTCCGAAAAACATTTTTATTTTTGGAAATTCATGGTGTATTAATATTGACATACAATATATACTGTATGTTCTCCAGGGAATAGTCCACATTTGCACAATAGAAGGCAAAATCTGAAGACCTTAGAGACACCACAAATGTCTCCAGTGTCTGCAGTTCTGATTTCAGCTGTGCGTGTATTATGTCTGTACTGTTTGCATGTTCAAATAGGCTGAGAAGATAAGTTTGCATTAATTTGCTTTGTAGGATTAATGCAATACACAGGCTCCTCTGTACAACATCCATATTATAGCAGTGTTCTACATGTGGTATGCAAATCCCAGTCTGTGCAGTCAAAGTCCTATGCTTTTTTCGCCCACTATTCAAACTAAACAGGCATCTCTATAATAGTCTATATGACCTCCATGTGGGTATTTGATCAAATGTTGCCATGGAACCATAGATGGATTATGAGACAATGGGCCCCTGGGCAAAGACATAAAAAGCCCCCCCCCTCCATTCCTCCTACGTAAGCAAGAAACCCAGCTTGAAAACAGTCTTTGTGGTCAGTTTTCTTCCATCTTTGATCCTCCTTTCTTCTTGTGGTCATTTCTCATCTTTTTATGGTTGTTCTACATGTTTTTGTTCTGATATTGCATCATTTTGTGGTCCTGACTGAGAATTTTGCCCTTTTTTTCCTCTTATGTTACTGTATGTCTCTGTGATTATTTAGTCTTTTCACAGTCATTTTGTGTCTCTCTGTATGGTCATTTATAGTGTCTGTTGTGACTCATGTTATTTCTTTTGACTGTTGTTGCTTTGTGTCTCTTTGTGGCAGTTTTGTGTCTTTTCATGGCTGTTGCGTGCCTCTGTGTGGTCATTTTGTGTCTCTTTGTGGTTGTGTGGCTCTTGGTGTCATTTTGAATCTATTTATATCCATTTGATTGACTTTCCAACAAGAAATGTTAACATTCACCTCATACAGAGGCCTGGGTCCACTAGGCCCATTCAGTAATCCATCCATGCATGGATCGTAGTCCATGAACAATTACATTTCCTGCAAAGCATATCTGGCAAAACAAATGAGGGCTATATAAATGTAATTTTTGTAAGACAAGGCTACACCAGCTTACCCTGTCAGATCGAATGTCAGAGCATCCTTGAATGCACAGTAAGGAGGCTTTCCAAACAGTCCATCTGACTGCACTACCATCCAAGCACCATTTAACTGTAATAAAAGTGAAGTAAAGGTGGAAGAAATGTTCAGTGTGATGAATACACATCTCAAATATGTTTCAAGGCCATGCAAATAATTATTATATATTTTTTTATATAGCAAAATGAATAGGCACTGATAAATGCCTGGAATGTAGGAAATAACAGTTTAAATACTTTTATTTTCTGTACATACTTTGACAACCTTAATGGGTCAAAACATTAGTGAATGATTTGAACTATGTGGAATAAATAAGTACTTATCATACCAGTGCCTACTTAACGTTTCTTTCCATTTTTGTGTGGGTTGCACACTGACTCAGTCCTCTGTCCTCAGTCTGATCTGTTCCACTGAATTTAAACTATAGTGCTGTTCCAAATTGAACTAGTCTAAATAGTATTTATCCAAATTCAACACAAATTGAATTTACATTGAACCAAAATCTCTCATCTGACGCTGACAAAAGTTGTCACCCTCTCCCTCAGACTTGCTCTTTATATGTTACCAACTAACTACAATTAAAGCATTATGACTTTAAATAGTCCTAATACCTCACTCGATTACTGTTTGACAAAATTCAGTTTGTTTTAAGAAGTGAAGTAAGAGACTACACCTCTTAAAGCATGTTTTCCCCTGACAAGGGGCTGACACCGTTCAGTATAGTACTTGTACAATTCATACAAACTGGACTCTCTCAGCGAGGTCTGGTACCAGCTCTCTTACAGAGTTGTTCTCCTTCCGGACTTCCTGCACATGCTGAACTGCGGCTTGGACACTGAAGAATACCAAAAACAAGGGGCCTGCCTGGTTTCATTCATGTGTTAGAGTGAAACAGTAGATTCAGTGTTTTTCTTTTGCTTATTAGTCTGTAGATATGACAGCTGAAACTATTTTAGAGGTCTGGCCCTTCTTTTAACTCATTTATCCTTTGTGTCTTACTAATTTTTTTTTTAAGGAATTATATTAATTTTTAAGGATTTATTTGTGATGACTGTTGCTTTTTTTCCCTGGGCAATACAAGATAATTACCATATGAAATAAAACAGACTAAATAAAAAGCATTGCTGATTTGCAATCCGAAATGTTTTCAATCTTGAGTCATTTAAGTGGGACCAACTGAGCTGTCATTAAAAAATGCCCTGCAGACCCTTGTATAACCATAAACAAAATACCAGATTTCACAGATTTTATGTCAGATTTCAAGGTGATGTGATTGCAAGGACAAGTGTTTTGTCAGTGAATGAACAGATTGCTCATGCTTGATCCAGCATGTGGACTGGCTAAGCTGGTGGGTGAATCTGGCGCTGCGATGTGAACAACATGCTGTCAAATTGTCCAAGAAAGAGGTTGTATGTTAAGTAAAAAAAATGTAATTAGACACAATTAAATTACCTCCTACTGCTCACTATAACCACACATACACACAATCATTCATACACACTCCAAGTACTTTTTTACTGTGTTAAAATGAGACTCGTGAAGTAAATGTAAGTAGCAGAAAGCATGACGTGATTAATTAAAGGCCTTAAGACCTTTGCAATGGTCAGTGTTATGTTATTACTGACTAACAAACACTTTTTGGCACACAAACAATTCCAACCCCAAGCAAAATGTAATTTAAATGTAGTGTGGCGTGACAGTTTTAATGAAATGTTCTTTGCTTTTAGCCAACACTTGAAAACAAGCTTCTAAAACAATCACAAATAATACATTGAGTATGTATGTCACGCTGTGTTCTTCCTCAGCTTTTAGTCATACCATCGGTATGGCTCAAGGCATGGCAGTGTCGCACACTGTCACACATAAAGTACATTACACTATGAGTTTCACGCACAACTCATGGGCAGTTTACTTATTCTTGGCGTAGCGTCTGTCTTGCATGTATATGTGCAAAACTATGGCTCATTATACTGTATCTGTACCAGCCATTAGTCATCTTAAGTAATAATCACTGAATGAAAAATTAGTTTCTACATATATTCCATGTGAAATGTACAATCATTGCATAATAATAATGTATGGGGAATTTATTTGCATTGAACTGAATACACTGCTTTTACAAAAAAAGATCAAAACAACAGAAATATAAATAGACAAAAACCTACAACAAAATTGCTTAATATACTATTTTTGCCCTAATGTTCTCAGAAAAAACTAAACTAAGGATCCTTAACTGCAAAGTCTTTATTGTCTGTCCTTAGAGTTCAGCTCTTGGCACTGAAAAATATCTCAGGGAATGAAGGAGAACATTACGCAATAAAAGGTCAGATATTATAAATCTGCAGTCCACAGTAGCTGGAAAGTAGTAAACTGACTCATGTGATTGGTGTGACTGAAATTTTTAGTGTTTTTTTTTTTTTGTGAGACAAAAAAGGTCTAATCTTTGAAACGTTGCCAAAAATATGACAGGACCTTTAATTTAGTGCTGTTATTTAAGCTTTTTACTGCTCTTACATTTTTTTGTTCTTTGAACTTCATGTTATATCTCTAGTGGTTCTACAAAACTCTTACATATAATCTGTAGGTCTTTGTGTTTTATGTGTAACCCTGATGTGGATCCAGAATATCACTAAAAATCTAATTATAACAGCACCATTTTGTCAAACTTAAAATTTTAATGAAGTACATAAGAACCAGATCATCACATTAATATGTGATGTCTTAACAAAACACAAAATATCGTTATCACTACATGCTGTAGTAGCTTGTTTATCCAACAAAAGCCTGTTGCCAGGCCTCATCAGATTCAGGTTGAGGTTGTTGAACTTGAATATAGCCATACATAGTGCTGGGTCATAAAAGTGGTGGGAGAAGAGGGTTTGTTTCTGTCAGTGTCTATGAAAGTAAGAAATGATACAGTCCATGATACAGTGATGCAGTCCAGCAGAGACAGATGACG
This sequence comes from Ctenopoma kingsleyae, assembly GCA_032353495.1. Lineage (NCBI taxonomy): Eukaryota > Metazoa > Chordata > Actinopteri > Anabantiformes > Anabantidae > Ctenopoma > Ctenopoma kingsleyae. The sequence continues at coordinate 16,175,021 of JAUBNQ010000014.1, read as the reverse complement.
TTAATATACCTGTGAGTGACAGTCAGCTAGTTTGAAAAGTGGGAAAAGGAGGATGACCTTTCTTTGAGGAGAAGTGTCAGCTCCTGGAGGAGTGGGAAAAGGGACAGCGTCTCCGCTTCAGTGACTTCCTCTCTCCTTTACAAGAAGGCTGTCGGCCATCTTCCAAGAAGACTCTCTTTTACTCTTTCACTCAGTTTCCCTTTACCTCCTCCTGCCTATCTGCCACCTCTCTCCCCCTTTACTCTTTCATATGACCCACCCCACCTCACTCTTCTCACTGTCAGCCGCTGTTAAATCAGATCGATTACACTGTGAGGGAGGATTCACTGCCACTGTATGTCTGCAACCTCTCAGCATGACACAGCACCTCTCCCAATTTACCATGTCGTAATTTATCTGAGGACCCCTATACATACTTAAACCACATTTATGCATGCAGGCCTTGTGGTTATCCTATTTATCATAAACCCCTACCTCTTGCATTAATTCTGTGGCGTGATTAACTCCAAATGCAGCTGTCGGTGAGCATATAAAGTCTAGCAATAAACTGCCCAGCTTCATCCACTGCCCATACAGTGATGGAGATATTACTCAGGTGGCCAACCTGTGATTATTCTGCATTCATTTACCCCAGGCATCTTAGCATGAGGCTAGATGTATCCACGCTGAATACGATTTTCTATCTCACCTGCTGTGTTTTCAGGCACACACATTTTCTTCCCTGTATCCTCAAACTGGCAGCTGCTATCAGGAAATGACACCAGCCTTCCTTGGTGGGGTGAAAATGACTGCCTTGTAAGGTTTGCGCCAGCCTTAGTCCTCTCCCAAGACGGTAGTTAAAAAAACGATGTTGACCTATGCGCGGCCTCAGAACTGTATATCTCAGCCGGAACAGCACGTAGGAAATAATCCCCATAGTTTTGAATTATTATGTGTCCCAAGGTCCCTAAATGGATTTTCTTAGGAGAAATGTGAGCCTGTAGAAGGTGGACATAAGACTATTTTGCTTTGTTGGTGTTTTTCCCCTCTTTTATTGATTTTAATATTACCTAGGCTTCCATAATCCCACTTATACAATTAGATTTATCTTCAGTCTTCCAGTGGTGCAGAGCAGCCCTGATTAATTGAGTCTCTATTGACAGGTCTCAATTAATTGGACAAAGCACAGGCACAGACTGTACAAAATTCATTAATAGCCTACTCTATATCAAGGATATTACATTGATGGATGACTAAGGTCTTTTAAGCTCACAGCAGTAAACATTCAGGTTGAGACTATCATGACATTTCTACACCAGAACTTTTTTTTTCCATTTTCAGAGTCAGTCTGTCAGTGGGTGTAGCATTCCATATAAAACAATCACTGTTCTGGCTTTGTGCTTACAAGCTCTCAAAGGTCAGCCTGGACAACACCAAGAGCTAGAATTTTATTTTGCTAGGAAACACTGTCTAGCACAGGTGTAGTCAGTGTAGCTGCTGCACAGTAAAGACGTTTGTCTGCATTAGGGTTAAGGCTCAATCTAAAGGAGCTTCAGCTTCATCAGAAACTTGGGGTTTTTACCCCTCCAAGACAGGTACTTCTTGAGATTTGCTGATTGCTCTGTGTCTTTTGTATTTTTCACATGCTCGTACCGTGATCCTTAAGCGCTTCTAAAATGAGAAGTGACAGAAAGTTCTCACATCAAAAGTATCCCCCCATCCTACACCCTTGATGTCTTGTTGTTTTCAAGTTTGAAACTATTAAAATGTATTTTTTTTCCTCAGGGTGAATTTTGCAAAATCATGCATAAAAAACAAATGGCAGGCACAAAGAGGCAAGAGCAGAAAAAAAAAGAAATCAATAAAAAAATGCTTCAAAGTGGGCACCTAGGACGGGAAAGGAGGAAAAGCGTAAAACAAGTCAAAAAGTCAGTCTCATCCCCCATAATCCTTCCCTTTGCTTCAATTTTACAAGACAGGGTAGCAGAAGTTTGGCAGCAACCCTTAATTCAGTGATGCTTCTGTTTCTAAAACTAGTTTGAAATGCTAAAATAAAGTACTGTGTTTGAAAGTCAGCACAGTGTTCACTGGTTTGTCCTTTTCACAATGTGAAATTATTATACATAAACTCACAGTCCATCACTGTCCATTCTGCTCATACTAGAAATGCATATTACTATCTATAGTTAAAAAAGAAGTTTGGTTATGATATATTAAATGTAACAATAGCATTCTGGGTCTATAGCATGAAGCAGCTCAGTTCTCTTAAGAGATTCTTTTTTTCTTTTTGGCAGCATTTATTCCTTACAATGAGGTAGAGGCGAAGGTGACCCCTGCGGAGCAAGTATCTAAGTCTGAACCACTTTCCCTGTAGCGCTTTCATGCCACATGGGCCATCAGAAAGCCAAGCTCAATCCACTTTTCTAAATTGCTACCATTTAATGGAATACCTTGACCTGACTTCCCTTCCTGCCAAAAATAAATAAAGAAGTTGTTGGTAAAAATGAGAGCTTCCAACTTAGACGATGCTTGTTGAAGATGGAACGCATCAAACACCACTTTTACTGAATTGCTTGACACATAATTTTCTCCAAGAGATCTTCAGTGGTCTAAAAACTGCAGCCGTGTTTTCTGCTTCTTTATGTAGAGATGGGATAAAAAAACTTTCACATATTTCTCTAATGATAACATAGTATCATTAGTGGTTACAGGATAAAACATTCACAAAATAGCTAATTTTATGTAAGTGTTGTGTGCAATTTGAACCAAAAATGAATCGCAACCTCATTAAAAGACCTAATTTCTCACATTCGCTTAGTCACAGATGGTTCGGAGAGCATCTTGTATGACCTGTAAGTACATTTGATTTGATTTGATTTAATTTTTTTGTTGTGTCATGCAATTCCAAGACACACAGATCCAGCCTCCCACGTAAATTACATGTCACAGCTTAGCCCTGAGACCTCCTTGATCTGTTTATTTTTTGTTTCATTTTCGCTTTTATTTTGACATCCCCTGCCTAGTGTTTTTTTTGTTTCCTGCCTGTCTCGCTGTCTGCTGGTAATCAGGTAAGTGATAACACCTTTGAGGGGATTATTTAGGAGCCCTGTCTACCCTGTCCTTTTGCTGATGAGGCTTCAGCTAGCCTCTCATTCTGTTCTCTTTTTTTTTTGTGGTTCGTCTGCTCTGACTTCTTTTATTAGAAGAAACCCGTTTTTCACCGGCAGTCTCCTGACACCAGCTACTATTCGGCTCACCTGAACTCCTGATTACTTGTCTGATTCTCTGGAGCCCGACCTGTTTCTATCTACACCGGACCTTCCTTCTCCCTCTGTTCTGTAAATACTGTATCTATTTCGACTTGGAAACGTTTGAACTTTATTAGAAGAGCAGACCTGTTTATGGACTTATTTGGAAACTTTTATTCTCCGTAGAAGAGATTTATTTTCAAAAGGATTTTTGTTTTCTCTGAAGTCTTTTCTGTTTGTATCTCCTCCTGTTTCTTGTTTCTTTTTGTGATGGGCTTTTGTGGTATCTTGTGCTTGTGCTCGTGCTCATACTAACCTGTCTCCTGACTGTGCGTTTCTCTAGTTCCTCGCCCACGTGGTAGTTGCCAATTCCTCTGGGCAGCCACCTGCTTTGCTCACCTGCTGTCGACCATCTTGTTCACCTGCCTCCAGTCATCTGGTCTGCCTGCTCTCTAGGCAGCCTACACTGTGTACCCACCCACTCCTGCAGCTACTGCTCAGTCATCTGCTTCTGCCTTTTCCCTCCTCTGGAATCCCAACAGCATGATCTCCACCATCTACACAATAAGAACCATCATTTGCAATACTTGACTCCATCTGTTAGACGCCACTAATAACCTGTTCTGTATGTGTAGATGCTGACCAACGACGCCACTTATGGAGCGTGCTACCTTCCCAGAACTGTTTCTGGTCTTTCTGGACATAAAATTCTAAATGGAAGTGCCCTTTCATACCTGTCTGATGTCCTTAAACCATATATTCCACCTTGTGTCCTCCGCTCTCAGTGCAGGTGAGTACAGGGCTCCTGTCCCTAGAGTTAAAAAGATGTCAGTAGGCCTTTTCCTGGTGTGCGCCCCCTCCTTTGGAATAACCTCTGAAATAACCCCTGCTGAAATTTGTCTAACTCAAAACTCATTTATATGCCT
>JAUBNQ010000014.1:16143328-16164401 GCA_032353495.1 Ctenopoma kingsleyae | reverse complement strand
GACACTTACATTAAACTTGACAGTCCATAAATGCCTATAAAGTATAAAAACATTAAAACACTCTATGGATTTTGGATATTTATGTTTCTACATCATTTTGCCAGAGATGTTTGCCAGTAATATTGTTAAATATAAAACGGGTATAGACAGAACAAAGCACCATTAAGAGCAAGCTATTAGTAAAATCTGGGAAAAAATGAGTATGTCTAGTTTTGTCTTAAAAGTACTGACCTAACAGAAAAATAGACCAAACTTCAAGCCTGCAAATTTGCTTGGTTAAATGTGTTAGTAGGGAATGGCTCATCCCACTACAGTATCTGCCAATTTAAAGTGTGCATACACACAGCATCTGTTATGTGATGCCTAACACCAAAACATTTTCCTCCACTCATCGTCACGACTGTGTTTTGAGAATTTACAGCTGAAGTATTACTAGCTTTCATTAAATCAGAGTAGCACAATGCTGAATGTGCTGTTAACACCACAAAAAGAATGTAATCTCTCTTTACACAGAAAATGGCACTTTTTTTTTTCCATTTACTTTAAAGCCCTTTGCTATACAATATATACTGTAGCTCCCGTACAAAAGACTACATTAAATATGTTAGTAGAGAAGAAGCAATTATTTGTTAATTTTTAAAAAAATAATATTTATACATTATTATCGAAAGTGTATTCAATTGAAATACATGAAATAAAATAAAATCCAAATAACAATGCTGTGCAAGATCATACTAAAGTAAGCCATATAAAAAACATTTATATTTATTATATTACATCAGATTGCCTTGCTCATACATTTCTCTTGATGATGATTGAGTGGGGGTGACTATATATTTTTATTTACTTCAGCGTCTTTGCACATATAGATCATATTTCACCCTGTCACTTCATCATTGGAGTGATTTTATCTGCCTAGTAAATCAGAAATCAAGCTGTAGGAGCAGCAGCTCAGTTATATAAGAAAACATAAGCAATGATTCTGTGACTACACATTTTAACCACAGAAATGTTTTAATTGTGCAATGGATCTAACTAACTGATAATCTCTGTTTTAGCTGAGCTAATTCAAAAAGTTCAACAAAACATTCTCTGTGAGAGGTTTCAGGAGCACAGAAATCCACTTATATGTCATATGAATTAAGTCTTTTAAATGACACAAGTATCTATCTTTCTTGTGAGATGTGGTCCATAAAGTCATTTTTCGTCTTCCAAATCCAAAACTTGGCTTCTTAAAGCAACACTTTCTTTTAACAGTAAGAGATCTCATTGTCTGCGGTTCACAATTTAAAGAACATCAACACAATGCATGGGTCATTTGAGCATATATTGTACAAATAAAACATTTTCTGAGTCATCAATGAGAAGCTGTCACATAGAGCTCAGATAGTAACATAACTAAGAAACTGACTGATAGCCACAGTGTGTGCTGAAGGCTCATAAAAAATACAGTGCAATAGCGTAACAAATTCTTTTTTTGATGGCCTCTCGCAAGTCGCAAAGAAAGTGAGGGATAGTGTTGTGCATTCCCTCTTCTTTTAGGCTGTGTGTTGTTGAGCTGTGAATCTTCATTTAGTAAATTCCCTATGCCAGAAAACTGGTACACCAATTGCGCACACTGTCAATCACTGACACTGTGTACTGCTGCAGAATAATTTAGACGAAGGAGTGAATTTGGTCATTTAAAAGCAAAGATTCAGAAAGTCTGTATTAGGGCAATTTGAAAGAAGTCAATCTGGTAATATTTATAAATTTTACACACTACCTCACTTTCTTAGATAAGGCTGTTCTGGCCAAATGGAAAGTGAGAGAATTTTGATTATATATAAATAATGCTGTCTATAGCTTTATTCTCATTTTAATTTCTAAATGACGTCTGCAAATATCTTACCTTTTAGAAAATGCTTTCTCAAAATACAGTATAAAATTAAGAAGCAGTGACCTATACTGTTATGTTTACTATTGAATGAAACACATTTATATTAAAAAATATAAAACATGGGGTCCTAAAAATTTGTATATGGTTACTTGGTGCTTACATAAGACTATATTAGATTTAGAACTTATTAGACTTTTGCACATTATTGTACATATATGTACAGTATATATACAGTATACGTTAGATTTGTTTTTCAGTAATGCTTTCTCGGGGTTTACATTAGAACAACTAAAAACACAAAAAGTGGTGCTACTGGGTGCTATCCTTTCACATAAAGAATTCATGATCTGGCTTCTTCTTGTTGAAATTTTTGATGCACAGGCTTTAAGATTATACAGGGGCATTTGTTTTAGGTGGCGGCATGTTGGTGTAGAAGTTGCTGAATCTTCTACAAATCTGTTGATCTGTTGTCCGACCAGGGCCTATTATTCTGGAGTTGCATGTTCTTTCTCCCACCATGTCCAAAGACATGCAGATTAAGGTTAATGGTGACTCTAACTTGCCCTTAGGTGTGAATGTGATTATGAATGGTTGTCTGTCTAGTGGGTGTACCCTGTCTCTTGCCAACTGACAGATGAGACTGGCTCCAGGACACCTGCAGCAACAGGGAAATAGCTGTATAGCTAATGGATAGATATGTCTGCTTTAGGTTAGGAGTGCAACATGGACTACAAGGCTTTTATGTTGTCCTTTATTTACCATCCAGTCATTTATGGGTTGTAGCACTTAAGACTCCCTTCAGCAACACTAGTGTGTTAGATTACAGCAAAATCTCTACACAAGAGGTTGTTCATTCTTATATGGTCTGATTCTTGTCATTTAACTAAGGGTCTATACTTAGATGCAGTGAAAAGTTAAACTGAAATAACAAATGCAAAACCAATTCAAACAAAGTGCAGTGTACAACTGTATCATTTTCTTCTTAGACTGCAATCAATAGAGAAGTGTTGTGTGTATCCATAAAGAGTTTGAAATATCTGGGATATTACTTGTGGTAAGTGTGTTTTCAGTTGTTTCATACATCTTCCAGAAATTGTGAATATATCTCTAAAGATATGAAGTGAAAGCCTTTGAGCCACTGGCTGCTGTGCTGTCATCAAGACCCAGTTGTCCTGCTGTGCGCTACCTCCTCTGATGGTTCATGCAGCTGCATGTGCTCAGACTGGATTCTTTTTTTTTCCTCATACATTTTATATCTTCAGTATGTTTGAACATACTGAACGAACTGCTTCCAAGGTTCTGTCCTTTTAGCCTTTTTAAACATTGAACTGATACACTTTCCCATCAGTTTTCTCTTAAAAAACACAGAGGAAGAGAACGATATTTTAGGTTGGGGACAGTGTGATGCAAAGCTAAATTGAGGAGGAGAAAGCTGTGAAAGATGGAGAGGAGTAGAAGGTTGAGCTCTGTCTAACATTTAATGAGCTGAGATGTGGATGGATTTGTCAGCACTGGAAGTTTCACACTTCTGTGAAAGGACATTGGGTTCTGGGTTCTGGCAGAGGGAGCTCTGTATTATTTGTAATTTAATTTGTAACAAAAAGTTAGTGTGTGTTACTATAATATTTGGGATGTTTATTCTATTAGTCAACATTTTCAAGGGTTTCAGTTCTTATGTATACTTTAGATCAGATTGTCAGACATCAGATTGTCTGGAGGTCTTGCTAAATCTGGAAATATAGTTTTCAGCAAGCATTCTAATTATATAGTGGGTTTGTGATGAGGATTTACAGTAGATGGTGAAACACATTAAGTGCTTGAGTCCCATCTCCTAAAAATGAATTTCTATACAACTAAACTGCAATAAGAAATATGTTTTTTAATTGCATTGTATTCCGTTTGCTGTGAACACAATGAGGATATGTTGACAATTAACATGTAACAAACAAGTTGCAAGTAAATAAATAAAATGTAGACAACCCATCTCGTTGCAGTACAACCTGGCTGACTTTTTATCTGGGTTAAGGTTAGAGAACAGTACTAAATAGCTTTTCTTGCCTAAACCCAATAATACGTGACTCTGGGGTCGAACTCAGGTCAGGTTATAGCAGTCTTGAGCATCTTACACCCTCTCCACCTGCTGGCAGCTCTTTTTCTCTTAATAGATGCAGCAGTTTGATGTAGCATTTATTAAATTATTATTATTTGCATGATTGACACGAGACACTGTTGCTATTTTCTATGTTTGGCTCTTTCAGGTTCTTGCAAAGGCACAGAGGCCTGTGCACTACTTGTGCAAAATCCTCTGTTGGAAACTTTTAATAGCTAGATATGATTCTTGGTCATGGTACAACATGTACTCATCAAATAAATAATACAATAACAATGAAATGTGAAGGTCTTTTAGTTTTGTTAAGTGTTCTGCAGTGTGGAAAATGGTACCATAGGGGATTAAAATCATGTCACGTTAGATGCAGAATAGAAATAATGCATATAATGAGGAAATAAGCACAGGAATACAAAAGCAACACATTAACTGAGTGCAGCTGAAACAACATCAAGGAAATGAAGCATGTTTAAAAATGTTTTAATGTTTTACGTTACACACTTATGCTTAATTTATGATTAAGTGATTAATCTGCAGAGCAAAGCTGGAAAATGTGGTGCTCAAGCTTTTCATTACAGAGCTGTGAAACATTTGAAACATGCTTTGTCAATAAGTGCAGCTAAGTGGAACTGATTATGACATATTCATCAAATATGATTTGCTTAAATACAGTGGCACCACCCTTTCCATGCACACACAGCTATGCAATGTTAAACAGTTTCAGAAAAAAATCTTTTTATTTCAAAAGTCTATCATCATTCTAATGTATATTTAGTACAAGAAAAAATGTATATGTGCAATTCATTGCTTACTTTTTAGTTTTTTGTCAGTGGAAGAAGGAGACAAATGCAGAGGCATAAAAATGTAAAGCCAGGTATAAAACAGGGCACGACAAAAAAGACAGGCTTGTTGGAATAGGAAGGTGGAGGAGCTGACAGAGGAAAGGAGAGCTTGCACAAAGTGAAACCAAACATTCTGTCCTTTGTTTCCTCAAGCGATTCAAGTCTCTGCTTCCATTAACCTCCACGATGACAAGAAGAAAACAAACGGATACTCCCCACCTCTCTCCCCTGCACCCAGTAGCGCATGTGCTGCTGAGGTGGGGAATGGATCACGGGCGACACAGATTAGGAGTCAACAGGGTTCCCTTCATCTGGCTGGATGCAGCTGGAGGGCCGATTAGACAACCCAAGCATGGGTGAGGAAGGGGACGCCCGATGCTATCACAGCGTCTCAAACTCACTTCCTCACTGAGAACTCTGCAGACTACCGTGAAATTGATCAAGCTCCCTGAGAAGATGTCGCATTATGTGTGACATACATGTCAAAGGAGGGAAATGAGGATAACTGCTATATGAAGATGCCTGCAGGGTATGGAGAACCTTCGACTTTGTGTCATTTATCAGATTCTGTCAACAGTCTGTTAATTGGAGCCCGAGTTAGTTTGGTCAGTTTGTCTCATTTTTCCCATTGTTTTATGCATGTTTTTGTTTTTGTTCTGCGCTGAATAAACTGTCTTTTCTGGCACAAGCCCAGCTGCAAGTGTGAAAAACAATTAGGTGATTCTAACAAACTATTAAACTGTTTGTGCAAAATATACATAAGGAAATTATAGAAGCTTCTCTGCACTTTTACTAATTATTATTGACAATATTGCTAACAGGAAGAGTTCACAACAAAAGCTTTTTGTCCTTTATGCAGCACCAAAATGGACTTAAAACAAAATAAAAAAAATAAATAAAACAGTCAAGATGTGATTGAAGTGTAGACTTTCAGCTTTATTTTAAGAGGCTTCACAACAATATGGCATTTAACATTTAGAAATTACAACAGTTTTAAGCAGAGTACCTCCATTTTCAGGGGCTCAATATTATTTGGACAATTGCAGTGGTGGCTGGTGAAATTATTTTTTTGGGGGGCGCACTTTTGCAAGTCAGTTTTCAGATGCACTCTAACCACATATCACCACTAGTATAAACCAAAGCACCATTATCATGTATCACACTGCTTTAAAAGATTAAATTAACATGAAAATACACAGTCTGTGTTTTCAGTCATTTACTATTTATAAGTAAATTTTATCCATCTCTCTTCCAACTGAGAACATGCAGTCAAGCAGCTCATTCTGCATTGTCTCAGATGGTAAATGGTAAAAGTTTTGCACTTGTATAGTGCTTTTCCACCTATACTGGTACTTAAAGCGCTGTACACTGCTTCGTATTCACCCATTCGCACACATAATCACACACACACTCGCACACCGATGGCGGAGCTGCTATGCAGCTGACCTGACACACCGGGGGCAACATGCCAGGATTTTCTGAGTGTTCACTTTCATCATGACCATGCAACACGAGATACAGTCTGTTATCTATGACAAAAAAACAAAATGTTTAAGTTAATTGACCAGGTGCAGTCCATTCCTTTGTTGCATTTGGCTACTGTTTGACTGGAGCTACCACTATAAAGTCTAAGGAGATCTCAGTGCAAGTGACAGAGGTCATTGTTAGGCTGAAAAAACAACGTACTAGAAAACATTCCTGTCTTAACTTTTCAGACTTATGATTGTTTGAAAAAAATAAGTAACCACTACCTACGAGCTAAATATTTTTTTATATTAATTTATGTAAAGGATTATTTTATATATAATATATAATTTTAAACATGATGTTTGATCTAAAAACATAAACAGAAATTGGATACCGATTGTCTCCATATTGTGTTATTATGATGTTGAGTCTTCTTCACCACAATAAAAGCCTCAAGGAGTCAAACTGACAGTTTCACAATCTTCCTTTATCTAAAGAAGGCAAAACAAAAAACACTGTTAATGGAAAATGGATATCCTGAGGAATGCTTTTCTTTTTCCAACTCAAAGTTTATCAGTGTTTCTTTAAATGATGTCACCTAGACTGCAGATAGCATCTTTCTTTTGGAGACAGTTAAAATGATAGTGATCTATCCCTCTGGTTGGTTTGAAACATTTGGGAGAAGTGATATCCTGCCACCATGTCACAGCCACTCTTAGCTTCCTCAAAGATATTTTCAACCTAAATTGTTTGAAATAAAAGAAAAAAGATACTTACACAAATCTGTCATCACTATCTGAAAGGAGCTAATCGGATTTGGGTTTGAGATTGATCCAGAGGTGTTTGAATGTGAACATAAGGACGATATTTTACATCCTTGTCTCCTTTTTTATCTCTCTTTCACTCTGATATATTAAATTTTTCACTGATTGTGACCTGCGCTTGTTCTAGTTACTCATCCTGAGCAGAAACTGGGTCGGGTTGACCTTTTATCTATCAAATACATATCTAAATTGACCTGACAGAACTGACTATGCTTTGTGCTGACTAGACCTTTTCTTCTTTAATACAAGCTACATTTGTTTGGTCTTCATCTACCATTTTTCCATTTGCAGCATTTAAAAAGAGTGAAACATAAATCCAGCGTCACTGTAGATATGAACATTATCATTCAGGCCCAGCTTTGATGACAGATCTGACGCTTCCAACAAAAATACTTAAGAAAGTTGACCTAAACCTCAACAGCAAAGCACACTCATACATCTTCAATGTATAATAGAACTACAGGGCGACAGCTGATACTTCCCTTGTCATGCTCTAAGACTGATCCTGTTGTAAAATCTTCTAAACATGAAACGTGCTCAGATATTTTTCATTTAAATTGGTCATTCCAGTTTCTCTTTGACAAAGGCAGGCCTACAGAATGACCATCTGAAGATGAAGAGAGTAGTATTAGATTGAAATGATCATTCTATGTTAGGAAACATTTGCATTTGAATGATTGTGGTTTGCGTCGGTGGAACAAATGGACATGGAAATTCTCTGAGTTACAGCACAACTCGTCTCTTCAGCATCATTTACGTAACTCAATAAAGAGATAATGAGCCATCACTGAACCATCAATTACAGGTACAGTTATGCTCTCTGTGGCTTGTTTGTTTTGTCAGATGGTATGCCATTTTCTCACAATACTTTAGGTATTCAACATCCTCTAGAGAATACAGAAAGCCTGATGGTAAAAGGGGTTATATAAGTAATAACTGAATTGAGTAAATTATCTGTACTGTCTCTTGAGCTTTTCTCACTGAAGAAAAAGGAAATGCATCTACATTTTGCATAAGGACATCAAAAAAGCAGTACTCTCAAACAAAAAGAAGACAGATGCTTCATATAACAGCTCATATACAGCAAAAATAAACTTTTACTACAATAACCCAAAGAAATAGATACAACAACAACAACTCATCCACCTTAGCTGAGCGTACAAACATCTTTGAGAGTCTGACTTTCTTTTCCAATTTGATCATCTCCACTCAGGATTTTCTTTATGTTCAATTGGAACATGCTAATATAAACAGGTGGTTGGAAACAAACATTAAGTAATTCAAGTAAAGTAGATTTACTGTCATCTTTAAGAAACCTGACTTGTTTACTTTTATGATGAACCTGTGAAATATTTATGTGACATACAACATAGTCTACAAAGTGTACCACAAGTAGAAAATATTCATAAATTAAATGAACTGACTCTACAATGTCAGTAAAACAACATTTATCTTTCCTAATGATGGCCGCCATATGCTACTGGTCAAATGAGATCAAGTAAGGCTGTAGCAGCAAATAGTTTTAGAAAGTTTAATTGGGTATGTGTGATTTTTATTGCTTATGAATTCAACTTCTCATTTGTAAGAGGAGAGTTTTCTTATTTTCTTTTTTGAGAAGTCTCCATTGAAGGACGTCATTAACAGACAAAACGACTTGTGTACACATGGCAGGAATAATGTTTGCAGTTCACATTTAGAATAACTTAATTGTCCATCTCAAAATGATTGTGGTTCAACCATAAGTAAAAGATTTATGATTCCAACAGTGGCAAATGCAAGTTTCCTGAGGAGCGAGGTTCACTAAGCCAGAAGAAACTCATTAGTTTACCAAGCTCTAATTTTTGTCCAACAGAGTAGGCGTTCACACTTTCTGAAACTTACATATTGTTCTGTTCACTTGTCCATGACCCCAAACTGCCCCTTGAAATGGAATGGCAGCATAAACCGCCCACACATATTTGAAAAGGATGTGAGAGTATCAAGTGAGCATAAAATGCATACTGTAGAGGTCTGTGTGACATTGTCAGATTCTATCATCAAACATAGAAGTCTCAGTGTGCGGTACAGCGCACACTGTTTCCATCAGAGAAAGTAGGTGTTGAGCTGTTCTCTCTACTTTGTGTTCTGCATTTACTGAAAAAAAAAAAGAGTTATTCAAGGAAGTCAAAATTTAGATCGTACAACAGAGTTTTAGATTATTCTGAGCAATTCAATTCAGTGTCTTTTTATTTAATTGTTGACTAAAGGCATAGTTTTCATAAAGAAAAGAGAGCCCATGTACAACAAATTTTGTTAGGAACTCATAAGGCAATGGACACTACACCACATGCTAACAAAGCCAACATATAAAGACACATTAAACACACACAATACCATAAATAAATAATAATCACAAAACAAAAAAACAATAAGCTAAAAATAATAGGTAACTGAGTAGGCATCTAAACACCTCTAAAGTTATTGTCACTGAAGATTATCAGTTATCCAGGTATCCAGGTCTGAAGTTGGTGACTGAATAAGCTGCGTGCATGAGTAGTGAAACATTTTGACCTAACAAGGTTAAATATACTCTAATGCTTGTATCACACACATATTATTATATCTAGTTTGTTTGATATGCAGAAAAATTGCCATCTTTTGTCAAGTTGTAGTTTTTGTAAAGGCTACATTCTAATCTGTTCAACCATGGGTCCCAGATGTTTAATGAAATGAAATTCCCTTCAGGTGTTCCTGAGATATTATGCTGATGAATGATATTGGGACTGACACTGGGTCACAGTTACTTTGATCTTTGACCACCAAAACCTCCTTGAGACAAAGTGAAAATTTATGCCAATTTTGAAAAAAAAGGGGCTTCAGAAAGGCATACAGTACACATGGGACTATTTTTTGGCTGAGTGCAGTGACTTCCTGCAGTCTTGTCATCACCACAGTTGTCAGTAACTGACAACCCTGCTGCAGAATTTCTTTCATTCTCCAGATTGACTTTGTTTTAACTCTGTTTCAGTCAAATTTCATATTATTTGATCCATATTTACATATTCACTACATATTACACATATGCTAAATTATTATTGATTTCACATGTTAAATGCTGGTAAAGGGAGGATAAGTACAGTTTTTGTTGATAAGTAACATAAATGGCAAGTTTATACTATGACCCTGCAATTATCAGTTACATGTTAACAACACATTATTTTTCAAAATATCCAAACTTGAAGACTATGGTCTTGCTTAACAATCACTTCAAATACCACATTTGTATTAACTTTTAGACAAATCCATGATCTTTTTCTAACCTTAACCTTAAACTTTTGTTTCCTAAACCTAACCACATGGAACTATGCCCTCCATCCTCCCCAACCACCTGCTTGTAACTGTGTTTTCATAAATACTGTATATATAATATTAATTTTAAAAATACTTTACATTAAAAACATAATTTAAGTATGTAAGTATGTTTATTTAAGTTTATTTGCATAGAACTGTCATTTATGGGATACAGAGTTGCAACAATGTGATCAACTTCTTTAAATTAATTCCTATTTTTACAGAACATAAAATGTAATGTATTGTGTAATAGGACACATGTAGGGTAAATCCTTATCTGTGATTGGCTCATTCTTGGAGAATGAATGTAATTGATCATTTGATTACTTGCATTGGGTTTCCAAATGTTATAACTAACATTTAAATAGGAATAAATAAATAACTTATTTTACCTCTAGCTTGACTCTGTATTCCTATTAGTAATTCTTCTTTTTGAACATGGGCCCTGTGTCAGTACTTTTAATGTCAAATAGCATTTTTCGCAGCCTGATTTTTATGGTTGTTGTAAGAAATCGCAACCTACTTCATGGACAGATTATTTCATTTTATTCTCTTGTGTCTGTGTTAGTCAATATTTTTCTCTGTAAGGATGTTTTGCAATGCAGTGGCCAGTTATTCGGCAGGGGTCCAGCAGGAGCTGAGCTGCATGCTACAGCGTGTGTGGTGATTAATCATGCTGTGACTGTGCGTCTCTCGGGCCTGTTGACTACTCTGGCCGCATGAGGTCCGGGAACATCTGGGGCTGTCTGGGGATGATAGGGAGGGGTGACCATGGCCCATTCATCTCCCAGGGACAGCAACCAGACATGTCGCCTCAATCTCACGTCATCCCCTCCACCCCTCTCCTTACCTCCGGGGTCCCTGCAGACCCAGCTCGGACAAAAGGTGTACACTCTTATTACATGACACATAGCACTCTGAGGAACTGTGAATAGAGGAAGGCGATGTCTTGGGGCTGTACATCAGTGACAATAACAACCAGTGCTGGTAATATGCCTGTTGGTGAGCTATCAAGAAGAACAACAACCTGCTGGGTGTGGGAATAAGGCCTGACACATTGCTTTAGTGGGAACAGCTTAAGACAGGGATGTAGCTTTAAATACCACAACAACAAACACACAAAAATGGCACAGGAGCAGACTGATAATATAGATAAATCATATGCTTAAAGCAGCACATCAGCGTGAAAGTGCTGAAAATATGCATCAGTTGAAAAGCAATAAACTGTGATGAAAAAAAGAAAAAAATACAAAGTGGTGACAGCAGCATATCTTTTCTTGCAGGGCTGCACAGGCAGATCAGTGTTGCTGGAAATAACTACATGCCTTTTAACAACACAAACAAGCCCTGTCCAAACTAAAACCATCTTGGGCTGTTGTCACAAATTTATCAAGCTCTGTCCTCACATGGGTATTCGGTTGCTGAGACAATTGCATTTGAAAGTAGGTTTTATGTTTTGTAAACTAGACCCTGTGGGTTTCATTAAACATCCTGCTCCCCGCTCCATCGGCTCAAATTTAAATGTAAAATATATACTCCCACACAATTAAAATAAGGGATTATGTATTATTTATTGTTTCTTGTAACAATTCAGCAGCATAACTGATTGCACTAAAAACATCCAGAAGTAAATGCTCTCAATGCAAATGACCTAAATATTACATTATGAAATATGCTAAGCAAGATTTTATAAACAAATGCTTCCAGTGGGCAGAATCTTCACCCATTAAAACAATCCACTGATTTACTCTTTTAATCCACTGTATGTTTCACTTCAGCCATTGTGTCCTGCAGCTTATTTTGTAAACATGAACCTGATATATGTGGTACGATCCTGGTGATTCACAGTAAATCAATTCGGTGGAGATAAGATAAATCAGCTGTGATGAAGTTAATGCAGATGAGGTATTTTGGGCATAAAAGAATCAGCTGATTATGCAGCAGCCTCTGTGCCTGTTCCAGGAAGCTGCTGCACAGCAGAGATACACAAGCAGTGTGTGTGATGGCATGATGAATGATCGCCAGGGGGGGAAATACAGCCAGGGCAGGTCTGACATGCAGGAATCATGAGATATACATGCACTGGCTTTTTGTCCTTTCCCCAGAAGCTGGGAGCTCAAATCCGAGGTCTTGCGAGTGCTGCCGTGGCAGATTTGAGGGCCTCTCTCTAGTGTGATGTTTGACAGGTGGCGGCTCACGGCACATTGTTTTTCAGAGGCGAAGATTTAATGTCTTAAATCCTGCTCAAATCAGTGCTACTGGACTCTTCCTAGGCACATGCACGGTAACACACGCGCTATAGTAAACACACACGCATGCACTGAGACACATGGCTCTTAGTGACTTAGCTGAGTGTGACAGGATTAGTATGACTCTGTTGAAACTTTAGCAGAAGCCACATGGATATAGACGCTAATCTCTAATGTGAAGGTCAGTATATCTCACAACACAAATGATTCTGAAACAACATATGGGAAAATTAAAATGTGACCATTTCTGAAAATTTTGCAACAGAACCCAACCATTTGAATTTCAAATGTGTACTCCAAAACACAAAGCAATTGAATGCCAGAATATTAAAGAGAGGTTAGAAACTGGCGCAAAGTCATCAGGCTGAGTGAGCTTGAGAACCACATCTCAGCACATAGTGCTATCATCACTTGTGTATTCTCTTCAGAATTTTCTTTCAAGAGGCATCTTCTGGCTCTGTGGTGTGTTTTCAGTGTATTTTATGGGTGGGACCTGCACATCTTAAATACTTTAATACCTAAGTGGGGATTAAACTAGAGCATTCACTGGCTGTGCTATGGTAAACAGAGCTTATATTAAGAAGGAAAGAAAACAACTCATCATCGTGGTAAAACAAAGATTTTGTTAACGTAGAAGCATTTTACACTAAGAAGAAGATTTTGGTGCACTGAGTCCATTTAGACCTAAGATGTCATCTGTAGTCACAACCTCATGCTAGCTTACAAACCCATCTCTACACACAAAGAGATTTATAGATTCAATGATACCCTGATAATGCAGATATCATCTATGGCTATTGGAAAAGCAGTTGTCATGAGAAAACAGTAAGTAAAAATTGAAATGACTGAAATTGATTTCTTTAAATTAAATGTGTCTCACAATGACTCCCAAGTGAGCATTAAACCACAGGGGTCACACAGAGGCCAAGTGTTATTTTAGAGGGAAGCACAGAACTACACCAAACACAATGCAAGTTCTTTGGTTGGATGCAGATGTTGAGATTTCTGTTCATTTTGCCATCTAAACAATTTCTTCAGCAGCTGAGTCATTAAGGTTTTCAACACCAGGGCAAACAAAACTATTCCGATTTATACTATAATGAGTATGATGTGTATCCTAATGTTATGTCACACTTTCTACATTATTTTTTTAGCATTTTTGATCATTTTTGATTGTATCACATTTTCTTATCACATTGTTCCTATTGCTCTTGATAGCAATACATTTCCCAACAGACAACAATTTCCTCTGTGAACTATGAACTGAGCTGAATGGGTTAGAATGGTTGCTTGGTCAATCATATTTTCAGCCTGATAAAAGTCTTAGTGAAAGAAAATAAGGTCAAATGGAGGATGTTCTTGATCCCTGAATCAACAAGCGGCTGTTTACACTGAACATCATTTAAAAGAAAACAGGGCCAAGTACTCTGAGTGCTGAAACGTGTATAGATCCAGAAAGTTGATTTTCTGCAGATTCCTCTTTCATTGGTTTTATCTTTCTCACACCAGCAGTGTGATCATCAGTGTTGAACTGCTAAGCACACTGCCTCGCAATAACACAGAGACATAGAAACATGGGATTGAATGCCTGCAGAGTTAAGGTCCCCAAAACCAATAAAGTTGAAAATATCAAGAATCAAGAAAGAAAGAAAGAAGAAATATTTTTAGTGTATGTAGCTAAATTCATTCACCATATGAGTTTAACATCTGCTGCTTTAAAAATGCTGGAAAATGAAAAACAAAGCTAATTTGAATCAAATCTAAATGGAAATTGTGCATTTTACTAAACTTTATTTTAACTTTAAATACAGTAGGTAAAGTGGTTTCATTTAAATATAGCTTACTACACATTACTCATGAATATACAAAAAAGTGTAGACTAAATAGTATACCTTTAGGGTACTTTATGTTTTTTAAACTTACAGTATCTCTACATCAAAAAACATGAACAGAGACTCTGTTGGCAGACTCTGTAGACAAGTCTGCATATCAATATAAATTATTGTTTTCTCGACTATACTCTGTTGCTGGATGATTACAGAGACTGGAATATGGACTGGAATTATACATTACCCATATTGCAATGAGATATAATAAGATCACTGACATGCAGTGAGGTTTGTGACTGGTGAGGCAGTGACTCTTTCTGAGTCAGATTTACAAATATATGAATATATGAAAAGTAGCTTAAATTCACCATTCAATTGGCTGCATTCACAATGATTAATGTTTATGTTTCATATCTCATATCATTATTTACATATATATATACATACTTTATAAGTAAGATATATATTTGGTTAAGGAAGATTATTAATTTATAGTGGCTCAGAAAGAGCACATTTGTTCTGCACCTACAGCGTATGTCTTAATCTGCCTCATATTGTGTCACTCCTGTGTATAAGACATACGTAAATTCAGCTATTTTTACCATAAACATGCTTGAAATTATCAGAGTCATACATACATTACATTTATAGCACAGATCAGTGGATGAATGTTAATATTTACTTATTGTATTTTACTTTTGATTAACTAATGAGATTAAAAATATTTTTGCTGCTGCTTCTCCACAATCATATAACCTCAGTTAACAGTTTGAAAAGTCATCACACGTGCACCTCAGAAAGAAAATGTAAAGTACAATTGTATGTAAGAACACTTCTATGGAGTGTAATTTTTCTTCTTCAAGGAATTTCACAATAAATTGACTTTGCAGCCTTGTGTTTGAATAGGAATGAATAACATAAAATGATATTTTTCTCTAACGTTTGTCCTCTTACCATTCAGTGCTGAGGTTGATTAAGGTAAAGACTAGGGTGTAGGCGTTTCAGATGTCACTGTCCTTGGTGCTGAATTCACTGAGTGGCTTTGATACACCAACATTAAAGGCATGCCCCCAAAAAACCCTGACAGACTGTTGCTTTATAGACACACATACTTGCTACAGTATTTGTTAATCTCTGTTTCGCTCTTTGTCCCTCTTGTCTCTTTTTTCCTGTTAGTCATACACAAACAGGGAAAAAGGCACATATTTATCCAAACACACACACACACACACACACACACACACACTGAGTGTGGCTGTGCTTAGTTTGGCAGCACCTCAGTCACTGTGAAAGACCTCTTGTCTCTGGGCACCAGTGCAAATGACTGCCCTTTCATTAATCTCCCTGTCCACAGACCTGCAGACCTCCCCTAATTGCAGCCATTGTTTACCTTTGAGCTGGCACGCCCATTGAATTATTGATGGACGCCCTGCCCCAGTCAGTTTAAAGGCCTCCCCAATGGGCACACACATAGATGGATACCTGCCAACAACCCCTCCACCCCCACTGTCTCCTATATGACACTTCACTGAGTTATTATGCTAATAGTAATTTGTTTTCCTGACAGCGTGCTGTAGTGTGGAGACAGGCATGCCATCACTGCATGCCTTGTTGTGTATGTGCTTAATAATATGATAAATCCTCCATTTATTTTATATAATGGATAATCAGGTGATTTGCAAGCACTTTTCCAATGTTATATTTCACCACATCTCAGAAAACATTATTGCTAATCTTTGACTCGTCAAGGTTCATATTTTAAGTTATTGAACAAATGACCCTTGGAATTATTCAAATCAAATGGCTACCACTGATGATCATCCTTACTGCTTATTGCATGAATTGAAATTTTCTGAAGCATAATACAAGTCACATCCAATTTGTGAAACCTGCCTTCAGTGGCCCATTATAACCCTCTAATGGCATGCATATATAAAATCCCTCTATCTCCACTGCAAATAAAAAAGCAACTGAGACCAAACCAAATCCATGAATGATTACCCCCAACAATAAGTAAATCCGCAGAACTAAAATTCAATTTTCAGCAATCCCACAGTCCTACTGCTAGACGCCATTCAAAGCTCATGAGGATTTGGACTTAAGGCGACTTAGAGGTGATTTATGCAGTAACCCAAATGGCTCTGCTAGGAAGAGAAGAAAGGCTGGGTTTTCAGGAACCTGTCTCTTTGTCATGACTCACAGTAGCTACACTCTGCATGACAAGGTAGGGTGCTGCCTTGTATCAGATTGACAGGGCTTATGCTCCACTAGGCGTATCCAAAGTGCACACCCTCTTATGCCTCCTAGTTAGAACTGACCCTCTCTCACTGTGGGCTAGACAGACAGAAATGATCCATGATGTGGTAAATGTCAAAGCCATTTGATATATATTGGACGTAGCTGTTTAGAACAATATACCAATCTATAAAATAATCAAATCTACATTGTATCTCACTTGACATTAACAGAAACAGCTTTATAGGATGATTTAAAACAACAATAAACAGTGTAGTGTAAATATTTAATATGTATAAATATATACTTTTAATGGCATAACAATCTAGTGTATTATGATCCTTCTTATTAGTCTGCGAGGCAATAGCCTGGTGATATTTGTGGTGTTATACTGTATATGAGAAATAATAAGAAGAATGTAAGAAAGAAATGTGAAAGTTATAAAAAAAAGACTATACAGCCCAAGCATAAAATGAAAATAAATTAGTTGTATATAAATATAACTCGTAAAGACAGGTTTGCATTTTAAGCCATTGGCCACAATTGCCTGAATTCTACTAGACAAATATGCTTCGAACCAGCTGGAAGGTGAATTGTTAAAACCTGCAGAAATCAGCCATTTCACCAAAGTGTTGCAATCCAGAAACTTAGAACAGATCTGTTTTAACAAGCAGCCTAAAAAAGTCATCCGCAACAACAGTTGTACTTGGACCAGTGGCTTGTATCAGAGAATGAGATGAGTGGGTTATTCAGCTATGTTTGAGCTTAACTCAAATTTTCAGTTTTAAATTTATCACAAAGCCAGAACACTTTTCATTATGGTAGATCACCATGATAACTTACGCTGCAATGGCTATCCTGCTCCAGAGCAAGCTACGTTCAGAGGATCAGATCAAAATTTGTCAACAGCCCAAATAAAATCAGAATATTAAGAAAATGGAGTCATCACTAATACACGACTGGGACAAAGTAGTTTGCAATAAATTGACTTATAATAAAGAACAATACATATTTTTATACATTGTATCACAAAAAAAGTTTTGTTGTCTCAAGCTTTTCATGGACCACTCCAGTTTTAAAAGAGGTTGTCGTAGAGTTTATCACTAAATAGCTGTATCATATGGTTAACAATGTTTTCCGTATTCAGAGGATTTTGCTAGAGGCATAATTGGTATGCTTAAAATGTGTACAAGTGATGCTGTAACAAGCACTGAGACAGACAGGCAGTCGGAAACTGAAAATTCAGTGTATTTATGTTAGTTGCCTGTGTATTAACATGAAATATTCATTTTCATAATGATTCATGCCCATAAGTGAATAGTTATTTTACAAACTGGCTTGTCTGTCCTGTCCAGCTCCACCACTGGCATGCACATTACAGAATTAGACTGCAGCTGTTTAAGGGAGCAGAAGGCTACATGTTTTGGGGGGAATCCAACATGCATGAAAAATCGTGGTGTTAAATTGACTCACTTGGAATTACAGCTGAGGGTTTTTGGTGTGGAAAACCTACCAAATGAGCCAGAGCCAAAGTGGTGCAGCATTTAGGCTCACATATGTATTTTTACACTCTATTTATTTATATGAATCCACGGATCTCTGCCACCTTTAACCTTTTTGCTTCCAAGAAATCACTTCATGTTAATACACAGAAAAACTGAGTGGGCGCAGAGCACTCTAATCATTATTACCAGATCAGCCGCATAAAGTGGTGTATTTAAAGGTTACTATGCAGTATTTCTGATATTTAAACAGTGAATCAAATGACTTCCTGAAATATGAAAGGTTTGCTCAAAATAGCTAAACATCTCACTCATACTTTAGCATGGAACAGATTACAGTATGTGTTAAAATCAGGACACAGTGAAACAATAAAAACTCAAAGAAATCAAGAGAGAGAGACCTTCCTTATTAACTAGCTTTAGAGAAACTCAGTTAACAAAAGGCAGCTTGTTACATTACACACATTCATCTCAAAATCCAATTATTTCCTTTTTCCTCATTTCTTCAGCAATATTGGAACAAAAGGGAGAACAAAATGCATTATTGCAATTTACCCTGTTTATGAGCATACATTCATTTAGAAGAAATCAGACCATTGAACAGTATAGTGATATGCTCAGACCCACTCCATTTCTTATTCTGAAACAAATCTGCTCAAAGGTGGACACTTTCTGGAGACTTTTATCAGCCAGATGCTTTATAGAATACACCAAAATGTTTTCAGCTTTAGTGCCTCCTGGAAACCCACTACTAAGGTGATGTTGAAATGTGATGTGGTGAACACGTGCAGACGCTCCTTCACTCCACCAAGAACAGTAGGCAAGCTCAGGCTAATGATGATGGCCATTTCAGACATCAGCCACAGGGTGATGTGGAGGGGGTGAATAATAATGAGACAGCAAATTGGAAGGCTTGTCAAGTGGCATTAAAGTGTCACTTTCAGAATGTGGATCACCACATGACTGAAGGGGGGCTTGACAGATGTGATGACCATGATACAGTAGTTACTGCATCTCTATGGTGGACCCAAAACCACAACTGCCAACAGGTTATTTTATTTGAGCAGATCATTGTGTATACACTTGCATTCAACACATCAGAAGAAAAAATAAATAAATAATCCAAGAGGTTAAATTGATCCACATACAAGAATCTTATTTCTACAGGAAAGTCAGGGCCAACTTACAAAAACATACTGTATCCTGAATAAACAAGGGTACACAACACCGCTTTCACTGTTCCAATTTTTCTGCAGAATCAATATGATGAGGGCTGTTTCAGCTATCAGTCAGAGAGCAGTGAAGTGGAAACATAATAACGAGAGCGTGATACAATGTGCTTCTCGAGTAGCATTAAAGTGTCACTTTTAGAATGTCAATCATCATCACGTTGCCGAGGGGCCTCAAGAGGTTACAGCATGGGTGGTTTAACACTACAGCTGCCGTGATCAATGTGTGTGTTGTGATTTCGGTATACAGCTTCTCTTGTCTTCTTTTTATCACCAGGATGTGACCGGTTTCTTTTGGCGGTGACTGTTTGGAAAACACAGTGCGAAACACCTTAAAATGTGATTACATTATCAAAAGTTAGTGTTAGTTTTGTTAAAGGAAAAATGAATAACATTATATAAAAATAGCAATATTATGACACAAGACATCAATCAAATAATGATTTAAAGTTCAATTCTTTATAATAGTTTTATAAAATTTGGCTCCAATAAGTGCTTCAAGAGTTCAGTCAGTTCAATTTTAGTTGGCATGGTTCTATTAATCTAATAGGTTGTTCAAAGTCTGTCAATTATGGCAGCTTGTATAGTAGATTTACAATTTCTAGTTGAAAATCTACAACAATAACTTTTTGGTATAATTACTGAAATGTCATTTTTAATTACAATAGTTTGTTGTACCAGCTTCTTGAACATCACACATTTCTTGAGTGGTAACAAAAAATATTCTTTTCTGTTAAGTCAACAATATTTAGCTTTGAATTAATTTGGCTTCACTTTCATGGACATGTTTTACTTTGACCTGAAGAATAAGGGGAGACCAATTTTATAACTATGCTCAGTTTCCACTTCATTTCCAACTTTGTAACCTGGCAACAGCCAACTTGGACAGAAACCATAAACTGTATGAGGATGGACAGCATGACAGTTCTCCAGAAGCAATGCCAAAATAGGTCATTTTGCACTGATTGTATAACTCTTTTCATTTAATAATATTAAGGAAACAATGGTTGTCAATACGTTGAGCAGTCAGTCGATTTTTTCTCAACATTTTAGTTTCATTTTCACATTCATTTTCAGGTCTATGGGACTGGAGGGAGATGGAGCAGGGTTTTGGTGGTGTCATTATTAATTATTTAAATTATTATTGTCACTGTAATCACTCAAGCATTGAAACATACAGATCACATTAACTCATTATAGAAAGCGCCCTATCACTCTTGATAAGGGATTGAGGTTCCATGTCTGTAATGCAGCAACTAAAACAGCTATATATCAAACTATGACACAGACTTAAAATGGTGATTTATTGTTTGACTTCCACAAAGTTGATGGATTAAAAAAACCCAGGTTTTTAAAAAACAGTCAATAGCAATGCAGCAGAGGCGAGCATATCCACACTTGTAGTCCCTAGTATAGGCCCAACTCCAAAACTGCTAAAGTAGACCCTTCATTTCCCACACTGTGTTTCAGTAGTGTTGTTACACTTTCAAACTTCATGCCTCAAGTCTTTTAAGTCTCTGGGCTCAAGCCAGATTAACCCTGATAAAATTATCTTGGGTGATATTAACAGACTAGGCAAA
>JAUBNQ010000014.1:16120058-16136369 GCA_032353495.1 Ctenopoma kingsleyae | reverse complement strand
CCCCTTCAACTTCTGCAGCAATGCTGGCAGCACTCATACGTCTATTTTCAAGAGACAACCTCTGGATATGACGCTGAACACGTGCCCTCAACTTCTTTGGGCGACCATGGCGAGACCTGTTCTGAGTGGAACCTGTCTTGTTAAACTGCTGTATGATCTTAGAAACCGTGCTGCAGCTCAGTGTTAGGGTGTTGGCAATCTTCTTATAGCCTAGGCATCTTTATGTAGAGCAAGAATTTTTTTTTTCAGTTCTTTGCCATGAGGTGCCATGTTGAACTTCCAGTGATCAGTAAGAGAGGGTATGAGAGCGATAACACCAAATTTAACACAGCTGTTCCCCAATCACACCTGAGACCTTGTACCACTGACGAGTCACATGACACCGGGGATGGAAAATGGCTCATTGGGCACAATGTGGACATTTTTCACAGGGGTGTACTCACTTTTGTTGCCAGTGGTTTAGACATTAATGGCTGTGTTTTGAGTTATTTTGAGGGGACGGCAAATTTTCACTGTTATACAAGCTGTAGACTGACTACTTTACATTGTGTCAAAGTGTCATATCTTCAGTGTTGTCCCATTAGAAGATATAATTAAATATTTACAAAAATTTGAGGGGTGTACTCACTTTTGTGACATACTGTACATAATATTATCTCCTGTACAGCCAGTACCACTAAACAATGTTTTACACATACATCAATAACTGCATAAGTGTTGCTATGACTATGAGGTTGTGATGCAAGTTGCATATTGTCATCTTGAAAGTCATGAAGTGTCATATGCAGGCAGATGTGGAAACAGGTTTAAAGACTTTGGAGAATTACAAGATCCATATGAAATGGAGATTTAGAGTATTTTATATATTAAAAGCTTGGTAATTGGCCTATAATGAGTGACACTTAGGTGCACATGAGGTTGAACACCGACTCACCCTTCCAGCTGCAAGATGACACAAGATTAGTGAGACTGGACCTCTGATGCCTTCACAGACTGTATGTAAATTTAGCCGTGACCTACAAGTGGCACAGAGACGGCACTACATAAAAAATAATTGCAATTAATTAAAACAAGTAACACAAGACCTTGGATGAAAAGACCCATCATTTTATATTAAAACATGAACAGGATGTAAAAGGCTTTTCTAGTGTTATTTTGATGAAGATGGTGAAAAATGGAGCTCGCCTGTCATATTGTGTGACCTTAAAAGTGTACACAGGGAT
Organism: Ctenopoma kingsleyae; assembly: GCA_032353495.1. Taxonomy (NCBI): domain Eukaryota; kingdom Metazoa; phylum Chordata; class Actinopteri; order Anabantiformes; family Anabantidae; genus Ctenopoma; species Ctenopoma kingsleyae. The sequence continues at coordinate 16,135,146 of JAUBNQ010000014.1, read as the reverse complement.
AATGTGAATAACATGAATACTGACCTTGGTAACCAGCAGTTGCCCGAGTAACCATAAACAACGATGTTCCCTAGTAAAAATTTTATATTCATCTCTCTCCAGCCATCAGTAAAAACCTTGAGCTGAGCTGGCATTCAGAGGCCTGCACAGACAACCTGCAAATTAACGTCTTGCATACACCTTGAAGTTACTGGCATGTATGGTGCTGCCTAATTAGTGCCTTCTCTGATAAGTATAATTTATTTCATTACCCTTTTGTCTGTCTGATTATGAACTTAATGACTAAGACTAATGTCACAAAATGCATTAATGTAGGTTTCAAGTGTTTTACTTTATTTAGTTTCATTGATCTTCTCTGGATTCAATATTAATTAGTCAGTTCAAAAAATTGACCTGAATTAAAGCTCTGGCTGCTTTGAAATGTCATTAAGTCATCAACAACCATGTGTTCAGTAAAATGCACTTTTCAAAGGTCATTTAGCTAATTTTGCCATTGGATAAAAAATAAATAGAGCAAACGTGTGTTTGATTGTTTCATTTGCAGCTGAGTGGTCCATTTTTGTATTTTGTCTTGAAAACATAATGCAGATATATACAAAATAAGTCTACAATCATGCATAATGTAGTGCAAATGCAACAACATCGAATTCAATTCATTAGTGTGTTAAGCTTTGTTTATGCAGGAAGTATTACTGAGATTAAGATCTTTTTTGCAAGAGTGGAGAGGAATATATTACATGTTTGCAAAACAAAATTCTCAACCACACTTTCTGAATAATGACAAATTTGTAAAGTAAGAGCAAGTGAAGCCATTGAATACTTCAGAGGTATTTAATTCAATACAGTATTGTTGATTTTGCTGTATAACTGAGTGATTTATGAATAAAGGCTAATAAAGACTTCTATATTGCAATTCCCTGCCATTAAATGATAGATTGTGATTATTAAACACTTGACACAAATTCATCAAATGCTGGGTTTGCCAGCATGCAACCACAGCTACAGTTAAAAGAAGCTGTGAGAAGATTAATGCAAATTTGATAGTTTTCTCCATTAAAACAAAAAGTTCTAGTCAAATGCACCAACAAGGAAGGTCATCCATTATTTTCAATTCATTTCGTTTTATTTTATTTCATAGTAGTTTAGTTCTAAGCAATAAAATGTGTACAAATATGAGTGAATCGGATATCCAGTGTTGATACTCAGATAACTATCAGGTGATGGGAGGATGTACAAATACAGTGGATGTATAAAATACCTTTACTGCCAATGTACAGTTTTTCTCATTTACTGAAAGCTAATGCTTATTTCAGTTGCCAAATTGTTGATGCTCCAGGTCAAAATCACCTTCTACTCATACTATACATTTAGCAAATTACAATGTACACAGATCAACGGTAAATTAAACATCTTTTTCAGTTCTTTTTTTCAGTAGAGGACTGGTTTTCTCAGGCGCAAAAGGTTTATTAAACAGAAGCCATCTAGACGCAGTTAAGTGGTGTAAAAAGACACCGGAGCCTTGCTAAATTCAATTAATTTCTACCACTTCAGTCCTGATTTGATTTTGTCCCCACAGAAACTACAGTAAAAGTTTCAAATGCAGATCACAGTATAAGGTTTGATTACGAGCACACAGGCCTATACTTGGGTCCATTCTCCACAAGCTAAGAGACAACTCACCAAAATGCATAACAAGCTGTTGGAAAAAGATGAAGGCAACAACAGAGTGGCTTCAATCACAGCTGAGCAGGGAGCAAATCCATACTAGGATGCTTTTCAGCAGATTTGACTCACTGCAAGTAATTTCAACCCAGTGCTCCAAATAGCAGGCAGGGCACTTCCACCAATGCCTGTGCTGAATGATTGCTGAATGATTTATCAAGTTGCAAGTGGTAGTTCGGTGAGGTATTGCACATGAGCAGAATTCAAAAGGGGCATCATCCAGGTTTTGTCTGCTGCTGGAGCTGTCTGGGATGTCTGGAGTGTCACCTGATGCTTTGAGATGGGACAATAGGTTGCTCCAGATGAGAGCTACCTACAGCAGAAGAGTCACCAAGCAAAAGGAATATGTATATCTCACAGGCAGGAGGATTTGTTACTTCTTGCCTCTGTCAGTTTAACCTTGTTTACAGTCTGGATAAACAACACCTCACATATGCGTCAGAATAAAATCGAATGTTAATCACCAGTTTAACTTGTAGCCATACTTAAAACAAACTGCCATCAAAGTCAAATTCAGACATTCTTGAAGTTGATGTTTCATGCATAATGAGGCAACACATCTGCCATTATCAATTGAATCACTTCTGGTGCTAATGTTTTAACTCACCATGGTGATAAGTCATATGTTCAAAGTGTTTCATATGCAGTGTGAGTGTTCACAGAACTGAGAAACCCAGAGGGCTTATCATGTGGCTCTCCTCATTAAAAAATACACTTCATCTTGATTATGCAATAGCTATTAAAATGGCAAGGCAACATAAAGCTCCTCAGATAAATCCCATTCATCACACAATTATCCACATTTACGTTTAGTGATTTTTTTTTTTCTGTGTGCATTAAGAGCATTAAAAGGGACTGTAGAGTTTTTTTTTTGGTCAGATTTGAAAACTTTTTATTTTGAAATGCAGGAGCAATTAAATTGCACCACTCAAATGCAAGGTAGTCACCCTTTATATATAAGAGAATAAAAAGGTTTCTTCCTAGATAATTTGCATTCTGATTCCTCTGGGAGTAGTAAATTAAACATCAGGGGAATAAAAGAGTGGCAGCCAATGAAAAAGCCACAGTAGTAAGACAGTGTTAGCCATGATAAGCTGCTTTATGGTTAGAATGTACCCAGCTTCATCAAACATAGGCTTATCACTGGATCCGCACATTTGAATTTAATAAATTAATCTTTAGCAAAGGTTTGGGAGTTATACAGTTGTTGGGGTGTTTTTGTATTTCTTATACAGACAATAAATAATGGAATGGAAAATCAAAATATGATCATTTCACCATGGAGGGCTACACACCAACTTGAAAATGCAGTGTGTACCAAATTTATACTATAGTGCTTGTTTTCCAAGCACCCCTGAACTTACAGCTTCTGATTGGCTGAACACTCTAGGTCCAGGTAATCAGCAGCAGTAGGTAAGGCAGGGATAGCTGGGGAAAAAGCAGGACTGTGGCTCTTGGGGACCAGAGTTGCCACAAGAGTACACTGGAAAAGTGGCAGAATGAAACCTGTGTATTCGAAACATGCATATCAGATGGTCAGTTTTGGTGCTGATAATGGACACTATTCTCCAACAATGCAATACTCAAAGAAAACGAGGGGCTACCGCTGCAAAAACAGAGTGCAAGAGAGATTAGCTAAATAGCTAAAACAGCATACTGTGATGCTCAGTGTGTAGTACATTCTGTATAGAATTAGTATGTAGAATGGATTTGAGGCTCATCTTGGGCTTAAATGTTTCAGCACCATGGAGAGAGACATAAAGGAAGACTAATGCTGGGTTTGAACTACCGCATACTGATTCTCAGCAGATTTTGAGGTTTTTCAGTTAGTGTTCACAGTAACCAGTGAACTAAATATATATTTGACTATATACTTAAAGCAATCTGTATGCATGCTACTATTGCTCACAAATGAAAATAAATTAAAACTTATTTTGGATTCTGAAGAGCTCTAAGAATACCTCAGAAAAAAATTTGAGATAAAACTGTATTGTATCATTTAATTTTTTGTTTTCCCTGAATAGTAACTGGAAAACACAGTACTCTGTAAACATTAATATACACATTCCTTGTAATATGCAATTGAGGCACCACATGGTTTAAATTGTTTTAAAACCACAGAAGGACAGACAGGCTTTGTCTGAAAGTTTCAGCACCAGAGACACTCTGTCCCAGTTCAGCTGGTGGAATCTAAGACTTACAAGAGTTTGCACTAAATAGGTCCCAAAAAGTCCTCTGTGTCCCACTTCAAAAGTCTTCACTGCTTCAGATGCCTCAAAAAATCCAGCCTTCTGTTGTCAGAATTTGGAGAACCCTGCTGGTATATTATTTGCAGCCAATAGTATTACATAATAATAGCACTTGTTTTATTGAATAGTCACTGATAACTTACAAAAACCCACAAATTATGTAGTCTCATCATAATAAAGTGTTGCTCACATTAAAAATAACTAAGTAAAAAAAGGAAACCAGATCTAACTATGCTGTTTGTTATGTTGTCATATTAGCAGTCCGGATATGTTGTTAAAAGTTATGTTGACATATACCATAAACCTGTTATATGTATTGCCTGTATTGTTGTAATTCCTCACCAATGTCAACCTAGAGGGGCATTTGAGGATGAGATTTAAGTTCATAAACTGCTAAATATTTTATGAGATGGCCTGGAGTGCCCTACAGCAACATTTGTTCAGACTCTGTGGTTAGACTGTCCTGCTTGGAAAGCTGGCACAGGTTGAGCATTTTCTGGTCCTTCGTGTGGCACAACATTCACAGGATTCAGCCCCTAAAGTAAGAGATAACCTTAATGTTGGTTTTGCTTCTACACTGCCACTTTTTAGGCAGATGTTAGATTTTATGTTTTTGCCTTTTCACACCTATTGAGAGGTGTCAAAGTTCAGAAAAGCTTTTGCCAGTCTCTATGTTTCTTCATAGTGCTACGAAGTAACCACTCGAGTGCTCTCAGCTCATAACTCCGAGCTCCCATCTCACAGCAGCAAGCTGCTGAGTTTGTAAGTAACGCATCGTAAAACATGACTTGAAACCCCTAGAAACTCAAGACTCTGAGGAAAGAACTCAAAGGACAGCTTGCTCCTCATGAATGTGCAAACATGGCCACTCCCTCCAGGAAGTTCTCCTTTCATACAACGGAGCCTGAACTTGCACAGAAGACCTGCAGAGAATGAAAGAAAGAAGTCTATAATTTAAAAACTATGCAAATCAAGGAGCTTGATGCTCTAGTAAAGTCTGGTCTGTATGAGAAATTATGAGAAAAAAATATTTAAAAAAGGAATAAAATAAATATATGTTACTGTTACTAATGTTATATGCTGACATATTTTCAGGACCAAATTAGTAGGCCCACTGACCAGCAGACTGGAATTGCCATCTCTGGAGCAATACCACTAGCATTTGCTATAAAAGGACTGGACTAATTCACCTGGTGATTTTGATATAGCCTTCAACAATTGCCTTCTGCAACATGAGACCAACATCAGAAATCAAAAGTTGTTTTCATACCATGTCTTGCAATAGATGGTTGGCTTCTCTCATTTCATGCTGGACAAGTAGTGCAGCAGCACAGATATTGTCGGTTTAGCTAAGAGCTCCACAGAGCTGCAAAATTGGGTTTTGATACCCAGTGGGTTCTGGACTATGAATACACCATTAAATTTATACATTAATAATTGTAGGTAGATGTACTGTAGGTAGGTAGATGCTAGTGCTATAAACCAATGTTTGTTCCAAAAAAAAAAAAAATCCAGTGTTTTCCAACTGACAAGGTGTGTTGCACCTAAACAAATCTTGCTACCGTAGGTGCAAATAACCTAGAGCTGATATCATCCTTCTAAAGAAGTAAATTTGCAAAAAAATTCCGGTCACAAATCTGTCCCAATTTTTCTCACTACTTACCTTTCTTCTGATCTGCACTACAGCACACTGGAGCTGCCTAAAGGAGATTTGCACCCATCCCAGGGCTTTACAAAAGGAGGTGACACTTTCCTAACAATGATAAGGATTGCCCTCATTCCATGCAGTCTAGAGGCTCAGGAGGAGAGTGGAAGAAAAATATAACTGACTACAGTCATGTGGTATTTCTGTAAAACCGATCCCTCACCTGCACATCACCTCCATCCAAGTACAGAGGGGGTCACAGGCGAGCAACACATACATCAGCTGTAGAAGAAAATGAAGAAAAATCTCATGATCGTGATTAGCTCCTACACCACTTATTTTTCCAAGGACACACTCGTGGCGTTCAGTCCCCAGTGGATCCCTAAATACACACATCCACTGATACAAGTATTAGTTATATACTGAAGTCTCTAAGCATCCTTTAAAACAGCCAGTAAAACACCAGTGTCACCAACAACAAATAAAACTCAGAAACATGTCCTAATCAATACCTCACCTCTTAAAATCTATTTTTAGTTTCAATGGATTTTCTAAAGATTATGGTTCATACTGTGAAGCTTCGCAGAAATGGCAATCACATATCCTGGGTGGTTATTCATGAGGTTCACCTCGGTAACATACGAGTGTGTGTCCTTTGTGCTGGAAGAGCAATGTCTTACTAGAATTACATCTGACAGGGTTATTTCATTTGGGTTCTGTGGGTGGACCAATAAAGAGGGAGCAGGATGAAATTAATAGAGGAGATTCTTGCTTCCAGATATGAAGAATTTTCATTAGCAAAGGAGTGAATGAGAAAAACTGTTAGAGAGGGTTTTATAATAATAGGACTGCCTTTCCATAGTTCACAATTTATGTATGTATGAAAGTCATTTTACATATTATAGTTACTTTACTTGGCTGTTGCATTATATTGACGTGGTTAGGTAATTGGTGTGATAGTGAACCTAAGGTTCCAGTGCATTAGAGGGTACAGAAGAGGATTGACTGCCGATAAGAACATGTCTGGCTTTCCAATTTCTGTTTTTAAATCAGGATGCTTAACTTTGCTCTGAAAAGGTAGAGCTGAAAAATGACATTTGTTTGTTTTATAAATTTTAAATGTTTGCACTCACCTGACAAGCAATCTCTAGGGAGTGAAGGCAGAAGTTGCACATCGCTGATTTATGAAGGAGGTCAGGGTGCATGGTTGGGTGAACAAAGTGCAAGTACACAGTTCACTTCTACAGACCAAGGGTCAAAACTGAATTCTTTCAACCATGGCAGGGAATTGTTTTGCAAACCTCCCCCACAACTATCTCCATATCATTATTTTTTTTAACTAAATCATATCTTAACTATAAGAGTTATAGGAATCGTCACTTTAGAAGGCCGTGGCAAGCTTACTTAAATTTATTGTGTTGTTTAGGTATCCTACATTTATACTCAAAGATTTCAGTTCAGCTCATTTGGTGCCACTTGTAATTGAATATTGCAGAAACAGCTGCTTTGTCAGAAATACAACAAAAGATTGGTTTAACATTGAGTAACATTCATGCATTATGTCCACTGAAACCCTAATGCATGTGAAGGCAGTTTGAATATAGTACAGAAATGACAGTTTAATTTCATAAAAGTCTAAAAATTATAATGATTAATTGTCAGGGAAACAGCATAGTTGTTGTTTTATCACTAAAAAAAAGTTTAAAAGCACAAACCTTTAATCACAAGACTTGACTTATTTATTAAAACCTTTAACCACAACCATGACCTTTCCCGATCTTAACCACAGATGGCACTCAAGACACGACTCCTGAAGTCCTGTGCTTTGTACACCCACCATCTGACCTGACCTTGTTCCTACCATGTGTATGTTGCATACATACAGTATAGTGCTTTCTAAACTAGAAAAGCATATTTCTGCAGAATATAAACCAAACAGCAAATGTGTTTCCTAGACCATAACATATGGTGTATAAAGGTCATCTCTGGAAGAGAGAGAGTTGAGGTATGAGAAGTCTTTGCAGCTAAAATATACTGTACAGTAATTATCATGACCTTTAGACATCATTAGTAGTTTAACATTCTCTATAATTTGACCTGGTTTAGTGCACTGACATCTCATACAGTGTGCAATTTGGAGTTACACTGTTGCTACATTGTTTTACTACATGTTGCATCACTGATATGTCAGGTTGCTATTTTTCTAGTATAATTCAGTGTGCCTGATATTATGAGGTCATTTCAATTTAATTGCTGTCAACACTAATAAACTTTTTTCAAACGGAATTAGTTGCAAGCATGTTGATTATCCTAAAAAAAAAAAGGTAAGCAGTGGAGTATGAACTGTATTTTTACTAATAAATGCTTTAGTTTAGCACTCTTACATTCAAGTTTAAATAAGTAAAAAAATCTGTAGAGGAAACCTGGTAATTTACTGCAGATGTACTCTTCACTTTGTATAGACTACTTAGAACTACATGAAATATACATGTGTACATTTCAAACAATTTATTTAAGTTGGGCTAGCTAATTGTGATGTTTCCTGTAACTAAGTTTTTCTCTGCTGTATTTACTGAACAACAATCTGATTTGTGTTTGTATAACCACACAAACTAATTGACTTAAAAAAAAACAGATCAATCAAGGGCAGGTGTCAAACTTTCCACTGGGCACCAAAGAACATCCTCTGATTAGACCTCTGACAAAACCTACAATTAAAAGAAATGTGTACGCGCCAGTGTGTGCATGAGTCTGTGAGTGTGCTGTCATTACAAGTTTGTTAATTGATGAGTAACAGAGAGTATGCACACTGTGTACATAAGTTAATCAGCCGGTGACAGCATTAGCTTTCACTGGTATTTGGCTGTAAATGAAAAAAGACAGTATTGACCGTGACTTTGTTTTTGTCTAGTCTGGAGCCTGCTACTATACACATTTTCCATTTCATCTCCTCTCTGAGAGTAGACCATTTCATCACTTATTTAGCTCGTTTCTGGTTCAGCATCTGTCCATCTCCCCCTGTCTCTTTATCTCTCTCCCTGGATGTGCTTGCATGTTTGAGCGTGTGCATTGGAGCGACTGTTATTCACTAAAAGTTGTCTTTCATTTAGAATTCTTTTTTATTTATTTTATGGCTGTCGTGTTCTGGAAAATGTATTGTTGTTCAGATGCTCATCTCTCCTGGGTAAGACTTTTCCGTTTTGACTTCAAAGTTAAAACAAGACCACCTGCTAACTTGGAAAGCGGACTGAACTTGCATCAAAAGACATCTTTCTTCCATCTCTCACCTAAACCTCGACTGAGTTCTGGTCCTACATTTAACCTACCAGAGAGGGCAGGAGGCAAACGAAGAATATAAAAAGTCTTTTTTAAGTACAAACAGAAAATGTAATATTTCTTAATTAACACAGAGAAGTCTGTGATTGTATTAACATTCATCAGCCACAACCAAATGGTCAGGACCTACAACCACGAGAATCTAGGGCAGTAACTGAGTCTCATGAACTAGGTAAGATCTTACTCTAGTGGTAAAACGTGTTTAGAGAATCTCGTTCTCAACATTGATGTTTGTTTTGGAAGCTGCGAGTAAAAATAAAAGTGGATACTGGGTTACTCATTGCCACTGAAACAGACTATGAGAGCGCAATGCGGATGTTTCTGAGCTACTTAAAGGTATGCGTCATTCTTCATAAGGTCATAAAGTAGTCAGGGAAATTCTTGCTCCATAGACTTAGTATGCTAAATAATGTAATCATACAATTCTGGATGTTTTTTCTTGTTTATCTCTGACTGGATGCTTAGTGTCCAGGTTAAGTTAATAAGTTTGACCACCATTCAAAATAATGCAACAAATATAACAGTAGCAGCAACAAACTATGGTCTGATGTTTGCTAATAAAAAACCTTACTACACATGGAGGTGACATAAGAGCAAGAACACACTTTGAGGTGCCCTGACTCTGCTGAATTAACACACCTCCACTTCATCTATTTTTCATTCCAGAGCACCTCTGAGAAATATTGCTTTCCTGATTCTGTTTTCTCTGCTCCATAAAGATTTGTCCGTGTGTCCATCGTCGTGAGGGTTAAAGCATTCCTTTCCTTTGACCTGTGTTCTTGTTATTGTTACTTATTATCTGAAGGTCATAACAACAATAGTTATTTATTAGTTTTATGTTTTTATTCTTCAGTGTCACTTCCATTAAAATAATTTTCCTGACAATTTAACCTGCAAAACCAGGAGTACTGTACACGCACATTCACACGGTATTATCACACACAGACATACTGGAAAGCTAAGCCTTAGGACAGAGGAATTCCAAGGTGTTTCTCTCCTGTCTCAGGGCTTGAGTGTTTCTCCAACCTGTTTCCTGTCACAACACTTAATTACCGGGGGAGAAATTGCACCTGAAAGATCTTCCAAAACGAATCCACAGAACAGATCGTAGGTAGCCAGGGACAATAACAAGTAAAAAACAAGAAAAAAAATGAAACTGATACAGAGAGAAGGGGGTGAAGTGGTTTGTGAGGAGGAGAAATGCACTAGCAGAAATGGCACAGTGAGGCACAAAAACAGCTTGGGAGGCAGTGCAGTGGAGATGCTCCAGGACCCCTGGGGACGGGCAGACTCAGCACCATTCTAATTTTCATTTCTCGGTGTGCAACCCCAGATGATTAGGGCGTAATGATGGTTATTCTAATTGGCCCTTTGTTTCTCCAGTTCTGCATGATCACATGAGCTCCTAGGAACATTAACATATAGACATAAAAGGACAGATTGCACAGATTATCCTCATGCAAGTGCTACTATAGGGTCTGTCAGCCTCGAGGTCAAGATGCCATATATAGTGCATACGTTTCCCTGGGGACATTTCTAATGAAGCTAAATTGGTTGGAATTTGAAAAATTGTACAACTCTCAGCTACAGCCTTTGGGATTCACTGTTAAAGCCACTCTGATAAGGCCACGGTCTTAGAACATTTCTGAAAACTTTTAATAAGCAACAAATGTCTTTGGTGGCAAGTATAGTACATGTTTCCAGTCAACACTTTTCTAGTAAAACTAAACCATTTTAGACATTTCACCAGCTGAACGATTTTACCCCAAACATTTTTTTTTTATAATTGCATTTGACATGTTTATGCCATAAATTAATCTCTGATTTTTGTACTTGAAATTTAATAAACAACTGATAATGAATTAAACTGTCAGAGATGTCAGCGTATTCATTCATGTGTTTTGTTTGTTTATTATTTCCTTCATGTTCACATGTACACTGTGTCAAAATGCTCTTCCTATCAACTACAGCTCGATGACACACTTGTGAATCCTGAAGCCTGACTCTACAGAATTGTGCATTGATTTTGTCTCTGGTAATGGCCTACCTTGAGCCATCTATTTTGAAATCTGAGAGGATCTGTTATCAAACCATGCCACGAAAAAAGAAAGAAAAAGGAAAAACAGAGATACTGAGGATCAATTCAGTCTGACAGATACACATTGATCCTCTGGGCTTTTCTGTTGCCGTTGCTTGAGTCTCCCTTTCTGACTAATTAAATTCAGTCTCATACTGATATTGTGGTCAGCTAGTGCAGTCAGATATGGTATGCATATTCAGCACTCTCTCAACCAAATGCCAGAAGTCATGGTTGGATGTGCAGCTGCAAGGAAGCAGGAGGACTGGTTGTTGAAGAGAGCAGCTCGCTGAGCAAAGTTAATCCCACACCTACAATCGTAAGGGCACGGTGTAATATGAAAGTATGCACTGAACTTAATGGATACTAGTTTTACCGTGTGCTCTCTCTTGGGAACTTGTTATACCAAATGCTCCACTGAGAGCCATGCATATATGCAGGAACTGGCTATGTGACATATGAAGTTGATTTTTAAGCAGGCCTCTGCTTTGTTTTCCTGCATTGTTTTTTTCCTTTCGGAAGAGGAGACTGCATTTTTTTTTTTTTTTAGAAGCAGCTGTTTTCTCTAGGTTCAGTGCTTTCCAGTGATGTAGCCCAAAACACATCACCCATATAAATGGCAGCTAGAGTTGGCATTACTAAAGGGTGCTGTGTAGGCGCAGGGCTCTGGCGCCAGCAGTCATTGCTGTGATGTTTTGGAGGCCTTTATCATGCACAAGGGACAAAACCGGGCAGACTGATGGGAAACGAAGGCTATCATCAGAGGATGCATTTAATTTCCATAAAGATGACTTTGTTTCCTAATTAATCTCCTGGCTCCATCTTCCCGCTTTGCTGCTGTCACTTCCTCGGAATGAAACATGGCCGGCAATTTGTTAAATCAATTATTCCGGGGAGGAAGCAAGGCTTTCGGCAAGCCCATCCACACAAACATACATATACTCTCTCACTCAGGGTACACACAGATGAGGTGGCGAAGGACACTGAATTTAGAAATGCATGCTGGCCATCAAGTAAAAAGGTGGACAGTGATTTTAGAGTTGAGGATGTGGGAAGTAAGCAAGAGAAACCGTTTGTCCTTGTTGACATGGCAGAAAGCTTTGTAAACACTTGGCTGACGAGCATTCTCCTTGGCCTTATGCCCTGAACTCCTGCAGAAAAACAGGACTTCCAAGCCCCGAGGGACAAGATACACAGAGAGAAAGAGAGGCAGGAGGAGTGACAGTGAAGTGACACGACCTGGGAAGGAGAGGAGGCAACAGTGAAAAGATGGATACCACAGAGGAGAAAGAGAGGCAGTGATAGAACTAGAGGAAAAGCCTTCTGTTATTGTTATTCTGCTGTTAACTACATTTACACTTAACACATAATCAGTAATATACTATCTTGTTTTTTTTTTTATTTCAAGTTCTCAATTCTTTAAAAAGTTGATTCAAAATGATTTTTGTGATTTGATTTTTTTTTTTTTTTTTTACTTTGCACTCACTGGAGCAGAAGATGAGACTCGGGCTGAAAACAAAAACAACAAAACTAATTTTATCAAGTTTGACTTGTCAATGATCTACAGGTGCACAATATAGAAGCATGATTCATTTCATGAGAGAGGCGAGAGACAGCCGATTGGTTCCAAATGAAAAAGCTGACTTTCAAATAGGAAGACAAACAGAGAGAGGGCCCTGATGGTGGTGTCGGCTCTTTCTGGCTGCATTAGGGAGAAGAGGAATAGCATGGCAGGATGTGTTTAAATCAGAGCGCTCTATCTTGTAGTGGGACACATTTCATTAAGCCTAGCAGCTGGGGCCGTGGCTCCATGCGTCCACACATCTATCATACAAATCCATCAGGCCTGTCTCCTTCCTGCGCTGACAGTATGTGTGTGATGGGAGCCCGTTCTCCTGATCAGAAGACTCACTGACTGCCCGCACTTATTCATTTCCACTTCCATCTTCCCCTTTTCTGTGTTAAGATTTCTTATTTGCCCTCGTCTTCTCTTTCTCTCTATCTTTCTATGATGGTCTCTGTCTCCCTCCCATCCATCTTTATCCTCCCATTTCTTCCTTATCCTATTTTTTTAGGAGGTGGGGGCAGATGTTGCACAGTCATGAATGCATTCGGAGACCCGCTGTTTCCTCTCAATTTCATTTCATTGCCTCGTGTGTTGCCTATCTCTCACTCCCCGTTGTGTGACAGGTATTCAGATCTTTTACCAAAGTAAAAATAGAAATACCGCAATGTACAGCATTAAAGGGAAAGGTCCCACTTTAAAAGTTTACTTGAGTAAAGCAATGAGCCGCTTAATCCATCTTAGGGAGTTATTTGATATTTAATAAGCAGCAATACACACAAGTATTCCAGATGCCTTGCAATCTGACACATTCTGATTAGATCTGGAAAAGATGTAAATGTGTCTAAGTTCTGCATAAAGACAAAAGGTGAGCATTTAAAGTTGTAGGGTAAAGACAGCAACTAGGCAGTACCACTGTGAATTACGAATTAAGCTAATATTAGGGTATACTGCATTTGTTGTGGGTTTGATGACACAGATTTTTTTCAGGGACAGTTTCAGCAAGACATTAGTTAGCAAGACGTTGCTAACTAAGCTCGAACAGTGTAGAAGTCACTTTTTTTCTCTCCGCAGCAGAAAAGTTACATACTGTATCTTTCATTTTTTTTTAAAAAGCATCCGCTCCTTGAGGGAGCTCTCAAAGACTATGATCAGCAACAAGGATTCTACAAGGAGAATGCATCTCCTTTAATTAATACCTACTTGAAGATTCAATCTCAGCTAAATTAACAGTCTTTCACACATAATGAGGAGAAGTGAGAAGTTCAAGAACATTGCCACATACATCATTGTGACTGGCCAACACTGGTCAGCTGGCAGCCATGCAGCTGAATAAAGCAGCTGATACTGATCAGGAAATGTATTTGAAACAATATAATCAGTATTCTGGACGAACTAAAGTTATATTCCATTCACATCTAAGAACTTTATATATTTTGTATCATTTAATCTCAAAAACAGCCATCATAATTTATAAGCAGATAACATTTTCCACATAACATGTAAATTATACACATTCTCTTCAGTGTAACTAGCAACCAATACATGAGGTGAAGTACAACAGGCTATTTCCTTCTTTTTAAAATGCAGTGTAGAAGTGAAGAAGTTCGAAGTAGCAATGGCTAAATGCACATTTTACTTTCTCTCTTGCTCCATCTCTCTCTGTGTCTATGCACCAGTGTCTGATCCCCCACTTTTGTGCCTGATCTGTCTGCAGCTCTCCGGTGTGCTCAGCAGCATGCAAACACTGGGCTGTAATTTGAATGGATAACGCAGTCTGAGGGAGAAAAGCAGCCAATTACAGGGCTTTGGTCAGTTAGCACTGAGGTGAGGGGGTCACAGTGTAGCTCGTTGTCCCGAGCTTGCACTTCTGGCAGTGTGCCAATCCATATGAGTGTAAAAGCCTGGGACTTTGTGATTGTGACTCTGCAAATCAAAGGTCCATTCTTAGAAGATGAAAAGTATCAAACGCATGACCTAGAAACTACTTATTAATGCAGCTGTTAATGAACCAGCAGGATCTTTCAAATCCAGTAATGAGGGTGTTTGTCCAAAGGTTAAGATATTTGGATACGGAGTTCAGAGGTGTTTGTGGTTGACTACACTGGCTGCTATTTCAGCTTATTTCTTATTATTCCCATTTCTGCCACTAGTGTGATAAACAGATGAGATGTGACTTTCACTTTGCTTCATAAGTATTGGTCCTGAGATAGAACTCCCTTGAGACTGAGATCTGTTTCAAAACTTAATGGAGTTGAATCTTAAGAAATACTATATTATTTTTCTCATTTTCCACATTTGCAGACAGAGAAAAAAAAGGTTTAGTTACACTTTTGGTGATGTAACATTGTTGCTTTAATTGGAATATTTTAAGACATAATACTGCAAATGCAATATACAGTATAATTTAACTCTCTTTGAGTATGACCAATAGGAGCAATTTGGAGGTTGCTGCACACTGGACATTATCGTACGGTTCCTTTCCAGTGTTCAGT
>JAUBNQ010000014.1:16085612-16111060 GCA_032353495.1 Ctenopoma kingsleyae | reverse complement strand
AATAAAGTTGCTAAGTCTAGTAATGCTAAGCTTCACAGAAGTGCTAGCGTGCCTGTAGACTCACCTGTTGTTTCTTGTTCATGTTTCTTCCTACTTATTAATTTAGTACATGTGCATTCTACAGTAGTTTAAACACAGTGAAAATAATAAAATATTTATTTTAATGTATACTCAGTGAGACAGTTTTCCTTTGCCTGTGTCTGTTTTCGTCCGCCACACCAGCCACTGAAAAGTTCATAAAGTTTGCTGTCATCTGTTTTTCCTCTATTCCTCACCTCGGTGTGACCAAAACGTGTTGAGTGTGCCCTGCTTTCTGTCAACAAACTTGTCTAATCTGCTATAGGTCGAATCCTCGGCGGCTTCTTTTGCTTCCCATATTGCGAGCGAAACCCACTAATGATGATGTTACCAAAATATTTCAGCCGGCTATGTCAGCTTGACTTGACATGCTATCAAGCTAGCGTGTGATTAGCCCTAAAATAGGATGCTCTGGGAATTTCTTTCAAAGCATCATCCTTTTCCCAACATCACAATAATTTGTGATGCCTTCTGAAACGAGATTCAAGATCCTAAAATAAAGATGAGGAAAAGATCAGTAGACTGTAAAGACGAGTGTGACAAACACCGGCTAAAGTTAGCTCGCTAGAGTTAGCTTACTAACTTTTTTTCAAATAAAAGATACAGCAATATGACAAGCTGTACAGGAGCTAAGGCTGCTGGCTTCAGTTTGGTACCAGGACTGAATTTATTTGTTCCACCATTCTTTTTGAACTGTTGAGAGCAGACGATGACATATTTGCGCGTGTCGCTGTGGAACTGTTCCGGAGATCCCGAGCACCGATGGCATCAGAAAGTCTTTCTGAACTTTTGCCATTAGGTGCATTTGGGAGTATGTAAAATTTGTCCTTTCTCTACCTTTTCAGTAACTCAAACCTTTCCTTTCCTTCTTCTTCGCCTGTGTTTCTCTCACTTTTTTTTTTTTCTTTATCTCTACAGCTTTAACTTGGGGCTAAAATCACAGGTTGTGATTCATCGAGGGAAGTGAAAGACTAGGATACATGAAAGATTTCTGAGATCAATTATGGCACAAATTTAACAGCAAATGTTCCCTCTTGGTTTTGCACATGATCTATTCAAATTCTTAGAAGAAGGAGTGTAGTAACTCTCCATTCAAGTACATCATCTGAGATATTTCCACTGGTTTCACTGCTGTCAACAAATTACTGACAAAGACACCTTACTGACATGCCAAATCAGAGGTGCAGGTGAAATGACAGTAACTCCCCAGCCACTCTGCACAGCCACGCTTTCATTTTGAATGGCAGGACCTCACTCATCTCCCACCACCCACAACACCCATACACACACCTACACACACACACACAAACACCCTTCAGACCATCTCATAACCCATGCCCCTTTTGCCATTTCTCATTCCATTAAACCCTGAATTATTCAAAGCAGATGAAATTGATTTCTTGATAGTTTAATCGCAAATCAAAACCGAACCGTGGGCCCAGTTCATTCCCTCTGGGCAATTTTTGACAATCAAATATTCATGGAGAAATGAAATGTTAGCAGATCACTTCTGCTTCTGGCTGATTAGGCGGACACAATGAAATTCTGATGGAGAAGAGAAGGAGGCATGGAATTAACTTGCACCTAAAAATTTAAAGCAAGATAAGATTTTCAGACATATTTCTATAAATCAGGAAAATACTCCTGTATTCTTTTCTGTTATATTTAGCCAAAAGTAAAAAATTTTATGTGTATGCACCAAGTGTGTACTTTTATTTATAATGAGTCCTTAAGCTTTCATCCAACAATATTATGCATTATATTCAAGTGTTAAGTATTAACTGAAAAACATTACAGTACATTTTTAGCATCCCCAGAGTGCAACCCTTATCTTTGATCAGGTTGACCTCAACCTGACCCCATTTATAACCCAAACTCCAAGACTTAACCACATTCATTGCTGAACTTTATACATTATTCAGTATAGTCTCTTGGGTATCAACACAAGGCTATTCAAATAAAGATGAGAGCCATCAGTTTCAATAGCTTAGTTGATCTTTCATTTTTTTTTTTTCCAAGATAGAAAGTTCATCACAAACTAAGAGAACACATTTTTTTTTCATTCATGAAATGTAAAAAGAATTTTTCATTTGCAAATACATCAAAATGTTCTGAAAATTCTTAAAGCTTGAGGATGTGTCATATTATTAAATCTGTGTTTCTTTTATACCAAAGCTGCTCTAAGGCATATTTATCTTTTAGTTTGGTATGCTACAGAATTTATTTATTTTTTCCAAATTAAGGAGTAGTTCAACGTTTTTCAACTGTTTATGTACTGTTAGTATGTTGGATTAGCTTGGCACTTAGACAGATCACAAGCCTTAATGCTCAGTTTTCAATGTTCAGATTTTTTGTTGTCAGGTCTTAAACTGTCAGGAATTCACAGATTGAACTGAAATATAAGTCGTGTGTATAATAACAATAATATCATTTGTGCAATAGTCAAACTTCACAATTTCTTTGCAAACTGCACGGTTACATATTTTCCTTGAAGTTTAACTTGGACAGGAGCTTTTCCATAAATGTCAATTCAAATATGACACATTTCTCTGTTCACCTCTGTCTCTGTTGATGATCTCCTAAATGCTTATTTTTACATTGAGATGAGAACTATGAGATGTCATCAGGCAATATGCACATGCACACTGAGGTGTGATGCTAAAAAAAACCCACATTCAGTTCGGTTTTGACCAGTCTGACAGTGGCCACACTGACAGAGACCAGATATGAATCACATTTAGGGCCACATACAAAGGTGGTTCAGAACTCGTGAAAAAATAGATTTGCTTCGTTCACACCTTTGTGAAAAATCCTGATATGAGAAAGTTGGGGGGCAGAAAGATAGCATTCGTGCCACTTCAGCATGTTATGTGAATGTAGCTTTAGAGGTGCTGGTTACCTTTAAAAAATGCCAGGTTAGCTGCTGCTTCACATGACTGTGGTATCATGTCATCTAATTCTCAGCAAGGAACCCAATGTGCATAATTCCTAAAATGTCAAACTACTCATCTAAATGCTACAAAAGTTTGTAAGATGTTGATACCTGGTAGCAGCTCCATGGCAACTGAGTAAACTCCATTCACTGATGAAGGTCATGAGATGTGGTTGAAATAAAAAAAAGGTTTGTGTGGCAACAATGTGACTAAGTTAAAGAAGTTGTGCCAAACAGTTGAGTATCATGTTCAAGATGTACTACTTTTCACTTACACAAATAAGTGAAGTGCCCTGATTTTACACACTTGAAATGTGAGTTGTCCAAAGTCTGACACAGAGGTGGCCTCAGTTTGGCTCATCCTTTGATCACAATAAGCACAGCTGTTCACAGTTAATATGTTTGGGCTGAGTGGATATAAGAGCGGGCACAGCAAAGGTTTTCTTAGAAAGTGAGTGCGTTATCTTATAAAAACACTACAGTTCAGGTCAGAAAAACAGTCTGCAGCTCATGATTTAAAAGAAGTGTACACAGATTTTATATGAATAAATGGAAAACAATGTGCTATTGTTTCCTTATGACTACTCCTACCACTTTGTGTTATAGATTTGTTAGTGATTGATGTCGATTAACTATGAAAATCCATAGAACAACATACAAATGTCACAGCAGACATATTTCATCTTTTAACATACAGACATTTAAATGCCATACTATACTACTTCACGTATGTTGTAATACTATATCAGCATCACCACCAATCTCCTTTTAGGTAGGTAAGAATGCAATTATATTTTTTTTCTCTACTCATCTGAAGAATGAATTACCTGTCCATTACCAAACAAAGGGAGCCTAGATATGACTGGAATTCATCGCTGAGATGCGATCCTTGGATGATTAAAGTCCATTTGAGGTCCCTGGGACTCCACGCTAATTCTATGGTTGTGAAGATTTTTCTTTTCAGATATAACGAGAAAATGAGAGAAAGCGATAGAGGTGGTGAACGAGGGTACAAAGAATGAAAGGCCAAGCTCAAACGGCATCACAGGGAATGAGAAAGCGAGGAAGAATTTTTAATACAGTGCTGCCTTCCTGCCTGCCTGCCTGCTTTCCCGCACGTCTAATTCGCTCACCATCTCTTTCAGCCTGAATCTGACTGTTTCTTTTCAAGGCTAAAGATGACTTACTCACACTGACATGGAGACCAGTAACATCAGATATATTAGTTCAACAGATTGCATCACTGCTCAGAACATACTTATGCCCAGCTGCTTACATCTCTCTGCAGCATCCTTCCTGGGGTTATGTTACAAGATTTACAGTCTTGAGATGGATACAACAATTGTTATTTTTAGGATAGCGATATATGCTAAAGAATAATGTTATTCCTTGCGGGACAGTCACAAAAGTCTTGATTAACTCAGACATCATTTATGAGGAAACGTGCAGCCCACTGGGTACAACAACGTAGAGTGATGTTTTTCTTCTTTTTTTCTCCTTTTGAACTTCACTCTGTTGTCTTTATTGATACATTCAGAGACACCACAGTTCTCTGTGCGTGCAGATACACACGCAAAACCAGTAATAAAAACAGCCGCCTTGTGTGCTATATAAAGCTCCTCAGAGATAATACAGTGTTTAATTAATAGCTTTTTTCTTTCCTTTGGACTGAGGCTCTGGTGATGTAAGGTCTTTCAATAATGCAGAAATCCACTGGATCGCTACAAGCCTCCGCCATGTAATGCCTATGGGATCGTGACATGCATTATAGGAAATAAGCTCCCAATTTGCCCTCTCCAAGGTCAACGCTCTGTATAATGCAATTGCAAAATGGGTCGAAATGAGCAATAGCTCTTGGGGGTTTCTGTTCCTACTGGTGCTCATCGGGATGAGAATCTATTATTTACCTGCAATCATTTGTACTACATGGGAACTTTCTTTCATATAATAAATAGTGTATGTGCATTCACAACACTGCTCTTGTGCACTGTGTAGCAGCATTGGGTTGCGATACAGATGCACCTGGGACTGTGTGTTCTATAGCACCAGGGGCTATGTCAACATCAGTAGCATTTATGTGATGTGCATACACTGATTTTCTGGTTGCACAATGTATTATGTATTGTTTTCATTTTACTAAATTAATATTTTTGAATATAGCCCAGCCAGTACGAGAATCTATCATAAAAAAACCTAAAAAAGTAAAAAAGAGCATACAGTGTTTCTAATTTTCTTTGGGGTTTTTTTGTTTTTGTGCCTGACCCATGTGCCACAGTACAGGATAAAGTGCAGTAAGTGCCTGGCAGGACACAAACTCCAGTTGTTAAAGTTCTCAACAACATACATCATTTGCTGATATTCTGTCCAAGGTTACAGAAGTGCTTGCGTTTGTGGAAAGTGTTTCACGAGGCTCTATCAGGCTGATTGAGCCAAAGCCAAAGCCACAAACACACCTGTGGGCCACAGGCCAGTGTGGTTGTTCCCCTTATAATGAAAAAGACATTGTGCAGCTTTTATAGCGCTTATGTTTTGTGTAGGAACTTAATGACGCAGAATGAAAAGGAGGCTTTTGTAATTTCCATGAATAATACTCCACTGCCATCAAGTGGAACTGAAAGAGACTGCAAGTGAGTATTTGGACACCTGCTTTACTCTACCCGAAGTTTATTGTATAAATCATGCATGGGGGAAGTAGAGATATTGTGTTTATTAGGCTGTTAGGTCTAACATACAAAATCACCAACACACTGCAGCATTTGGAAAAGATTTGTCTTGGAATTTGTAGTGGCAAAGATTGTAAAATGAAACATAAGTACAATAAGTACACACATACATGAATTAACATCAGGATCACTTTCTCAGAAGATCTATTTTCTACAATCTGCTGTATTTTCAGTATGTAAAACGTGATCCTTCTATCACTGTTCTTCAGATGTCTTCCATCAGGATTAATTTGGATTGAAGAGTTGAAAGCCTTAAAGGTTAGTAACTTTCGTGTGGATTCACCTGACCGGTCCGTTTCCTCCCCAGCTGTGAAAGTACACCCAGTGGAAAATGTTTCTCCTCTCACAGCTGTTAAACAGAATGCTCCTGCACTCTGTAAATTAGGACACATCTGGTTTTGCGATATCACTGATGTTTGAAAATGCAGCCAAGTTCTCAAGATGAACAACACTTTATGTGCAACTGGTTGGGCCTAGATGTACTGTGACCATAAGCTTGCTTGGGGCTGCTGTTTTTTCACCTTTTTTAGGTTGACTTTATCAAGTCTTTGCAAGCCAAAGGTAAAACACTTGACAAGTTTACAGGACCTGTGTTATGCTTTCACTTCCGTTGTCTGTCTATCTAATGGTATTGCCATTTTCAAGAAGCAGATTTGTACATTCTCACTGTTTCAGTTCACTAGCAGCAACATATATGGAATATGAGTAGGTGATGCAAATGTACAAAAGAATATGTATTTCTTACCAGTCCACCAAGGTCACGTTTCACATATACTCATTAACATATGAAAGCTTGTTGCCAATGCACATTACTGTTCAGTGTGCTCCCTCATTTATGTAAAAAGGCAACCAAAACATTAAAACCACCTGTTAAGGTAATGCACTACAGTACAACTCCACCTTTGTCAATCTCCCTCTCTCTCTCTTTCTTTCTCTCTCTCTATCATACCATTGTAATTCATTTCAAAAAGAAAACATCACAACGCTGAATGTTGAACATGGCTGTCAGACAATACATCCTTTCTTTGTGTGCCATTGGCTTTATGTTTATACCCTGACAATAGTTTGGTTGTTTTGGATCTTACAGAAATGGCAGCATTCTGACTTCTGACAAAAAATATTCCATTTGACAGGGCTGCTGCATGACTGATACAATACTTTCAGTTTCATTCAAATCCCATTTTGGCAATATTTTAGCGCAGGGCATTTTGCTCTTTTCAGTGCTAATAAAAAAGCTCCTGGTTGAAGGTCACAGACAATATAAGATGATGATGTGAAAGGTAGGCACACCTTTTCCATATTTCATGTATGTTTGATGCATACAAAATGATTTTAGACAAACATTGACAGACTGCGGCAATGTGAAATTGTGTTTACCTCTAAAATCGCACAACATTTTTTGTAATGCCATACATACAACACTGAATACAATGCTTTGTAGCCAGTTGGTGGCTCAGTCTCATTAATAGATAGGCCACTGCAGCAGATGGGGTCTGATTGTGACTGTGCACACGTGAAGACGTTAAAAGGAATTATGCAGAACAAGCGGCTTGATTTCTTGGTATGGTTATTAGATCATTCTACAACTTCTACAACAGCAAGTGTCCCATCTGTGTCACTCCGAGGACCCTTGATAAAAGCTAGGAGCTAGACCCACGGCTGCTCTTTGCTCTACTCTGTTTGTTCCTAAGCTTTGCTCTGCAAAGCCTGGAAGGGTAAACACAGCAGTGTGCACAGATCTGTTGCCTCAAAAAGACAGCTGCAAAATACATTAAATATTCTAGATCTTTATTTCACTAATAAGAAAGAATAATACTCTTGGCTATTGCAGACAGAAGTGTCAATCTCACCAGTTAATCTAATCTTGATTTCCCTGACCTCTTTTAGAAACAATGTCCTGGCATTCAGTGTTTCATCCAGTCTGCTGAGCATAGCATCCCGTGAAAAGATCTGTCAGATTTGCATGAACAATAATGTGTTTTACATTTTTATGAAGCAGAATCCTATCAGAAGATCTTAGATGTACGATTTCCAAACCTGTAGGGAGACACTGATAACATTCCATGGCATGAAAATCTGCTTCCAAATATTAGGTCATGTGATTGTGCAGAACCTATATGATTTTTACAAGTATAGGATTACACATTTACAAAGCATTAAACAGCTTGACGTGGTGTTTCCACGAAAAGCTAAAAAAATCCAATCCATGAGGATTGCATAGATACATCAAGATGTAATCCACTTAATGTAGCATTGCTAAAATTATTATTATTATTAAGTATCTTGACATACAGTACTATACTTTCTTGTATCATATATAATTATAACTTGAATGCTATGAAGGTGTCATCATAATGTTTTGAAATGGTGTTTTATCTGAGCCTTTTCACATTAGAATAGCAATAGAAATCATTTCTTAGCACCTTTGCTGCTTGACTTTATTCTCGTCCCATCAACATGTCAAGGAGTGTACGGTATTCATTGTGCCTATTACATAAACTCTAAGTGAGCCTGCCCCTCACAGTGAAGAGGAATCCTCCCTTCTCTTCCCACATGAGGGTGCTCCTCCCTTCTGCCTTCTGGCTGTACAATGAGTCCGCACAAACGATAATGGAGGTCCTGCAAGGTGCTAACTTCAGTCAGCCAGGGGTGCTAATAGGGTTACAGTGTGCAATTTGCTGCTCTACTCCTGCAAGCTTACATCTGCCTCACTCATCATTCCTCTTAAATGCGGAATCTTAATCGTTTTGCCAGCAGAAATGCAGTTTTTGCTTTGAAGATGTTATTTTTTCCCCCAAAAGAAATAACGTTTTAGCTTTGAAGACCTTATTATAATAGCTTTATTTATTTATTTACTTTCCCCAGAATAGACTTGAGTGTTAGAAGTGTCTGCGGCATTTATTAAAACTTCAAAAAGTGTTTTAAACAGCACAGCCGACAAACTGGTCTGTAACAGTGTGTTTAGATACTTAATTTTTTGGGGGAAAATAAAGTATGGAGGAATTATTTGGACTGGAAAAAAACCTGTAGTAATAGGTAAGTAACAAAATACAGTGGCATAACAAAAACCTGGCAATTTGAACTTTGTCCCTTCATTCATAGCATTGCTTTGGTTTGTAAAGACACACCCATGCAGGGGCAGATCTACAGGGGGCAATGGGGGGGAAACTGCCCCCTGCTGTAGAGCCTTGCCCCTCCAGGGGACATATAGGGGATTTTCACATACTTCACTGAGGAGGTCCAGCATTGCCACCCTGCCTAGACCTCCTGCCACTTCTTTGCCCCCCTATGTAAAATTTTCTACTTGAAGGGCACAGCCTGGCAATGCATTGCCCTCAGGTGTCCATCATACATATTACAACACAGGTCATAAGTGGAAATCTATTTATTTCTACTTATTTGTATTTTATTTATCTACTTATTCCATTTATTTATTTCTACTTTTATTACAAAATTTATATTGAATGTACTGATAAGACTGTACTTGTGAAAATCCAAAAATTACTGTAGTTCTAAGACTTTTACAAGACTTTTCTATTACATACATAAGCACACATGCAGAGACTCAGCTGAATTACACCCACGCAAATCCCTGCTGACTTCACAAGCAAAGATTTTTGCATAATATAATTTTTAAACATCATTCACAGCATGCAAATAGGGGTCTAATTTGTTTTGTCCCAGCTAACCCTCAGACAGCTCCCTGTTGTATTAGAACAAACAGCTCAGTTTAGTTAACGTGTACTCCTAATGTGTTATAGAGGCATTAGTGGCAATTAGTGACACAAGGCGTCTCTATGAGGGGAGACTTTGCTGCTATGAATATACAAAGGTAAAGTTGATCCCACTTGTCAACAAAACAACATGATGTCTAAATGTCCTCTTCAAATTCATCTGAGCTTGTTGTAATGACACTAGACACAAGACGTAATGCAGACACAGAGACGGGCCAAGAGTGCAACCAGACAGACAGACGTTATAAAAACTGAGAATAAGAATGAGGCATGTCTCATGACACTATGTGAGCTCACTGAACATCTGTTTGCAGCTTACGCTAGGCAATTGGTATGGATCGTGACTTTTGGCTCAGAGAAGTCATTACAGATCAATTTATTCCGGCATGAGATATTACTTGTGTAGTGAGTAAATGGAATCACACAGTCAGATAAAAGATCTGTAAACTGCCTGTAGCTCATAGCTCATATAGTAATGATGAATAAATGGTCGACATTGTACGTTCTTGTTTACAAGTTATGTAGTGTGCGATTTAAAGAAGAAAACCAGCAACTATTTTATAATGAAACATGATAAATAACAATGTACAGTTAGGGCTTGGGGTTTGAAAAACAGCAGTGTTGCTATGGTGAACTTCTGCGTAAAACAAGATGAACACTAATCAATAGACCTAATATATATTCACATTATTATTCAGATTCAGAATTTAATTTCTATAGTGTTATTTGTTAAGACACGACTAGATTTTCATGTAGTAAAATATTAAAAATATAAAGAGATAATCCAGAAGGAGAATAATTAGCATATCACTAACAAAGGTTTATCTCTTATATTTTTTTTACAAGAAGGTTTTTACAATTTTATAAACTAACAACCTATATTGCATTACATCTACATCTCTCTGTTAGGTTGTGGAGTATGTGAAGCACACATACTATTTTTCAGTATATGCATAAGCAATTAGTACTTAACAGAGGATTTAGTCATTTTCAAACACAGACATACCAACATGCTTAGATAATTGTATCGTTATCATCAGGAGACGATTTAGTTCTATGACAAGGAATTATATTCTACTGCCAGGGGTGCCAGAAGACAGACAGTCAACTGAGACTGAAGACATGTATACTGACAATAGCGGAAGGTATGTGTACACCCTTACTCATCGCTTCATTGCATGACCTCATCATGCTGGTGAAAGTCTGCATGAAGGACACAACAGTACACAAAGTTTCTCAAGTGATGAGTATGGAGTGTGAGTAGCCTTCTTGAACTGAAAAATATACTGCTCTGTCAACATATAAGGAAATGCACAAGAGGCATATTGGCTATAATTTATATTGTGTTGATTGGAACTATAGTATGTGGATATGTAATGAAAATCAGCACAGCGATTCAGTGTTTCATTTTTCATTCAACGTGTGAAATTCTATGAAAAAATACCCTCTCAGTTTAAACTGCCAACAATCTAGCTGATAACATGTGTAAGCGGCTGCCAACTGGGAGTTCCCCGATGTCTGATTTGAACCCCAAATCTCTTTACAAAAATCAATCTCTATTCACAGAATTGGATTTGTTTGAGCTTGTCATGAATTAACCAGTTTCTGTAACAAGCCTGCCAGCACCTGAAATCCTCTCAATTCTCTTTCAGTAACCCACTGAACTTTATCCAATGTTAAAACTCGGAAATGTTTTGCTCGCTGCCTGGAGCACCATTGCATCGTATTAACTCCCACACTGGTCTTAGCCTGAACCTGCTTTTAACACTTTGTATTTTCATTATGTCAAGGGTTGTTTGAATAGCTGTATTATAACACAATACCTGGCAGTGTCTTGTAATGTCAATCTCTCCATCTGCTATATCAAAGCTTAATTTTGGATTTGGAGTTTAATTGGATATTGTACTAGCAGCCTCACTTTAACTGGTCACTGGAAAGAGAGGCCTCAACTGTATGCATGCGTGTCAGTTCATTATATTCCCCTTTAATCTTTACTCATCTAATATAAACTGCACATGCTGTCAATCTGAACTGCAATAAAAAAAACAAATTTAGTAATTTTGAACAGTTTGAACATACAAAAAGACAAAAGTTCATATTTCATGCAATTGGGTCATCACAGCAGAGTTCCTAGTTGAAAGGTAAACTCGGAGACACCTTCCATCCAACTGTGCTTTAGGGGCTGGATATAAACAAAGGAGTCTCACTTCATTGGCTAAATTCAACTCACATGTGAATGTGGAGTCACTGCATGTTCAGCCTCATTCCCACAACTCCACACATAAGTTCTGAAGAGAGCAAACACAGACTGGGACCACAGTTATCTCTTTCTTTTGATCTGATTTGTTGAAACATATGGTGCGTCACAATACGTAAGTATATTTTGTGTTTTAAAACACCATCGCATTTACATTTGTATTTTAAACATTTAGCTGTCATTGTTCTCCAGACAAATTTTGAAGTCAAGCTTAAAGGTCTTTTCTTTAACTACTGTTGAAGTCAGTTAGAACTTCATTTATCATTTTTGTGTTCTGCTTATAGATTATTCTGATTTGCTGCAGTTCTCTGGCAAAGATAAAAGATTTGCAACGTAAAATCAGCACCTACAGGCTGACAATGAATTGTACAAGGTAAGCTACCGTGCGTTCATTTAAATGTGGTTGTTGTAATAAAATTAGCATTAGCATTACCTGTTTATTCTGTCTACATATAACAGTAGATCTCATTATAACTCTATCATGTATTCATCCTCAGAGTTCTTTATGCCTTTGGTGGTCACCCCCAGCCTGCTGTGATGCCACTTGACCTCGCCATGTGTCTGAGCCTCAGTCAGCAGCAGCCTCTGTTGTCAGCGTCTCCTCCGAAACCCACACCCAATGACTCTCCGCCGAGGGCCATCGTCTACTATCCCCGTCACTCGTCCTCTTCTTCAACATCTTCATCCTTATCGCTGCCCTCCTCCCCTTTGTCATCCAAACCTCGGAGCAGTTTCCGTAGAGACAGCGGCCGTGTGAACAAGAAGCGTGTGGTCTTTGCAGATGCCAATGGATTGGCACTCACTGCTGTACGTGTTTTCATTCCTGAACACTCGTCTCCTTCTTCTACACTGGTGATTAAACCTTCCCCAGTCAAACTACAAGGCCAGCAATCAACCTCAAACAAACTGCACCGCTACAAGATGCGTCTTGGTTTCCCTCACCCAATGCTGGACATTAAAGCCTTCCTTGCACGCCTGCGAGAGACGCACGTGCAGCTGGGAAGCTGCAACATTTCAGAGCACTCACTGAGTGGCAAAGTGTGTGTCTCTCACGTCAGTAACGAAAAGACTGTGCATATAAGGGTGACCTTTGACTCTTGGCGGAACCATCATGACATTCCCTGCATGTTTCTCCGGCAGATGTGCTGTGCAGGTTGTGACATGGATGTTTTTTCCTTTGACTTGAACTTACCCCAGAACATAGATTCAAAGGAGGGAATTGAATTTTGTGTGTCTCTCAGGCCAGGACCTGGTGCAACACCACACTGGGACAACAACAGAGGGCTGAATTACAGGGTGTGCATGGACAAAAATGGATCAAATGCCAACCAGGGTGATGCTAACCATTATTATCCTACACTTTCAAAACGTAAGCCACCCCTTTGGCCCTCACATTTGTCCCTCACCATGCAGAACTTTGCAGATCTGAGGAGTTTATCAAGTAAGTCAAAGCAGAGTGGAAATGTGTTCAACTAAGTACCAGTGAAATTTGCCCATATCTTGTCAGCAGAGGTCCAAGGATGTAAATAATGTGGATAGTTTAATTAGCAACTGTTTAAGTGCTTTTAGTGAAATACTGAACTCACAGTGTTCACAAAGACAGAAAGCAGCTCAAAAACAGCTGAGCTACCCTGTAGAAATGTGAATAAAACATGCTGCAACATTAACATTGCCATTAAATGGATTTTTAAACTTGTTTCATTTCAAGGATTGTTTCATTTTTAATAGTTTTTTTCTGCAAAAGTTCAACACAAGCCCATTTACAAATGCAGTGCAAATAAAACTGCACTGTACAGCCCTATGCTCGCAGACATTATACCTCTTCACTCACGTTCAGTTTCTGGGGTGTCTACGTCACGCATTCCTGACAGAAGAAGTCAACAAAAGATCTGGGAAAAGTGGCACACACGATTTGCACGGGACAACCTGTTCCAGACACTCCCAAGCCTGCTGTGAAAAGTTGAATAACACGCTGCAAATTGTTAGTTCTTGTACTGTACGTGACTGGTATGATAAATAGTAAGTAACCATAGCAGCATCAGGGACAGAATGTTCTCAGATAATGTGTGGGCTTGTGTTTACATGCAAGAGTGGAGTCATCATTAGATACTATAGCAGCCACAGTGAGAAAGTCTTTCTCTCTACAAGTTGCTTGTCTTGTTCCACTCCTTCTTTTAGTCATGTTGCTGTTAGACTTGTTTCTTTGTCCTTCATTGTCTTTATTCCTGTCGTTCCAGGACAACCAAAATGGCAAAAGTGAAAACTGTTTGCACTTATACAGCACTTTTCTACCTAGTTGGTACCCAAAGCACTTTTACACTGCTTCGCATTCACCCATTTGCGCCCACAAGCACACACACACTCACATGGCAGAGGTGGCCTGCAGCTCACCTGACACACCAGGGGGCAACTTTGAGTTCAGTGTCTTGCCCAAAGACACTTATACTTACATATTACAGGTGAAGACCGAAATCAAACCACCGATCCCACGATTGGTAGACAACTGCCCTACCTCCTGACTCACAGCCGCACTGCCTCTGGGAACTGTCACAGCTGAGTGATACCAGCTGGAAAATCACATGTGAGCGAGTTACACGTGTAGCATGTTCACGCCCTTAGGCGCTTGCTCATTTATTAAACCTAACAGTGTTGGGTTGGCGTCAGGTGTTGCATGTATCTCCTCTTACCTTCCAGTGAAAGCCACAGTTGGACTTATTATCACAACACAAACACTACTGTCTCGTTCTACAAAAGGATTTAAGACAAATTTGCTATATATTAGCCCTTGGTCTCTGACGCTGCTTCTTTTTAATAAACATGCCATTTCAAATTTCATACATAAGTACACTGTGGTTCAGCCATAGTTCCATGCAAAAACTCACTCAAAAGTTCAGCTGATACCTATATGAAACTTCAAGAGTAAACTGAGTCAGTATCTTTCAGTATATTGAGACAAATTTCACTCTTTTTGCTTCCTTTGAGCTGTAGTACAGGGCTATCTTCTGTTGTCTTTGTCTTTAAAATACACTCAATCAGAAATGCAGTAAAAAATAGTTTAAGGTACAATAGACTTAACTTGTCAGGACTGCATTTCATTTGAGAAATAGCTTCACATGAATGTAAAAGTCTACAGTAATTGTGTCCATTTTAACTGCTGTTACTCACACCCTGGAACACCCAAACACTTGTTTGGCAAGAACATGACAACAAATACTGTGGTACTTTTTTGTGGCCAGCAGAAATGCTACATGCAACAACAAAAATACTCCAGGTCACAATTAACGTAAATGACAAGTCACAAATATGTTGATACTAAACATATTAATGAAGTGTAAACAGGCAACCTACGTTTGTCTACTGAAATATCTGCTCTACAACATTATTAATGGCTTATTAGTGGTGTTGTTCCATTTGCTTTTTATTCTTCATTCGACATATTAAAAACTGTTCCATAACAAAGACAGGAGGCGATGGTACAAATACTGTACACCACTAAACTGTGCATTGATGTTTCTGGAAACTGTCTCTTACTGGCAAATTAAATGGCACTGTGCTAAGTGGCATCCAGTGGCAGCATTAGGAGCATAACAAGATATCACTTTTCAAAGGAGATGAGCTCTGTGTTGTCATTCTACGCAGAGACAAAAATAAGGTCTAGAGTAAAACAAACAACTTTAAGAAGATTCTGGACAATGTTAAAACACAGGCATGTCATTCCACAACTGCAAAAAAAGATTAGGAGTCTCTTTTTTTGGTATTTCAAACTGCACTGATTAGTGATCGTCCTACAGAAGTGGCAGATCAGAAAACAGATGGGTCACATTACAAGCTCCTCACGTAAGACCTGTTCTGACAGTTAATGCAGAGAACTAGAGGACAAACTCCTACTTTTTAACATCTTCCATTTTAGTTAACGTATTGTTAGAATCTTAAGGTGCAAGTTATGTTCATCAGTTTGCAAATGACCGAACAACAAATGTCTTGGTCAGTGCAACAGCAGCAAAGACTGCATAGCTGCAAAGATACATTTACCCAAGTTATTAGGTTAGGGAAAGACTTTTCAGTTTACAATATCTACAATATATTATTAGCATTTGTCATTTCTCTCATTGTCTTGAGTCAGCAGTGGCCATGGCGAATGGCCAGCATCCAGCTACCAGCTGATGATGCTTATGGTGCTGAAACTTAGTGTTGAACTTAAACGCAGTGTAACCTGAACAATAGACTAAATACAGATCCATGGGGCTTCAGTCACAGCTGTGATTACAAAGAGTGAGTTGCTGGGAGTTAACAGTAGTGGCTAGCTGCAATCAAGACAGAAGCTGCAGTAACTGAATTAGTTTTTTGTTTATTTATTTAGGTGATAATCTCAAAGCGCAGCCACATCTCGCCTACAACCATCTGGTGGTCTGGTAGTACTACATGAGATTACACCACGTTTGGTACTCATTCAGGAATGGTGACTGGGAACATGACACAAAAAGTTACTTACAAAATTACTATTACACAAAAACTACTAACTGCACAAGAAACACTGTGTAAAATACTATGAAATCGTCATTCAAACATACTAAAAATAAAGCAAACAAAACAAAAACCTCAATATTGTTTTTTTTATTATTTTGATGAAGTGCAAATATTACATATTGTATGGGACATTCACAGGTGGTACAGCATGACAGGGATGCGCCACTGCATCACATGATGAATGAATGAATGAATGTTTGCTTATTATGGATCTCTGTATGCCCATATAGATATTCCATTACAGAAACAGGCATTTCCACTTAAAATAGTCATTTAAGTCATTACAATGTGTTCACTGTATTTAAAGTATTTACTATATATTATCAATTTTAAGTTAATTTAATGGACAAAAAATCTCTTTTCTGCGACTCTAAACTTTTGAAGTAGGTCAGCAAAATGGCATTATTAAAAAATGTCTTGTACCATACAGAAATCATGATACATTACATGTGACTGTAAGGTCTATGTGAATGTTGACTGATTAAAAAGATATTTTCTATTTTTAAATTTTGCATTTGATACAGCTTTTGGCAGACACCATTATTTACAACGATCGCTGGGCAGGTGCTCATGCTCAGGGTTCCAAGGTGATATGCCAAAACACTCGGCAGCTTTCCTATCACACTCACAGATGAACATTTCACATTCGTTGTTTTTGTCTGTGAAAGAAGAAGTAAAAGACACTAACTATACTCTGCCAATGGGTCATACAGTGTAGGTTATTGGTCTTTATGTTTTATTTAAATGAAAATTACTCCCATTTGAAATAAGCAGAAACATTGTTTTTATGTACTCACTGCCACAGGTGATCTTCTTGTTTTCTTTGTCACAGCTGTAGTCATAGAACTCAGTGTAGGGGTTATCAAGGATGGGCCAGCACGCTGGGTGCTGCATAGCATCACTGTAACACTGGTCATGCACTTGGCAGCACCTATAAATTAAACAAGGCAAATTTTGAAACACACTGAAAAGGTTTTTTGCAGTCTTACAATGAATCAGAGGGATTGGATCATGACCTATCCAGATCATCCACAGGAGTGCCAGAGCCTCCCTTTCCACAGTAGCAGCCGTAGTCAGCATAGTCCAGAGCAGGCCAGCTATTAGGCAACACACACAGGATCATCTTTCTAAACTGAGTGAGTGCCTTGATGTTCGCGCCCTGGGCTGAAGCACAAAAAGCAGCCACAATTAAGATTCTACAAGATATTGCTATTCATAACCATTAGAGGTGCAGATGAGCTTTAGTCAAGTTGTACTCACCAACAGAGAGGCCTGCAGCCAAGAGGAACAGAGCCTGGAGGGTGTTCATCGTGTGGATTAGATGATCAGTCAGTGAGTATCTCTCACACCAAGATCAGGTCCACTTTATAGAGCGAACAACCTGCCCTATCAGCTGTTCATACCATACATGGTCACACGTCTCACAACGCCTCTGTAATTCAAAAACAACCCAACATGTGTAAAAGCATATAATAACTCTCACAGCCTCTGTGAACTCTTCCAAACCTGGTGCCTATTTGTTCAATCTTTGGAGAGAGACCCTCAGCATTCACATTAGGGATCAACTGTAGTATATATGGAATATACAGTGATTATGCAAATCAGGTCACGTTTGATGCTGAAGACGCATTTATTTAGGGTATGAAATGTATAATTAACATAGACAATAAATGTATTGTGATTTCAATCTTATTGTCTGACCAAATCCTAAATAAATACCCTTGTTGTAATTATCAGTTTTATCACATTTATGGTTAGCTAGAGTCAAGGAGCAAAACTGATCCTCAATTATGATTTAACACTTATTTTTAAGATCAAAGTATGTAACAGTAACTTTTTTTGATTTTTTTGCTAGAAATATTAATTGATCTTAGTGCGGAGAGTTGCTGTCAACTACTTCTATGACCCAGACTGACTGAACAGTCTTTCAACTAGTGCAGATTTGCCTCTAAACATTTATCTTCAATCAGATAATTTCCAAGTATTTCTGCTTGATTAGAAAGTTTTCAAACTTTGGCATTTATTGTAATTCCATAATGATCACCACCTTAAGCACCAGGCAGAGTGTTTTGGAGTATAACAGATCTGAGCAGAGAAAAAGAGAGAGAGTTTGCAGATTGATTTCATGTCTCATGCTAGCACCAGCTTGAATTGAAGCTTTAAGGTCTGACATTTCAAAACAAATGCATCATATTTCAAATTATAATCTTTGGTTTTGTGTTTCACATAAATTTATTTTTTTAGCCCGTTAACCAAATTACATCAAAAAACAATTCATTGAAATCCCTGCACTGGTAAATTTAAAAAAAATCTACAGTGTTTTTACTTCAATTTTATTGGACATTTATTTTAAAATTAATTATGTCATTTTAGCCTTAAATTAACAGCTTGACAGTTGAGAGGCAGTCAGGAAACCTGGAAGTGGTACGATATGCAACAAAGGTCCCCAGCCCAACCTGAACCAGGGACGCTGCAATTACATGGTAATGTAATTGGCAGCAATCACGGGCTACCAGCTGTGGGCCCCTTAGTTAAGAAAACTTGTTCATGGACACGTGCACAAAGCTTTAAGTAGGATATGTGCTTGTTAAGTAATTTTTGATATTCTTATTTGAACTCCCTTCATGGCCTTGAAAATAGAAATGCTTAAATTCACATAAACCTTGAACAATATGATAGGTGTAGAAGTTGGGGTCATGGCCTAAAAAAGCGGTCATGGGTCAAATCCTTCTCAGACATTTGTCAACTGTGTGTCTGCATGACACATTATGATGTCTATGAGTATCATAGTCCTCGTCATAAGTGACACAATATCACCAGTATTCCAACTAAAACGTGCTGCATCAGACAGGAATTTATTTTGCACTAGCTGTAAAGATTTGCTTTATGTTTAAAGTCACTGCATCTGTGTGTGTTTACAATTAGTCTTTTGAACTATGAGACAACAAGAAACAAGCGGCAAACTGGTGTCAAATAAAATGTATGCTGAGGTGGCTGTAGATATTGTTGCGTAATTGTGTAATACTGTATAACCAAAAATAGAGATAGAGATAAATGTAAGAGAAAGTTTAACCAGCAAACCTGCAAAAGATTTTCTACCATATGTATAGAGACATGGAAAATCCCAGACTTTAAGATCAATACTTTGATGATATGAAGAGTACTCAGAGGTTGGGAGCAAAGTGCTCAGATACACATGGACAGTATCTGTTGAGGAGATTTTTTTGCATTTTATTATGGCTATGCTGATTGTATTTTTTTTTTAGAGAGCTGAATCTCTGTCTCTATCAAACAACTGTTAAATGTTTATAAGTATATAATAATTTTGGAAACTGGATATTTGCTTTGTGATCTCTGTATTTGTTAGACTTATTGTGAAAACAATATAATATCATTGTAATTAAAAGGAAATCAACTTTACTTCATCTTAAAAATGACCTGTGCCGACTAAAATGCTGCACAGGTGCATGAGGTGACGGTGAATCAAAACAATCTACTTTTCATTAATCATGAACCAGTTTGAACCTATCATTTACTAATCATTAGATTGTTTTGTACCAGGTCCCACTGACTAACTAAGCAGAACAACAAAGTTGACCTGTGTGAACTGTGAAAGAAAAGGAAAATTAATACAACCCTCATTCCAAAGAAGCTGGGACGCTGTGTAAAATCTACATAATAACAGAATGCTATGATTTGCAAACCTCACGAACCCATATTTTATTCACAATAGATGATAGAAAACATATCAAATGTTTTAAATGACATAACGTACAATTTTTAAAAATGGATGACGTAATTCTGAAACTAATGGCAGCATCACGCCTCAAAAAAGGTTGTCTGTCCCATTCTTGTGAGCATTATATTATTATATTGCTGTGCTGTATGTCTTTTATGTTCTGTTTGCAAAGATGGCATTCAAGTAAGCATTACATTGTGCTATGTACACTGTACTTTGTACATATGATAACAATGAACTTGAACTTGATGATATCACAGGAACATCAGAGGGAGTATTTCTTCATATTTAGCAGAAGATTCAACCGGTACTGAAGGATGAACTGATTAGATTTTGATGGTCAAAGGTCAAGGTTACTATGACCATGAGTTTGTCCCACTCTCCTCAAAGCAACGCCTCAGGAATGACTGGAGGGAATTTTGTTATATTACATTACACACTAATTGTGTGATCAAACAGGAAGTCGGATAGGTTCTATTTGCTGGCAGAAATGGAGGTAGTTTGACATCCTCCATGATCATAATATAATCATATATGTTTATATTTACATTCTTGTCATTCTGACTACCTACTACAACTATCATCGTTATGTTGCTCTTCCCCATGTTTCTTATATTCTTTTCCAGTTTTAGTGGGAGGGGGTTTCCAAATTAATCTTACCATTTACATTCTTGTTGTCTTCAACCATTGGAAATACAGCAACCTGATGTTTCTGAGGTCTTTTAGTCCAATTTTCCCAGCATTACTAGTCCTTGTTACATTTCTGTCTACCTTTATTATAGACCTGTCGTAGTGTCCTATTATCCTATTATAGTACATTATGATAGTTTCCTTTTAAGGCTGCCTCTCTATGAGTACTAAGCAAAGGTTCTGTTGTTGAAAACTACAGGGGGCTATCTGCTTTCACCCTCCAGCCTGTGCACATTATAGAACTGAAGTCACAGAATGACATTAACCAACCTAAACAGGCACGTACAATACCTGAATAGACAATGAGTGTACAAGATATGATCCCAGAGCGGTGTGTTCAAAGTTCACTGTAGATAATGTTATCATTTAAATTATCATTTAAAGCATAGGTATCTGTAAAAATCTGCCTGTCTTTATCACTTAATCCTTTAGTTTATGCATTGTTATTTGAAACAGCACTAAAAACAAGTTCATCCTGCAGGAGTGCAGATTAGAAGACACTTAAATGGGTCATTTAGCGACCTCACTCTTATAATATGCTACGCAGTGATATTAGCAAACTCATCTTCTAGTGCAAACACTGTTAAGTATTAAGGCGCAAATTACATTAATGAGTTTGGACATGATTTATTGGTCAATGCAACAACAATGAAGAATGCATAGTTAAAAAAAATATGTGCATACACTCAAGGTATTGAGTTAGAGAAAGACTTTTCAGTCATCAATATCTACATTTTTGCCTTGCATTTGTCACTGCTCTCATTTTCTCTGAGTCAGCAGCCACAGCTGGTGAATGGCCAGCGGCCAGCTACCAGCTGCTGGTGCTTACGGTGCAGCAGACTGAAGACTGATACAGTGGACTGAAGCTAAAGATGTGATTACAAAGAGTGAGTTGCTGGGAGGTACCAGTGGCTGTACACTGAAACCAAGATGGCAAGCTGTTGTGCGTGATAATCTCAAACGCTACCACATCTCACCTGCAACCATCTGGTGGTTTGAAGGTTGAGTATAACAACTAAAATGAAACCTTTTCACAGCAACATTTATTACCCAACATTGTTTTTATAATGCTATTGTCATAGCTAAAACTGACTATAACAACTTTTAAAACTTACCAGAACAAAACCTGGTAAGACTTATGACAAACCTCAAATGAATCTTCACATAAGGAGTTCTATTTAGCATTAAGTGATACTATATGTGGTTTACCTATTAAGATTGTGTTCATCTATAAAATAATAAACAGATAGCAGAAAGGCTCTAAACTACTGGATAATGTGTAAGTGTGCATTACACTGCATTGCATTTTCAGTGTTTCTGATATAAAGCAGATCATCATTCAAAATCCTCATTCAAACATACATTTTTATTATGTTAATAAGTGAAAAAACAAACATTAAATACTGTATACGGAACATTTACAGGTGATACCATGACAAGTGACAGGGATGCAACATTAGATAGTACTGTATTTTCTGTGCAAGCTTGGAAAAAAAAAGAAAGTAGGCAATGGTGCCCACTACTGGTAACTTAATATTATGCCTTTGAATAACTGATGAATAGTGCTGTAAACAGCAGGAGAAATAAAATTCAAAGTGAAGATCTATTTTTTGTTTATTGTTATATAATAATAACTTAACATTTACAAAGCGACTGAGAGATTCAGTACAACACATGATACATTAAATATGACTGTAGAGTCTGTGTCAGTATTTCAAATGTTCAAACTCAAACTTAAACTATTTATCAGTTTTGAAAGCTGAAATACATGGATTCTTACATTTTTTAATTCATTTTATACACCTTTCTGTAGATTACTGGATCCAAATGAGATCTGCCAAAACGCTTTCGGACACACTCAGATGAACATTTCACATTTGTCGCTTTTTCCTGAAGATGAGCAAATAGAGAAAACTAAGTACATTGTAAAGAAATCATACAAGTTATGCAGTAAGTTTCTTTTTATCTTTAGATCGTTTTCAGTGGAAAGTCAGTAAAACAGTAAATGTTGTCTTTCACCCCCACTTCATTTTATTGTGACAATAACTAAAGTATAGTGACAGAAAACTGAATAAAATGTATATTAATTTAAAATTAAATGAGCAGAAACATTGTTTTTATGTGCTCACTGCCACAGGTGATCTTCTTGTTTTCTTTGTCACAGCTGTAGTCATAGAACTCAGTGTAGGGGTTATCAAGGATGGGCCAGCACGCTGGGTGCTGCATAGCATCACTGTAACACTGGTCATGCACTTGGCAGCACCTATAAATTAAACAAGGCAAATTTTGAAACACACTGAAAAGGTTTTTTGCAGTCTTACAATGAATCAGAGGGATTGGATCATGACCTATCCAGATCATCCACAGGAGTGCCAGAGCCTCCCTTTCCACAGTAGCAGCCGTAGTCAGCATAGTCCAGAGCAGGCCAGCTATCAGCTGTTCATACCATACATGGTCACTCGTCTCACAACGCATCTGAGAAGTCAATACGTGTAAAAGCAAGTAAAAACTCCCACAGTGTGTGAGTGTTTGAACTTTTCCAAAACTGGTGCCTTGTTCTTAAATATCTTAAATATCTCAGACTGGAGATCTTCATTTAAGGTTTGAAGTATATCACTAATCCAGCAGTTACAGATAAACGTTGAATAAATGGGAGTTGTTTTAATAAGCAAATAGATATTTATAATTGACAAGAGACATGTTTGTAACAGATACGCCAGTGTGCTTTAACACTTAACATTTCAAGTTTTAATATTTTGCTTTTGTGTACAGTGTTACATGTTTTATCATCCTGACTCCACTAAAGAAAGAAATCCATTCAATGTATCTTTTGTGATCTCAGACTTCTGGTTATTGGATTTATTTTAAGAAATCTTATGAAATGAATTTTTTTTTTACTGCACTGGTTGCTTCTTTCAACCAAAGGAATGTCTAAAACGTTTCTCCTTGAATTTCATAAAGCATCTTTGCAGTGTCAATCCTTTAGGTCCAATTAAGGAAATAAAGTCAAGGATGAAGTTTAGGTTTGTGCTCCTTGAGCGATTTTCTAGTCTCTCTATAAATTACTTTGGCTCCATTCAGGACCTAGGAAATAGAAGAGTGCATGTAATGCTCAAACTCAGATGAACAGACAACATATGTAAATGCTAAAGTCGTGGCCTTAAAAGGGGTCAATTGGTCAAATCCTAGTCAAACACAACATAAGCTGTGTTTGTGTGTTTGTGCATGACACATCATGATTTCTGTAAATGTCTTATATACCTTGTCATAAATGAAGCAATATTGACAGTAATCAAGCTAAAACTGACGCTTCAGACAGGAATTTATAAAAATGCACATGTACAATGAAATTTACATGACACATGGAAAAATGCTTTTAAGATTTTAATATGAAATGTGCTCAGAGGTTGGGAGAAAGTGCTCAAAGGAGAGAGGAGAATGATTATTTTCTGCATGTCTTAAGCATTTTGCAACTAAACATTTTATTAATAAATACAACATCACTGTATTCATCACATTAAAGAAAAGTTGTTT
Source organism: Ctenopoma kingsleyae (assembly GCA_032353495.1). Lineage (NCBI taxonomy): Eukaryota > Metazoa > Chordata > Actinopteri > Anabantiformes > Anabantidae > Ctenopoma > Ctenopoma kingsleyae. Next base: position 16,086,846 of record JAUBNQ010000014.1, on the reverse strand, counting down.
TCTTCCATTTAAGCACTTGTTTGGACATCTAATAAGACATTGTTCCCTCCAAAAGTATTGGAAAGTCAAAAAATTCTAAAGACATTTTTATATTAAAATGACAGTTCAGGCTAAATTAGTTATAAAAACTCCAGCAGCACTAAAGTGACAGTGAATCAAAACAAGCACACACAAAAAGAACTACATATCACTTTGTACTATAACTTAAGCTTTAATAAAAATGTCTCTCAAAATGGAAAATGTGTACACTCCAGCACGATTCAAGGTTCAACAACAATTAATTTGAGTGTATAACATCTTCACATTATTAAATCACAGAGTTAGTTCTGGGACAACAGCAGAAATAACATAAACAAAAGAGGAGATTGTCTCTACTGGCCTATAATTATCATCATGCTCTCATTTGTTTATGGTAAATACACCTACATAATCTAACAATGATATATCGTTGTACAATGTGGTTCAAGTCACAGCTTTAAGTGAACAGTTCTGTCCTTCAGACGTCATGAAATACACACAGACCTGTAACAGTACAAACATATTGACTATAACAAACATCGGTAACAGTACCAGTCTGTTACATGATCCTATGCTGGTCCCACCGTCTCTGCTGTGGTTCTTCTAGCCTGTTCCAGTTACATGACTGTCTTTCACCCACTGTTCTGTCCTGTTTTGTCTTTTTTAAAATGTCCTATCCATTTACTAAACCAGTGGGAAACAACTAAGTTGACTTAATTTTGCAATGCATTTATATTTTTGTGAACGAAAAAGAAAATGACTACACTAGTGACATGGCATGTCCTGTGCAAACCATTTAACCTGCATAGATGAGGTTAACTATTATTCTTCTGATACACACTATAAATGTACATACATTGTGTACATATTCTACATAAAAATAAATGATTATTTTTTACTTAATACCATCTTAATATATGAAAAAAATAGTTGGTCTCAATAGTTCTGGGCGGTATACTGGTTCATACTGAAAACCGTTTTTTATTTTTGTCATGATATGGATTTTTCTTATACCGTAATATTGGATTAAATAGCCTAAACAACATTCATAGTGTAACGTAGCACAGCGGGAAACTGTTTAAGAGGGACCCTTTTCACTGCTGCAATGCACGTAACAGAGTACCTGCGTTTGTGGAGGTACTGAGCGGTGAAAATGAACAGAGAAGCTGTAGCAGACGATGAAGTTGAACGTGACGACACAGAAGGACTTCTGCTT
>JAUBNQ010000014.1:16053889-16064117 GCA_032353495.1 Ctenopoma kingsleyae | reverse complement strand
AAACAAAACAGTTTATATTCATTTTTACACAAAACATTATTAATGTTTTAACTTAGGAAGTATTCAGAAATATATATTTTGCGGAATAACCCTGATTTACAATCACAGCTTTCATGCAGTGGTTTCTTAATTTTTTTGCAGAGCTGTATGAACACAAGGTATCATGTTGTTCTCATCTAACAGTTCAGATCACGTATTTAGAATTACTGCACGAGTAGTTTAATGGTAAAGGGCAGGGTTTGTTCTTCTTACTACTGATACTATAGATTGCAACTACGCATTCAAGAGTCAAGAAATGCATTGTCACATGCACAGACATACAACAAGAAACAAAAAACAGAATAATATAAAAAAAGAAGACTGTATAAAATGTGTATATATTCAGTAATGTGTGTGTGTTTGTGTAGGTGTTGCATTTGTTCATAGAGTAATGATGAAGTTGTAATAAATTAATTATTTAACTTTAATTAATTATGAACTGTATTATTGAGTAAATCAATTCCAGTTTGTATACAAAGTACTTAATCACAGTTACAATTTCTCATGTCTTCAAAAAAGTTACTTAATGAAATCTAAATAAAAATGCACACATAAAAAAACAAAAGTTAAAACGCAGATATGTCTGTCTATGTCTATGTCTATGCAACCCTGTCTCCTAAGAATTACGTTCACCAACAATTAGTAGAGACACTACATTTAAGAACAAAGAAGATTTCCAGAGTGTTTACTTCTGGTCTGACTTTCAAAATTTCAAAGGCAACAGTTTGAAATGACTTTTGAAAGTTGCCTTTTGCAATACACACATCATTCTTCCTAGAGTGAGCATTTCTTAAATATCTACACCAGGTGGTGAGTAAAATGTTATAAACAATGTAATAGTATGCCCACAGTATTTTCTCTACAGAAAAGTTTTTTTTCATCCCAAATGAACACAGACACATGACCTCATTCTATCCACTGGGTACAGAGCATGTGTACCAGGGAGCTACATGGTGTTCTCTTGCATTTCTTCAGCCTGTCATCAGGATCACAGTAGCTGCCAACACCTTGCTAGCCCACTGTCTGCAGCATTTATAGATCAGGAGTGTGTACTGTAGTTAATGATTCATTTATTTATTTGCCCTGGCTTGAATAGCATTATATCCTTCTTTTTAATACCTGTTTGTTGCAACTGGGTGGTTCAGTTTAACTTATGTAATATTTTTCTAGCAATGTCACTTATGTCATATGAAGAAAATACACTCTTAACCAGGATAACAGACTCAATTGTATTTGTTCTCTTGTGGCTGCTGCAGCTTTACTTTTGTACAGTCACAAAACTCATTCAAAAGCCCAGCCTGGTTCAGTAAGGACAGCCAGTAAAGACTAACGTAGCACCAAGACATAAATGTGTCAATGTTGAACCATTTAGGAAGATGAATTAAACATACAGTATTACCATTACACATGTTATATGTATACATGTATATGTTAAAGTGGTGAGGCTGTGCAGTTTGTTACACTTTCTCTGGTTGGTCTACAAATCTTTAACATCCATCCAATCTTTATCCTAACCACTTGTCATGGGAGTGCTGGAGCCTATCAAAGCTGTCACTGGGCAAGATGCACGGTACACCCTGGACAGGTCACCAGTCTGTCACAGGGCTAACATATGGAAACAAACAACTATTCACACAATTTAGAGTCACCAATTAGCCTAGCTGCATGTCTTTGGACTGTGGGAGGAAGCCAGGTTACTGGGAGAGAACCCGCGCACACATGGGGAGAATATTCAAACTCCACATCAACGTGACTAGAGGATTCAAACCCAGGGCGACTGTGGTGGTGCTGTGAGGCGACAGTGGTAACCACTACACCACTGTGCTGCCCATCTTTAACAATGTTTGTAAATTCTTTTTGTAAGACCTAGCTAAATTTGGTATGTAGTCATTACGTATGGCAATAATAATAAATCACACATTTGTACCTTTGTATAATAATCATTTTTGCCCTGAATATTTCAGGTGGTCATTTGAGATTACATACCATATACCATTTTCAATAACATATACAGTACTGTGCAAAAGTCATAGACCACCACTAAATTTGTTGTTTTGGCAGTGCTGTTATGACCATACATATATTTATTGTTTAGTCTCTTTATTAGAATGCAACTAGAACATATAGAAAATATGTACAATGTATTAACTAACGCAAAAATATATTTTAAAAACAGCTTCTTTAGGCTAACGTGTCAAACATTGAGTGTGATCTCTGTAGAGGACTCTGGAGAGGTCAAGGACAAAATTAGAAGTGGAAGACCTGTCAAATACTGATGAGAAGTTTCTCAGAGTTTCTTCTTTATGACACCACAAGACGTTCAGCAAGGACCTGAATCAGCATCTGGCAGCTTCATCTAGAAGTTGATCCTTGTGGTTCTAATGTAACAACTGAGAAATAAATATATATGGACATCATAACATTGTTATAATTATAGTTACTTGTAACTAACTATAATAACTAAACTAACTTTTGCACAGTACTGTATTTCCTATACCATGTAGGAGCTGAAAATTTAAGCAAATTCAAAATGTATGTCATCCCTATCTTTTCCTCCTCTCTTCTTTACCTTCATTCATCTTCATTATTATATTTATTACTGCTGTCAAGTGTTTAATATCTTAAAAACCTCACAATAAAATATCTGTATAATTGTCATAAAATGAAGAGTCTGTCATCTGAAAACTGTTCATAATTTATTTTCTGAACTACAGTGTTATTATGTTCATCAAGCGTTATCCTTAGTAACAACAACTGTCTGTAAAACAATAAAATTAGCCACCTGCTATAGAAGATATACTTGTATCTGTCTGGTGACATTTTTCATCTAACTTTATATTCACTGTAGCCTTTAAAGTGTTTTACTACTGACAGCTTCTGGAGAGTGTGACACAAAAGGCCCCAGGGAACAAAGTATAATAATAACAACACATTCTAATTTTATTCTGACAGCTTGCATAAATAGTTCCTTCAGACTGTCCTATTCAGAAAAGCGACAGCTGGTGTGTTCAAACAGCTTTAGATTTGGCATATTTAGGCTCAGTTCCAGAGCAGGAATTTTAAAAGATTTTCTTACTGATTTCAGAGCTGCAAGAATCAATATTTCTGTGCTATCAACGACTTTAAACCATGCGTTTTTAGTTACTTCTAGCTAAATGTTTTTGCAAACATACGTTCTACATTCTCACTGTAGCAGAAGCAGATGTTTTAATATATACTTCTTTTTTTTTTATAAAGCTGTATAACTTCCCAGAAATATCTTGACTCGAATGGTGAGACCAACCAGACTTAAAAGTGTGTACTATGTTTATCAGTACTATGTTTATCATGGGGAACACAAATACTACTCAGAATTAATGCTTTTTATAGCATGTCTGCTATATACAAGCATAAGTGTAACTATGGTAGCTTTTAGGATCCAGCAATCATAAAGAAAATAGGGCAGGACTATGAGGAAAGGTCACTGGTGTTCATGGACCCTTCCTCTGTGTGATTGGCTGCCATTGAGGCACATTAAAGGCTGACTGTAAATCCACTTTTCAAGGAAACTCAGTCCACGTGCCATCAGCAGCATCCAGTGAAATTAAATGTCAGCTGCGACAGAAGGGGGGATTTGTAACAGCTGACTGATGTGTGCTAACAAAATAGTTGTTTCCTTTAGCTATAAGGACTAGAATTTACAATGTAAATTTCTGTCTCCTTTCCCTCCCAGTTTTCTCCTTCCACCCCCATTCCTCACATGCTGAAGGAGCCAGTCAAAGAAGAATAACCTTTCTGTCTCCTTTCTCAGGTTGTGTGAATACTTTCCTCTCTAAGCATAACTTTGGCAAACAAATCTGCTTCTCAGGGCTGCTGAAAGACAGAAACCCCTACTCCACTCCGAAGGGTTCTCCAGCAACAACACTCTTCATCTGTTAGAATTTAAGCAGATTGCATTGTGCCTCTAAAAGTGTAATGATCACCAAACAGTCATCAGATTTGGCACAGGCCTAGAATTTCTGATGACAAGCTGGACATTTGTGTTATTCTTTCAAAAACAATACAACTCTACCAGAATGTCTTGCTTTATTTCAGCTCTTGTTAAAATAGTTTCACAATAAAAGCACCATGCATTGCAGTTTTCAGTATAATGACTACTGTCATACATGGAACGTGCAGCAACTACTGGAAAACCATGTCAGTATCACTCTCACTGTGGACAACATACTATTCCACAGTAGAGAACAGCAGCCAGAATGGCCACATTCCAATAATTTTATCCATAAAATCACAGTTTGAAAAACTGAAACAGCCACAGTTTAAATTATAATTTACATAAGTAACAGAGAATAATAAGGTAGTAACACTGATCCAACTGATCACAGTTGACTCTCTGTTGTTGGACAGCTGCCAGACAGTTTGGGACTACTACAGGGTTTCAGTCTCTTATCCAGGGACACCCTCAGCTGGGAGGAACCATGAGATAAATCACTAACCCTGAGGTTCATAGATTAGACTGCTCTACCACTAAACTACTGCCACCCCAAAAATACCTAGCCAAAAATAATGTCTTATACTTGTTTTAAATCTGTTTTTTGCCAGCCGCATTTATAAATGCTGATGTAAACATCACTCAGAATTTAATACCATCAGCGTGCATTGCTGATTTCACGGGCAGAAAAAGACACCAAACTGTATGCCATGGTGCCCTTTCATCCATCCCCAGGAAATTCAGGCCCAATTCACACGTCCACCAGGTTGGCCACACTTAACGACCCACTTAATGGGGGCAGGAGGAGCTGCCAGGGGTGTGGCTGTTACATCTACCCACACCCCTCCCCTGCCTTTGTTTCACTTAACGAGCCTATTCAAGGCAGGAGTGAGGTGAAACCAACCTGGACGATAAATTTGTGGCCACAAACCAACTTTCCTCAGATTGACAAAGTTCTGTGGATGCAGAATGAAACGTCTCTACCTTAAAGAAAGAAGTCCAGTTTCCATGACTCAACTTTCAGACAACTTCACCTGGATGACTGAGAATATTCACAGACCAAACTGTATGGCATTCTTATACACAGAGAGCTGAGATGGCAGTCAGCAGTACCATCACAGGGCGTCGTGTGCTGGTACACGAGGTGTTGCATGGAGCAGCATTCATAAACGGTGAATGATTATGTATGGAACAAGCACATTTTGGTTGATACCATGTAGATTTCACACACAGCCTCTGGTTTAATTTAAGTTGCAATATTGGCCAGACACTGTGACAGTGTGGTTGATGCATGTAAACTGTTAAAATAAGAGAACATCCACTTTCTAATGCCATTTTTTGGGTTTTTTTTTTTGTCTGTTTGCTTTTTGTTTTCCTGGAAACAACATTCATTTTCACATCACTGAAAGTGTCTCTAATGGGATTTTATAGTGTGGCTGTTAGTTCTCATGTGATTAGTTCCCATCAGGCAGACAAAATGAGATTATTTTTTTTTAAAGGCAACAAAAAATGTCCTCAAAGAGCCATAGCACATCTGTTTTTATGACCAGAAGCATTTTATAAAATGTAATTGTGTTTCTAAATCAGCTTTATGTGCCAAAACATAATAAAGCAAAAGATTACTTAACATTAACATTGTTCTCTGTACAACTTGGGAGTCCTAAGATCCACTTATCTTGGTCATGATGCCAAATATTGTCATGAAAATACTTAAGATAATCTATATCCATTAAAATATTTTGCATCAAAGTAAGGTTAAGAAGGGAACAGTACAATCAAAAGTATAATAAATATAAGATGTTAGTTAGATGCTGATTCGGGACACGTGGCCACATAAGGAGCAGAAGTGCTTTCCTCAGTCTTTCTGTCCTCTTGGGACAATATAATGATTATGATATTGTGACAAAAATACATCCATTCAAGAAAACAGAGGCTGAAAATTCCAGAGAATAATGCTCTAAAGTTCCCTGATAACCCATAATGAACATTAATGTAAAAATCTTGTTCAGCAAACAATGGAGGCAGTGAGCCATGCAGGCTTACACAATAGTAGCAGCTCCAGCCAGTAACAGTGTGGGCTGTATCTCTCATCTCCTGCAAGGCCTCGGCACGCAGGTAACCCAGCTCCCTCAGGCAGCCATCGTGAAACACCCGACTACAGATCCTGCAGGGGTACAGGTCGTCGGCCGTCCACACCTCACACACATCGCACATCTCATCGTTTGGTGGCTAAGGTACAAAAAAAAAAGTCAGATTCTGTCATTTTCATAAAGTTTTCTGTTATAAATGTGATCATGCACCCAAAGCTTATGATTATAAACTATCCAAACAGGTATTGTTTAGTCTTCAGTCCAGTAAAGATCTGAATAGCAGGCCATAGGGAATGATGAGTCCACATCAGTCACATGGACGAATCAGTCCAGTCCAGTCTATCAGCAGCAATAGGAGTGTGGTTTGATTGTAGGAGGTGTATTGTATAATGTAACAGTTTGTATTTTGTTCTGGGCTCATGTTCTTGGATAATTGAAACAGCACTACCTCTGATATGATATCTGTGCGCTTGTTTAACGTTTGTCAGTATTTGTCCAACTTCCCCTTAGACTCCATTTACTGCCAAGACTCACTCAGATGTCAAGCCAGGGAAAATTACTGCATGATCTTTAACTGGTAAAAACACAAAGATGTCAGTTTTTAAAGGCTGTAGACACACCACAGATAAGAACTTCTCAGTCATACCTTATCGTATACTGTATTTACAGGACACATCTTGTGACGTAATGATGCCATCTATAGTACAGCAGCAAGCTTCCTGAATACACCTGTATCACAGTCCTGGTCAAAATCGCAAACTTAAAGCATGCAGTAAGTCCTCTAAACTCATGCAGGAAATAACAAACCAGAGAGAATACGATTTATTCTTGCGCAAAAGAAATCACTAATGTTTTTGGATTTTGAGCCAAATCCAGGCAAAGGGTTGGGAGCACAACTGAAGTCCTTAAAATGCGGCTGTTCCAGAGTGAGATACTCTGTCTGCACCATTTTGGCCTGAGGCTAGTGTCAAAAGCTGAAAAAAATAAAAGATTTGGAAGAATAAACAGTTTGGCACTAAATATTTCTTGCACACAGGGGGAATGTACTTTTGAGTTAACATCTTAAAAACCAAATGACAAAAGTTAAAGGAATCCATGTTTAAACAAGAAGATATTACATAAAGTTAGGAAGACAGCCTGATGAGGCAGGAAAATATAGTATACAGTTGCTCATGGAGACAGAACTTTCTAGAAGGAAAATCAGACCAATCCAATTTACTGATACAGTCATTAAACCCACCTACCAGAAGCATTAGCCTTCTAAATATAATATTACTTTACTCACAGTGGTACAGTAAGGCCATGGATTAATTAGTTTAAGGTAGATAACATTTCCCTTTCATTTTTAGCCATTCTCAAGTACATATTTATAAATTGCTATTTCTGTTATTATTGAAAAGTTGACACTTTAATTCCTGTACCACTTGTTAGTGCTGTACTGGCAGTGCAGCAAGTTGCCACGAAATGTTTACTCTTTGCAAAACAGAGAAACCGATGGTGTCAGTGCTCCTGTGAACTCCATCGCCTGTTAGTCAGCGTCACCCTGGATATGGTCACCTTTCGAAGCCAGCCAAAGCAGCCCGCCCACAAGATACTCGCTGTGAAGAGCCCTCGGCTGACACACACGCACACACACACACACACACAAAACACATTTCACAACTAGAGTGAAAATAAAATGTCCTGTAGAACCCATGCTTTCTCACCTTCAAAAATAGTGTTTCGATAAAGCTTAAAAGTCCCTTTATAGCATGGCTGAACTGCTTTAGCATAATGCTTAACTTGAAGGAGGAAGCAATAATACGCTGCCGTTGCCATGGAAATTTCTTGACATCTTGCAGACATGTCTTTAATCCTAGGACTTACCGATTTATAGTGTGTTTTGTTAAACTAAAATGTGTTTCTATATGTTTCTGAAATAAATAACACTGTAGTTATGAATTCTCAGATACACCAAGATCAGAAGCCACTGCTCTGTTTAGGTCTTCATGTAATACCTGCTCTTTCTTTTCCAGGTCCACCTCTACAGGCTGGTCATCATCAGCTTCCCTTTTAGGTCGCACAAATGCAGGCGGTGTAAGCTGATGGCTCTTGTCAAGATCTTCAGGCTCCACTCCTTTACCATCTCGTAACCTTGACCAAGCCTCCTGGTTGACTTTACACTCATCCCGTGTTGGAGCAGAGGTCTGCTGCGAGGTCGATGGACCTGCGCTGTTGTCTGTTTCCTCCTGGCGTGGCTCCTCTGCGTTCTTCTCATCGGGACTGACTGAAGTTTTGGCAGGCCCTTCACCGTCCTCCACTTGCCCTTCAGAAGGTTTGGCTGCGACAGCACGGTCCTTGAGGCCCGCCTGGAAGGCAGAAACGACGGCATTGCATTTCTGCACCTTCTCCACCTGCTGTTTCTTTGACATGAGCACTCCCATGGCTACTGATACACAGAGAGAGAAAGAAACAGTTACACAATAGTTACACAAGTAGTCTGCATGCACAGTATATCTTAACCTTGACTTACAATAAGATTAAAGCCCCCGAGAATGTGGTTTCAAATAATTAAAACTGAAATGACAAAAGACACATCCCTAAGTATTTAGTAATGAAAATTTTACTTAATACATGTGCTAGTGGGATTGCTATGAATAGAGTGCAGGAGTTGAACGAAGACTTTGAAAGAAGAGTTTATAGAAGTGGACACAGTACATACTAGCAGTGGCAGTGAACTTACTGACAAACACTCTGGTGCCATCATAATTTTTTCATAAAAGATGGAAGAATGCACCACTGATAACTCTTCACAGTCAAACATAGAGATGAGATCATCGACCTATGAAAATATTTACTCTCTTTTTATATGCCTTTACATTTTCTGCAGTCCTTGGTCAGCTTGGTGTCTCATATCTCTTTCTATCAGGAGCGATGTCCCTGGACTCGATCCTTGTTACTAATAAATGCCGCCCGTCTGTTCCTGGTCCCACACTTCTGTGGTTCATAAAGCAGTTCAGTCTACATAGAGACGTAGATAGTGTCTGAAAATAGTGACAATTATAAAAGTGCAAACTAGGAAAGCCATGTTTCCACCCAAAATGTACCAAAAATTTCAATTTAATTTCCAGAAAAGTTGGTGACGCTAATTCTTCAGTTCGGGGCCATAAAAATACTGTTATCATTATATAATATATATATTATTATTTGATGTGTCTGTTTTCGTATTGCTTTTATCAATATAAATCCCACAACTCACAGGACAATGAAAAGACCTGCATATACATCAGGTATGATGTCCCAGAAAAGTGGGTAATGGATACATAATTTGACATAAATTAATGCAAATATATGTACTTTACCATAATCATGTGGCTCTAAACAACACAAACGATGGAGTTTAGTTGATCCTAACAGTAAGATGGCTACGTTTTTTTAAAAAAAAGTCAACTTAGAAGGAAGGTTATGTGAGGACAGTCTTTAGTTGTGGTAATCACAACAATGGCAAAAGACATTTTTAAAATCAGTGCTTCAATCAAGAATTAATACATTTGGAATATGCCTGCATTGTATAGAAGTCATGAACAAGACATTACATCATTTCTAAACACATTAAGTGAAACCATACACTGTATACTTTGAAGCAAGGTTAGAAAAAAGGTGCAGAAACTAACTTAGTTCTCATTTTCACTTAAGTGAGATGCAACCATGAATTTCATTATTGAAAAAAGGCACTGTTGCTGATTACATGGTACTTATGGGACATGTGTCTTTGCTCTGAAATGCAATCCCCTGCAATGCACGCTCCCCATAAGTGCTAGTGTGAAATTCAATCACATTTCTCTGAAGTTAAATGGGAGTCATTCCGCCTCTCCTCCCCTCAGGCTCTTACAGCCGGCAGGCCTTAGGTTTTCAGGTGGTATTATGTTTTATAGATTGGAGAAGGTATAACAATTTTTTTGTATCACACACAAATCAAAGTTAAAAGAACTTTTGTTCTGCTTTGGTTTATGTTTATGCTGATACAACAAAGGCAATGTGAAACTTTATTGATTGCTGCGCGGAATATCTGCAATGAATATCTGGCATCTCTTTATAGGGAGGCAAAAAGTCAATGCAGCTTTACAAACAACCCCATAGATTTATTAAC
>JAUBNQ010000014.1:16004389-16016962 GCA_032353495.1 Ctenopoma kingsleyae | reverse complement strand
TAAATATTTAGAATTAGAATATGTGCGCGTGTGAGATTATCAATAACTCAAACAGCTATCGGAACAGGAAATGTGGAAAGCCTATGTTAATAATGAATGAACCACCTTGACTGATGGGCAGTAAAAACCTATGGCAGCAGCCATCTCCTCCATCAAGTTAGTGTATAAATAGTTCACACTGCAAAAATAAATAATGAAGTTAATGCATGTCCGCAGGATCATAAATCACAACAAGAAATAAACTGAAATATCATTCCGACTTCAAAATTACTGAAAGGGCAAAGCATCATTTAAAAAAAAAAGGTTTATTACATTTTTTCACAGAATGTAAAATCATTTTATTTAATCAGTTATTTATATATTAAACATTTTAAAACAGGAAAAAAAAAACTATGTGCCCTGTCCACACACAACCAAGCCAAACCATCACTGCAGCAGCCGCTCGAAATGAACAATCACTCCTATATAACAGCCTGAGGAATGCAGTACCATTGCACTTGTAGCTAATTCAACCTGAGCTCAACATTACTTCAACATCGTGCATTAGCTAATGAGCTTCAGCTGCAGAACTATAACGGATCTTACATCGGACTTCGACTTCCAGCACAAATAAATCAACTGAGTGTTTGTGGAGGTCCTGGATGTAATGACCCAAACAAATGAACAACATTACACACACAAAAAAAAGGCATTTGTTAAAGCTATTCCAAGGAAAAAGATGTATGGAGCCTAACTAGGGATTAGAAAACATATCATCAGTGATTAAAAAAATTAATTATAAATAGGCAAGAGTTAGAGAATCAAAACCCTTAAAAAATAAAAGATTGTGACTGATTAACATCCCAAAACTGTGCAAAACAATTAATAACTGCACAGTAATACTACATGAATTGGCAGTAACCAGACAAACTGGTTATTTCAACACCCTGAAATTACAAAACATACAAAAGAAAATAGAAAAATCCCTCCAGCAGACATGTAAATGACAGACATGCTGTAATGCACTTGGACTAGACCTGTTTGCAAACTGATGCTCCAGACGTTGGGAGATTGGCTTTAGTGGTTCAAAGTGGTCATCCTGTTGTTGAAGAGTGAGGAACTCAAATTCCGCAGTAAGACACTGAACCTCCACCTAAATCTCACATTTCCCAGACAGAAACTTCCCAATTCCATTGCTTGTTTTTCCACACTAAACTCTTGCATATAAGTGTAATAAAAAATATATTACACACCAGATTTAAATGTTGAGGATATCTGCAAGAAGTATTATGACATGCACGTAGCTGGTGTAAACAGTATTGTATTTAGTGGAGCTTTGTAATTGCTGCACCATGAACCATTTGGCAAGACTGTCTAGCTTGGAAGGTTTTGTCCATACTGCATGTAAGAAAATGGGAGAAACATTCAGAAACTGCTGTTCTCTCTCAAACCGTACACAACTCTGGACCTCAAAGGCCTTTAACCATATCACCTCTCTGTGTGAAGTCTACAAGCTTTAATAAAAAATAAAAAAAAAGTCCAGATGCTTGGAGTTCGGTCTGAATTACAGATAGAAGCAGCCTCACATGAAGACGCTTATCCTAAACAACGATGGCAATGTTTCCATAGAAAAACTTTACAGTGACCACCATGTCCATTTTCTCTGTGCCACAGTGAGCTCTGGTGTTCTTCTGCTGTAAAGCAGCAGCCGCTAGTCCCACTGCTACCTGGATGCATCAGGGATGAGTCTCTTAAACCAGCGGCCCACGGCTACGTCTACTCTTACCACTAACGTGACTCCAACCAGCAGGAACACGCTGCTCACCAGAAACCCAAAGGCCTCAAACATTAACCTGGTGGAAGAACAAAAAGACAAACAGAAATCTGTATTTTTATCTACAGGTTATAATCCAGTGTTATATTGTGAGAAGCACACACTGAATTCTATATTAGCATCAAATATTTTTCTGAATTAAACATGGGAAAAATGCTATTTTGATATATTCACTGGACAGAGAGAGACAAGTACAAACATCATTAATTAAAAAAAGAGTAAGTAACAGTAACAAACAAGTAAAGGAATTCCCAGTGCAAATATTTATATTGTGCTGTGCACAAATCCTCAAAAGAGCTGGAAAATCCATTCAGGCACTTACTTGGGCGCAAAAACCTTCCACACCATTAGGTGTCTCCTGAGGATAGCAGCTGCACAGACTGAAGCAAAAACCTGCAGAGAGTGCAGAGATACTGAGTGGTGTCATGTGATACACACTGAAAAAGTGGAAATGAGTAAAGGAAAAATTGAACCTCACACTAAAAGAGGCTCATTTTAAACTGACGACCAAACAAACCTGTGCTCCATGAATAAAGAGGTAGCGTGTTGAGAGTTGTAGGAGAGCAGAGCTGAACTGCTGCGGGCTTTCTCTCAGTCTCATCTCCATCACAGCATCTTCTCCTTCTTCCCCAAAAGCTTTTCCTCCTCTGCTCCCACGAATCTCACGCACCAGGGGCCAGAACAGCAGCAGTGGACAGCCCACTGAATACAATGAGACAAGGACACAAATACAAGTCAGTGAGTCACAGGATCACACAGTTTGTCGCAATGAGTTTACAACTCTATTTACCTACCTGCAAACAGGATGTGAGCAGCAAAGGTGTTGAGGGTAACCAATGAGGCGGGCAGTACGGTGCCAGTGTGACCATCGGGGAATCCCACAAAGGCAGCGCCCCACTGGATGGAAGGGAAGGTGGGAAGGTGACCTGTGGCATGAAAGAACTGGGTGGCAGCCAGGGACCACAGCACTATTGGAGTCCAGGGTACATTATAACCACCTGAGAGAAACATTGAGAAGTACAAAGGTGAACATAGATTGTGTCATTTCTAATAACTGTTATGACAAAAAAAAAACGTAAGAAAATATATGTGATTCTGAGCATCTTACCAGAAAATGTTCCTTGCAGGCCTCTGAGGGTAGTGGATGAGGCATGAATGTGCAACAGAGCTGCCATTTCTAGCAGCAGCAGGAGGAAAGACAGAGCCATGCCCTCTGGGTGCAGCAACAGCAGACCGATTCCCAGCAGACCACAGAACAGCAGCAGAGGGGCAGAGTAGACAGTTCCCAGTCCGTAGGCCTCCACCGCGGGCCTGCTCTCCACCTCACTACTCCCACTCAGCTCTCCGTCGTCCAGTGAACGTCGCATGCGCTGGTAGATTTGAGGGATGAGGTGGTGCAGCTCAGCCTGGGGGCTGATGCCGGTGCTGGCTCGGTAGCGAGGGGCGGGTAGTGACGGACCTCTGGCAGAATGTCCAGTCCGGGTCTTCACAAACACAGTGAGAGGGTCTAGCCAGATGAGGAACAGCCCCAGTCCCAGGAGGCAGAAGGCGGCTCTGGGGAGGGCCAGCTGAGCCAAGCTGATGAGCTCAGTCAGATTCCTGAAGCTGTCCTCTGGAGTGGCACTAACAGCCCAGTGCAGCCCCAGGCACACAGACAGCAGTGGTAGGATGCAGCGGGCTGTGAATACCGTCCCACCTGAGGAGTTGAGGTTACCATAGTGGCGGAGGCAGCATCTCAGCAGATAAGTACATAATCCAAGGGAGATTACAGAAAGGATGTAATGGAGGTTCTTCAGCTGGCTGTCCTGCAAGCGGGAAAGAGGAGAAAGGAACGGGGATGGCTGGCAGGAGCCCTGCTCTTCTCGACAACCATGGAAAGAGAGGGAGAGGTAAAGGCTGCCAATGAGGAGTCCTAAACAGGCTAAGACAGTGCTGCTTTCCTTCCTCACAGTTGATGGGGACAGTGCTGGGGAGGGCAGCAGCCCTGCAGACTTCAGGGGGTCATGGCTGGGGGGTAAAAGCAGGCTATCCCAGTTGAGATGTAGGGGAATGTAAAGAGCCAGAGAGAACACCAGAAAAGTCACTACCCGGCCTTCAGCGATCACATAGCTATCTGAGAGCAGGGAGGCACAGCGGAGGAGTGTCACCAAGAGAGGGGGGGCGAGGAGGTGACGTGGGGTCAGACAGCTAGCACACTTTGACACTTTGGATCCACTCTTTGCTATGGCACAAACTCTAGACTGGCGAACCCTCCAGAGGAAAAGAAGTTCTGAGGTGAAGGCAGCAGCAGCCGCGCACCACGAGACCTCAACGTAGCCGCGAGTAAACAGCTGACCAACAGCCACACAAACCCCCGCCGTTAGCGCCACGGCAACCGGGGCCCTCAATCCAGGTCCATTCTCCCCAATCAGCGCAAAGGACACCTCAGACAAGATAAAACACATCAAGCAAGCTAACGCCAGGATGGCTAAGCCTGCTGCCATCTTAAGTGGGTTGAATCGAGCCCAGGTAGCTCGGCAGATGTCTCTGACAGAGGTGAGGTAGGCCTGCAGAGAGGTGGCCAGCTCTGGGGAGGGCGATCGACCCCCTCTAATTGTTGTTAGGTACTCAGACGAGAGGCGGGAGAATTCATCCTTCAGCTGAGAGAGGCTCTCTGGCGGGATATCTTTGGCCATGGTGGAATAAGTTTCCAGGAAACGGTTTACCTTCAAACGCAGAATGATGACATGAGGTGAAATTAAATACACACAAAGTACACAAATAGAGAACATCCTCTAGGATATGTGACGTCTGAGGCTTTTTCTCTGAGGGGACATGGAGGAAAGTGGTGAGACAGCTCCTCCCTGAGCAGACTACCTGCTTTGCATTGATCCACAGTGCCTCCAGCTGGCTGAGACCTCCAACTGCACCTCCTCTCTGTCCATGAGGTGGGAATAAAGGCAGAAGAATCTGTCCCACACTGCTGTACGGGATGGGAACTCCGAGCAGCAGAGCAAGGGTGGGAACCAGGTCAGTCTGGGGAACCACATCCGGTTCACTCTATAAACATGAGAAAATAAAAGCCCACTGTTAGATTACGGGTTTATTTATCTCCTACTTAAAAACTGTTCTGATATTTCAGACCCTGCGCAAAGAGAAACTGGCACAAACAGCACACAGAGGTGTGATGAAAGGGGTAAAAGCAAAAACCATATCTCCTGAGAGATTTTTTGCTTCTGTTTGTTCAGGGTTAGAGGCTTTCAAAACATGTACTGTCTCTGAACGCAGCACACAAACCTGCAGCCATACATCCATGCTTGCAGCTGACAAAAACTAACCTGCTATCAACAACAGATAGTTACTGAGAAACAAATGGTGCTGGCATGATTCCTTAACAGCGAGAAGATTAATGAAAATGTCTTTGCTAACTCAAGCAGTCAGTTACGTCTGCAGTCACATTTATCAGTAAGATTAGTGGCTTTGTTCTTGAAAAAGAATTGCCAGAAATGACTAGTATAAAAACTATTATAAGCTCACGTGTGGAGCCAACTGATAAACCAGTGATGTTCAACACTGAGGTATAAGAGTGAAAATCTTATTTCTGCCACTTGTGAGTGCGTATAAATGGAATTTAACACGTTTGTTATGTAAACTTTCTCTCTCTCTCTCTCTGTGTAATGCATTTACATTAAGTTGATCGGTCACTGGAATGTGCTATTTATTAACAGACATAACAGGAAGTGTGACAACGCCTACATTTAAGTTGAAACAAAACATTTTATTAATCTTAATAAATTCTATAATACTGTAATAACAGTCAGTACTCTCTGAAAACTGACTGGTTGCCCAGGGGTTCATCCTACTTGAAGGCACAACTACATTTTTAAGATGTCATTCCTTTGTCTGATTATTTTGATCATACTGAAATCGACTGTCAGCTAGTCTACCAACCTGTGAGAGAGGCCCCGGAAACAAAGGGGACGGACTGTAGAGGAAGACAGCAGCATCAGTCTCCTTCTGACTTTCTCCACCATGATCTCCCGTGTCTGTCATCCCGTGATCTCCCATCACCACCAAGAGGGTGTCGTTCTGCAGACGGTCAATCACAGACCTGGAGGAATAGGTAGAAATGAATAAAGACAGGGTTTCCTAACTTCAGACCAGCTAATCTTGCTGGCAGTGCTAATAATTGCATGTTTCATGAATTATTTTCTCACATTCACATTTCCTTTCTCTCCATAGCTGTTGTAATATGAGCATTACTAAGAGATTTGAACATCTGTATTGGTGAACTATGGCAGCACATTATGATGACTACAGCAGGAGGGTGCTGTAAAACAAGCTCATAGCAGATGTACTATTGTCTGACCTGATGACTCCATCCATCTGGGTGAGCTTGTCAGCCATGGCCGGGTGGTCTGGACCAAACCTGTGACCGCAGTGATCCACCCCGAGAAAATGAGCAACCAGGACTTCCCAGTCCTCACCCACCACTGTCAAAACCAATAGAAAGGGACATGTGGGATATGAGGCGCTGAATACAAGAGAAGTAGTATTCTATAAATACAGGATAGACCTATTCAAACCTGTGCATCAGTGTCAATACCTAAAAGTTGAACCCTCATGCCCTCCTCGGGCATTTCTGTAAATTTTGTTTGTTTTCATTTGGTGATTATTTTGGCGTGTATTTTTGCAGAAACTCTTCTTTTTAGTGAGATTTCTGAAAGCCAGTGTCTCTTACGTGTCGTTTATACTCTATTGTACAAAAATGTACACGCACAAAAATGCTATAAAATCATCATACATCAATATTTTTTGCTGCTTTTTTTCATAAATCACTTAAACAACTTCCACCCTGCTCTAAACTACCAAACATTCAATGTTTTACAGGATTTTAACTCTTTAAAGGCCAGGTTAATTATTTGACTTATTCATGATTTATTAAATCATTGACTTCCATTGAAACTACATTTTTTAATCTCAGTGCCATGACAGTATAAAATCAGTATTTCATTCTGAAGAAGACTAGTGATATCTGACATTTTTACTGTATTCGATCAGATTCAACCATTTTCACATCGTAAGCCGATGCATGAAATTCTTGTATTTTTCCCATTTAAATGAATGGAGCTATGTGACTATCAGGGCGGGCAAGAGTTTTGTATGTGTGTGTGTGTACAGGTGTGTGTCTGTGTGTGCATGTTGGCCACGAAGGTGTCCAAAGGGTAGTGAATTTGAAGAGGGCATGAGGGTTAAGCTATTTCAAAAATCTTTAATGGCACAGTCGACACAAGTGTTCCTTGTAATGGCACCACAGCAAAATAAATACATACTGGTAGTGTAGAGGTGCTGGAGGATCCCATTGTCCACAGTGTGCAGATCCTTCACGTTGAAAGAAGGGAAAGGCAGAGAGCGGTGGAACTTCTTAGGAAAAAGGCTCTCCCAAGTGTCGTCACCCATGAACACCACCCGTTTGCCTGCGACAGGACACACACAATTCAACATCGAGTAAAACCAGGTAATGTCATTAGTTGATTCTGTTGCATTTTCACCTTAGTTGTATATCTAAACTACAATATAACAGCTATGACAGAGCTAAATAGTTATTTTCTTACATATGACTCAATCAGTAATGACACAGTTGCTGACAGAAAAACAGTACCTGTGCTGATGTCATTCATTAGGGGTGTGGCTAGATGGACAACACACTTGAATATATTAACCCACTGACAGCAGAGAAGGAGCAGTGTTTGTGGTGTACACTCTCAAATGTTTGAAAGTCACTGTTTTATCTCAGCAATCAATAAATCTTTGAAAACCTAATTTCAGAGCCACGTGTTCCTCTTCAGTTTAGTTCAATACGGTGACGATCTGTGTTACTACTCACCTGCCTGCCCAAACTGGTGGATGAGATTGTCCTCCAAGATTGCACTGGACGCAAAGTTATTACCTACATCCACAAACGTGGGCAGAGATCCAGTGGTGAAGCCCTTGATCCTCTGCATGGTGGTCGTAGGCGGGTCGGCACGGAAGGGGTACAGGCGGCTGTGAGAAGGCTTGGATGACGCTAACTCCTCCAGCACGGGCAGCTTGTTCTCGTAAGGTCGGGGTGCCGTGTTGTTGGCGTCAAACCGGGCGAAGTCGATCTTCAGGGCGTCGATTATAAGCAGAACAACCCTGCGGAAACGCGGCTGGACGCGGCAGAAGTCCACAGGCTCCTCTCCGGGCTGCAGCACGTCTGCGCAGGTGCTGGTCCTGTTCACCTCAAGCCTCACCAGCAGGAACCCGCTCACGAACAGGTAGATGCCCACAAAGTAGACCGCACACACCCAGAGGAGAAGGGACAGCACCGGGAGCCCCTTCATCCTAAACACACAGCTAAAAAATGAGGAACACGTGTTAATTAAAATTAATAGAAACCTCCATTCCCAGCTTAACTAATAAACATGGTGCCCAGACGTGACTATTTTAACCAGCTAACGTTAAGAGGACGTTTAACATTAAGTAAGCGCTGTTAGCCGAGGCTAACTCACCTCGTCTCGTCACTGACCTTGTACGAGCGGCGTTTTCGTCCTCTCTGGGCCGGAGGGCGGACGTGAAGGTGTGTGTGTCCACAACACGGGGGGGGGTACAGGTGTTTCAGGTAAACAGAGAGCGCAGCACCACCCTCACCTTCATTGGGACAGTGGTGCAATGAGATTTGGTGACTGGGAACCCGGCGGAAACTCGCGTCGGACGATTTTCTGTGCAACACCACATAACATTTCCATATTTTTTTTAGCTACGAACTTAGACTTTCAGGCACATATTGCCCCCAGTCACCAGAGTAAGAGGAATATCTTACAAAAATATAACATAACACAATGGATAGTTCAGTAATGAAGACAGAATTCTCATCATAGTCGTCACAAATGGCTCGCAGAAAGCTATGTTGTTACGCGGTTCTGATGTATTTCAATTTGGCAAAAGTAAGAAAAATCTCCCACATGTGAACTCTCTCTAACCTTTAACTTAACATCATTATGTGTAGCGATAACTAAATAATTTCAAACGATTGTTAAAGTGTTGCGCAAACTAAACTGCATAGCTCAGTGGTTCGTGTCTGTAAGGCAGAGAAAAGGGCAGAAAACACCACGCCAACAGATGGAGGCTGTAAAGATGTGTCACTCGGTCACAATTTCAAAGACCGGAATACATATTCAAAACAAATCGGTGGCAAATGTATGTTAAATAAACAATAAATAAATATATAAATTGTAAATCATTTGTATACGATGCTCCATATGCATGATGATAATTCATTTTAATGTTATGCCCTTTTTGACTCCTAAACTTCCTAAGCAGTTTCTAAAAACTAGGTTTACCTCAGGATAACATTCTGGCACTCCATCATGGCTCACTGAACAAACCCTGGTATTATTTCTACAGATTTAAAGCCATTATGTCAAAAATAGAAATATATTTATTGAAACCTAGACTTGGTTAATCAACTTGACAGAATGCAGATATTTAACATTGCTAACCAAGACATGGCATTTGACCAGTCCAGTACTTCAGGTGACATTTGGGAGAAAAAAAAATCTTACTTCAGACTCACGTTACTGTGGTGAAAAAATGTCATGAGATGGGCTGCATACCATCTTTTAACAAACTGTGTATTTTTAAACCAGTATTTCATGAAGTCCCATCACACCATATCATAAATCTCTTGTTGAGTCTCCATAAACTTGTATTGGTCAAACCTTTTTATACTACGTAGTTATCAAGGATTAAAGAATTTTAAAACAGTGCATTTCCTCACAGCAACTACTGGTTTAGCTTTTCCGAGCAGATCTTTTTTTTTCTAACAAATAGTGAATAGTTACATCACAATTTGTTAGAAAAAAAAAACTATACTGCCACCATTTTAAAGCATCCAACAACTCCAAGTTACTGGTCCCAATGATCCTCCAGACAGTTGAATTGTCACAGATGGCTCACCTGAGCTAACCCAAACTACTGCAACCCAACACAAGCCAATCCAACCCACAGAACCTTGGAAGGTATCTGAAAACAGGTTGCAAAAAGATAAAACAAACACAATCATGTTTCACTTAAATTTAGAAGTACAACAGTCAAATTCATTACTTTAACATCCAATTCCATTTTGTTTCAAACATTTATGGCAAATGTAAAAAAAAAAAAAAAAAAAACAACAAAAAATCCTCTTTGAAAAGATGTGATTTTCCAAGGACTCCATGACAAGACAATGGAAGAGATAAAAGAGATAAAGCTGGCAGGTCTCTCGTTCTGTCAGCAGACAATAAACGGTGTCCTGTATCTTAAACATAAACTGCTTTTTCTGCTTCTGTGTCATTTACTGCTTTGAGTTCATTCACTGAGTCCTCTCGTATTGAGGTGGTGTTGATTGGAGCTCAAGCTCTTCGCTCTTCTCCGCCACTACTTCTGCTTCTACTTTTGGGCTCGTCTTTGCCAGCGTGCTGTAAATGGTCATGGCCTGAGGAGGGGGGACAACAGGATGAGAACCATTACTGTCAAGAGCTGAACAAAATAAGAAATTGTACTTGTATCAATATTGAATATAAAAATCTATGAGCAGGTCCATAATGTGAACATGAGTACAAATAATAATGCAAAGCAAACCTGTGTGACCATTCCACTTATGTCCCCAGTATTAGATGGCAGCAGGATGGTGTTGGACTCCTTGGCAAGGTTGGAGAAAGCAGACACGTACTGCTCGGCCACACTTAAGGAGGCTGCAGCATTGCCATTCTGCACAACACAGAATAAAATCATCAGGAAATAAACCAAAATCTCTCAGAAATTGGAGTCTGATTGTTGTCTTCACCATTAAAAAAAAAGAAAAGCTCCTCAGTCACCTGCTCGGTCAGAGCGTCTGACAGCATTCGGATAGCTTTTGCTTTTGCCTCAGCTTTGGCTAAAACGGCTTGGGCCTCACCTGGTAGAAGCGTGGAAACCAATTAGTCAACATAAACTTAGAACAGAAATATGAGCAACAGATTTGGGGGAAAAAAAAGAAAACCATTCCTCCAAGCATAAAAATCACAGACATAAAACTAAATGTCTCTAAATGTACCAACCGGCTGCTTTATTGATCTGCTCTGCTTTTTGACCCTCCGAGGCCAGGATCTGAGCTTGTTTACGGCCCTCTGCGACATTAATGTCTGATTCCCTCGTTCCCTCAGACTCCAGCACTGTGGCTCTCTTTTTACGCTCAGCCTCCACCTACACAGGGTGGATAAAATATGTCTGTTAAAACATTTTCTGTAATTAATACATCTCTCTATCTTCCCCTTAGAGTCTCCCCGGTAATGTGCTGAATTTAAGAGTGGCTAAAGCAATAAGATCTCCTGGGCCATCTCTACAGAAACAATGTTTCTACCACACTTAGCAAAACTGCATTTGTCTCTGAAGGCATATAATGAGTTTAAAACCCTCTAACCATACTGCCCTAGTGATGTAACAGAAATCACCAAACAGTGAAGACTTATGAATGTAATCCTAGTCCACATATTCACCTCACCTGCATCTGCATTGATTCTTTGACACGAGGAGGAACATGAATGTCTTTGATTTCGTAACGGAGGCATCGGATTCCCCACTCATCCGAAGCTTGATTGATGGAGTGGACGATGTTGGAATTGAGGGACTCTCTTTCCTTAAAAAGAAAAAAAAAAAACCCATCATATATCCATACAGAATCAGTTATTACAAGAATATGGAGCAATATGAGAAACAGCTGTAGTTTGTTACCCTGAACACTTTGTCCAGTGTGAGTTTGCCCAGTTCGGAACGCATAGTGGTCTGTGCAAGCTGAGTGACGGCATATTCTGGATCCTCAACACCATAACTGGCCTGGAAACACATAGAAGTGATTTAAAGCTGAGAAGCACATTTAATATAAACAGAGAGGGACAAAGCTTTGAGTATATAAAATAGTTACCTTACCTTAAAAGGGTCTAGGATCCGTAAGTAAAGCACACCATCAATTTGTAAAGTTACATTATCTGTAAAAACAAGAAAATTAGACCACGCTTTGATTACACTGTGTCACTCGGACTGAGCTGAATTAAGAAAAAGAAGCATAGTGTTGCTTACCTAGAGATACTGCAGACTGCTCTGGGATATCGATCACAATTTCTTTGAGACTTTGTACATAGCGGATTCGGTCAAGTATGGGTATAAGGAAATTTAAACCCTAAAAGATTGAAGGGGGAAAGAAAAGTCAGTTTAAAATTGCTAAAATAGGAGTGTACTGGTAGCCTAGAGGTTCGTGCACATGCCATGTAAACGTAAAGTCGCCGGTTTGCTTCCCAGGCCGGGGTCAAGCTCTCTCTTCACCCCATGTTTCCTGTTTACCGCTCTCACCTTCAAGCTATCAATTAAAGGCTAAAATGATGATGAAGAAATTATCTTAAAAAAAAAAGAAAGAAAGAAAAATAATAATACCGGCTCTAGGATCCGGTGGAAGCGGCCCATCCTCTCCACCACCCAGGCTTCCTGCTGGGGCACAAACAGGACGACAGTGTTCACGGGCAGGCTGGACGCCCATCGCTGCTGGGCTGGTGTTACCCACAACCGAGGCACAGTCCGCTGCGTTTGCTATAGGGACAAACAATTACAACAAAAAGCCATCAGAGCTGTAGAACTTCAGCTTGATCAATAAGGTTTACGCAGTATATTAAAAGATGCCTTTTCAAACCCAGTGATTACATACCATTACAGAAGAGAGGGTAGCCGCTAACTTATTTTCCATTATT
>JAUBNQ010000014.1:15960440-15984966 GCA_032353495.1 Ctenopoma kingsleyae | reverse complement strand
GTCCTAGAAATAGATGGTTTCGTTTGCTTAATATCAGCTGTACAGTTTAAATATGATGCGCCGCGGCCGGTGTGTGTGTGTGTGTTTTGGTCTTACGTTACGTTACCTTGCAGAGGCTCCGTTTGGTTAACGTGCGGATGCGTAAAGCATGAGTAATCTTGTCATGTCTGTGTGTTTTTGGTACGCTAGGTCAGTTTTACAGTGTAAACACTGTCCCACGTTGTCCTCCTTAACCATCTTTGTTTTGGAAGACTAGGCGCCTCTGATCGCGCCCGCTTTGAATCCGCATCAATTTTAACAGTCCGTGTGAAACACAAACGGAACATGCTGTTTAACGCAAGTTAAAGAAAAGCCAAAACCTTTTTTTTATGTGGATTTCTTTGTGGAGTAGAATTATTATTATTATTGTTTTTTTTTTTGGTTTTTTTGGGGTGTGGGGTGTTCTTTGATAAGCCTGTATATCTTAGAATTTGCCAGATGAATATGATGAATGGTTTTCAGAATAATATGAGATAATCCAAGCAATGACTTTCATAAATTTCTCCCATGGGACAATTGAGTGCTCTCCCTGACTGAAATGTCCCTGATACTCCTACCCACTGACTCTGACTCTGACTCTGACTCTGACTCTGTCTCTGTCTCTGTCTTTTACTTCAACTATTGCATATACAGTACAACCAAGCCTTGTGATCAGAAGGCATCAAAGTTAAAGCAGGGTATCTGTCTGCTGAGTGGGAAACTGTCTCTGTTAAAAGACCTTTCAAGGCTGCAGGAGGCCATCATGACTTGCTGTGCCACCAGAGCCATTCATTAAATCTGTGAGTCGGTTTGTCTTTGAAGCCCTGGCCTTTGTGTGTGTGGCCTTTTAATGTGCATCTGTCTGCAGTACAGTGCAAATCCTCCTGAAAAGTGGGAACGGTGAGAATACTTGATCTTATACAGAACAGCAATGTAGTATAGGGTTGGAGAGGCTGGAATAAGTGGGAAAAATTAGGAAAAAAAACACACTCACACACTCATGTCCTGCTTATGGGTCCATTGCCTGTGAGCCAAATGTAGACTTTCACTTGCATGTACAGTAGCTCTAGTTTTACTTTATGTTCATTTGGTATCCTCTTCTTACTTTATCTTGTTGCTGATGTTTTTCAGGTTATTTATTTTATGTTTTTTGTATTTGGAAGTTTCATGAATGTATTATTATGCTTATTATTATTATATGTTTCAGACATTTGTGGTTCTCCTCCCTCAACAGTTTGTGGCCATTTTTAAATGTTATAAGGCTTTTGAGAAATTAAAGGGACATAAATGGCTTATGATGGCATTCTGGATTATCATGCATGAAATCAGTTCGGGAGCAGGATGTGAACTTCACCATGTATGTTTGTTGTCTGTGCATATTTTTGGTTCAAGACATCCCAGATGATGAGGCACACTACTGGACAGGCAAGTTGGAACGCATCAATACCATGGGAATCCACGATGAGGTAAAGTGCCATTTAATACGGTTTGCTTTTTAATTGCTTTTATTTGAGCGTAGGCAAAACATGGTGCTGTCTTGATAAACAAACTGTACAGTGCTGTGAAAAAGTATTTGCCCCCTTCCTACTTTTTTTTCCATATTTATCACACATAAATGATACCGATCATCAAAGAAATTTTAATATTACACAAGTATAACCCGAGTAAATACAAAATGCAGTTTTTAAATGATGATGTCATTTATTAAGGAAAAAAAGGTGTTCAATCCTGCCTGGCTCTCATCATGGTTTGCTGGAGTCCAAAAGCCTTATAAATGGCTTTGTAACCCTTTTCAGACTGATACATGTCAATTACTTTGTTTCTCATCTGTTCTGGAATTTCTTCAGATCGCAGCATGACATGTTGCTGTTTGAGATCTCTTAGCACGCTTCACCTTGTCATACAGCTTCTATTTAAGTGATTTCTTGATTCAACACATCTCACAATAATCAGGCCGGGGTGTGGCAATTGAAATTAAATTATTATGCTTTAAAAAATAAAATATGAAAATATGCTTAATCATACTTCAATTATGATTTAGCAAAGGGGGAGCAATTGTTTTTTCACATAGGGTCATGTGGTTTTGGACAGTTTTTTTCTTTCTCTTCATTCTTAATAAATGCAATAATCATTAAAAAAAAACTGCATTTTGTATTTACTTCAGTTATCTTTGTGTGTATGTATATATATGCAAAAGAATACAAAATCCAAAAACTTCCTCACAGCACTGTATGTCCTGTTACTTTGAGTTTTTTGAATCAACAAAATATGTGCTTTTAAGCTTTCCTGTCTGAAATTATCCTGTTCTTCTTGTGCTAATGATAAAGAATTGTTACATTTATATGTAGTGTTCATAGTGGTAATGGTGTTAGTAAATTGTGGTAGTAATAACTGTATAATGACATGAAAAATATATAAGTGATGCCTGCTGTTTATTTTTCTCTCTCTCTTCTGTAGTACCCTCTTCAGCATGATGTTCAGAGTCGCCCACTGCCATTTGCAGCTTCTCAGTGCTGTGAGTGTGCCTGTCCACACCGCCTTCTGCCTCTAGATGGAAGCAATTCTCCACCTTTGTACCTCTCAGGCTTTGATATTTTTTCCTCTCACTTTTTTATTCCTGATGTAGTACCAAACATAGTAATACAATAGTTGCTGCTTTTAAGCAGAGTTTAAAATTAACACTATACATATCAAATTCAGTCTGTCCATATTTTTAGAAACTTAACATAAAGGCGGTGTTATGCATGTTAAATATTTTCTCACAGTGACAATTGTATGTTTTTTAGAACCACTGATTGAGTCCCCATATCCTCTGACTCTTATTTAATTATTTAGTTAAGTTATTTTGGTTGTCGTTGTTTTCACAAGCCTTTCCTCTTTTCATGGAACCTCTTATTTGTAACATCTGCACTTTCACCAGGCAACTATTTCGGATGGGCTGATCCACTGAGTATGTAACACACACTTTAACAAAATTATCCCTCTGGCCAATCCTCAGTGCCCTCTGCATGTCCCAGTGCCCCATATCCCCAGTAACATGTAATCTGTAAAATTTCAATGCATTTAATTCTTATTATTTCACGTAAACACCTAATCATTTTCCCCGATTTTACTTCATTTCCTTCTCCTGCTCTTTTCCTATTTTCTATATCCTGTGCTAATGTATATATTATCCATGAATTACTGGTTTAGCACACATCTTTAAAAAAGTCAGACACAATTATCAAAAATCACCTGAAATTGGTGATCCATTTCCTCAGTAATATTTTTTATATCAAAAATATTGAATATGATTAGTAATAACTGTAGTGTCTGATCAAAGTAATAAGTGACCTTTGCTGAGCTGTATAGATGTCATTACAAAATGTAGTTGTCCTTCTAGTTTACCCTTGGGATTATCAACAGAATCAGTTTATCCTTCACCCTTTCACTTTATCACTCTGAAAAGATAAAGTGCTGAACCCCAGCTCAGAAGTACCCTCCAGCACACACAGAACTCTTGAAAAAAGGTCACATTCAAAGGTTTGATGCACTTTTTACCGGCAATTAATTTTAAGACAAAACTGCAATTTTTGAAAGTAATGCACAACTGTAATACATATGCACATATAGAATACTGTAATTTATTAATACAACACTCCCTGGCCTAAGCAACAAATATGTCTGAATGTTTATCTATAGAGTTGTTGCATTATTCTGTACAATTAATCTGCATTATTCTGTATAATTTTTGTCACTAGCCTTATAAAAATGTTATGCACACATGCTGTATATCATAGATGGAGGCACAGCTCACTGACATATATTGAGTAGGAGAGCTTACATGTGAAAGGGTTACTATTTTGTGCATTGCCCTCACCTATCAACCCCTTATTTCACTTGATATCTGCTAACCCTAATTTGCGTTTTTGTATTTTCTCAAATGTAGAGAAAGGTCTAGGCAAAATTTAAACTAGGATGCTTTCTTGTGGGTTTGATACTAAGTATTTTTTATGTGCTTGATGTCATAAGAAATATGTTCTCTGGTGCTTCAGGAAAGATTAATGTATTCATCTTTTTGCAGCTCTAGATGACCAGGACAGTGCTGTAGATGACCGAGACAGTGACTACCGCAGTGAGACAAGTAACAGTCTGCC
Source organism: Ctenopoma kingsleyae (assembly GCA_032353495.1). Taxonomy (NCBI): domain Eukaryota; kingdom Metazoa; phylum Chordata; class Actinopteri; order Anabantiformes; family Anabantidae; genus Ctenopoma; species Ctenopoma kingsleyae. Next base: position 15,980,812 of record JAUBNQ010000014.1, on the reverse strand, counting down.
TCCACGTTACCACACAACGGCTCAGCCCAACTCTTCCATGCACCAGTACCCCATTGGGCCTCATTCACAACACCACCAAGATTCATGCACTGAATCTGTGCACAGCTTTGATCTGGACTACAGGGACCAGAGAGGAAGCAGGTAGACAGAGTATACACAGATACACTAATACACCTCTTCATGCACTGAGTCACTCTACACACCCACTCATATTTTCAACCAGCCACACACATGGGCAGTGCATTCTGAAATAAGAGTGTGAACCCACTAATTTAGTTAGTAACGAATTCTTTTTTTTTTCTGGACAGTGCTGACAGCCTTGCTTACTCGAACTCACAGTCATATTTACTATGGCAGAATTTATAATTTATATTTGGTGTTTCTTAATATTTTTTTTCTTTCAGATAATTTGTCTTAAGAATCCAACATGTCTATAGCTTTGTGCTTTTACTTCTGTGTCTGTGAGCTGGTATTTGACGTTGATTCAGCTGCTCTAGTAGACCAGGAGGGAATGGTACTCTAGAGGCAGAATAGTCTTTGTCACACCCTGTGCCATCAGCCAAGTGCTGGAAAGCAGCTTTTAAATTCATATTATTGTTGCTGCCTACTGACAGCAGCAGAATAACAGCAGGCATATCATATAATTTGTTTAGTGTGACTGAAATCAGAATTTACTTGAGGTAGCCTCGTGTATGTATGTTTGTTCTAATGATAATTATACTAATATACTATACTGTACTGTACACTATATTGTCATTAATATTTAAGGAAAGACAGTATCCGTTATACTACTGCTATAATATAATATTATATATATATATGCTATAATTATTAACATGAAATGTTTTGAAGCTATATTTGAGACAATGTCTATGAAACAAATCCATGGAATCTGCTTTTGTGCATTTGTGGATTGTCATGAAATACATATGTACCAGGGAGACTGCTGCAAATCTGCCTGTGTGGACTGATAGGGAGTTGATCCGGATAATTCAACATGAAAAACAACTGGGCCACAGCCAAGGAAAGCTCATTTTCCGTGTTTCTTTTTGTCTTGACAGTTTGTTGGGTTGGTTAACGGGTTGGTTAACGTTCCTGTTAGTTTCAGAGCCTATGAGCTTGGTTTAGCCATATTGCTGAGGAAATACTTCTGTCACACATAGTAAGTAGGTCTGTCACATAAAGACAAATTTCCTTGGTGATTGTTCAATGCATGTCATATATTATGTGATCAAAAATGCATTTCTCACTGTTGCTAACAAAAGTACAGACAAGGATGGTTGTTACTTTGAGGATTTACAGAGATCTGAATTCTGAACTCTTACACTTGCACATACAGTTTTACCAACCATATACACTGAAGTGTGTACGTTTTGTGTTATTTTCAATTTACTTGAGCATTTGGTGACAATAACAAGATCATTGAAAAGGTCTAAATATGTAGCTAGTATATAATGAAGCCTAGATAATATATAATGTGAAGATGATCTATGATTATTATTATTTCAACTGAAAAGCATGTTTGTGTCTTTACTTTTGCATGAAACTGTGGTTGTCTTAATTTCTCCATATATCATACTTCTTAACTTGTGTTTTTGTCTGCATCTTCTTTTTGTTTGTTTGCTTCTTCTTTTCTGTCCCTGTATCCTTTTCCATCACTTTAAATCTACTCTTATATAACAATTTATACCTAAATTAGATCATTAAACCAGAAAGGAAGGGTCAGAATTATACCAGTAGATTCTGGGATGGGGTTTGAAGATTGGGAAAACAAATACAAAGGGCAGGGCAAGCCTCACCTGAGTGATTTTTTAGATGATGAGGAAGATAGTGTAATTCTTCGAATGGGAAGACCGTACCCTCAGCCACGACACACCTCTGAATCTCCAAATACTCAGCGACGTGGCTTTATGCCTGCCACTTACCCTGAGGGATACGACACTATTGACCGACGGCGAAAGAAAAAGATAAGAGACCCAGGAGGGTTGTCCAGTGCAGAGGCAGACAGAATGAGAGAAAAGGCTTTCCCCTCTGACCTTGCTTTGCTCCATGAGAAGAGAAGTCAGGTAGACAAAATGCAAGAAGAGGAGGAGCATATGGCATCATGCCTCAAGCCATACAAAAATGGGCTTCTGTACAAAGCAAGGATGTGGGCTAAAAATGAGTTGGACCACACTTTGGAGAATTATGTTGCATACAAAAAAGAACAAGATGCTAGAATGAGAGCACAGTTTGATTTTGATTTAGAGAGTTCTGAGAATCTGCACTACTCCGTTGAACCACAGGAGGATATTGACATTGATGACATTGCCTTTATAGCAGAAAACTGCCACCAAGAAAATGAAAAACATTGCAAAGACAGGTATTCTTTCTCCTGTGAAACCCACAAAGACAATTCTCAGGGTATTCGGGAGAAAAAGTGTGGAAAAGCTAAAATTGGAGGATGGGCACCAGAGGCTATGCTCTCTCCTGTAGAGGAACCAAGTGATGAATATGTAGACCCTATGGATGAGCTCCAGTGTCTAGTTGAAACAGTTTCTGAATACCTAGCAGAAAAAGAGGAGGAAATTAGCAAGTATGGTTCCCTTCCAAAATCTAGCAAATCTAGGCTATCATCTCTGGCTAGCAATAGAACTGATTCTTTTGGAGAGGACAAAAATAGTTCATCTACAGATCCTAGAGTAGAAACAACATCCAACACTTCTTCCACCCAGGGTATCTCGGGAGTGAAAAATGTCATGAGCTCATTATTTAGTTCTCTCGCTGATAGAGTTGGAGGAGGCACTAAACAGACTAACCTGTCTCCACAAGCACCACCTGTACAAGCCCCACAACCTGACCTAACAAAGCTGTTGTCTTTTATCCCTAAATCAAACAGTTCAGCTCCTGTAGCTATTGTATCTCCAGTGGAATCATCTCCTGAAAAATCATTCAGTTCTTTTCCTGCTCAGCAGCCACGTGATTCTAAGACGCAGGTTTCTAATGAAGAAGCAAAAGCTCCTATAATGAAACCTCAGTGTGCTCCAGAAAACTCGATCTTCGGGAAATTCAATCCTTTGAAGCTTTTTTCAGCAGAAGACAATGGGAACTCTGCTGAATACAAACAGTCATCAGAGTCTACAAGAGAATGTGGTAATAACTTTGAAAAATTAAGAGGTTCATCAAAGGAGAGACACACAGGACAAATTCATGATGGAAATTTTAATGGAAGACACAATTTAGTGATTTACAAAGAAAATGTTCCCGTTTCAGAGCCAGCAAGATCAAATCACCTAGCACAATCAGCAAACACCTTCTTTAACCCCTTGAAGAAATCATTAAGTTCACTGATGACACCTGCTGCCCCTGTTGCACCTCAGGGTGCTCCAGCTGTGACAGTTTATCCAGTGTTTAGATCCACAGGGGATCTCCAAAGTGAAAAACCAAAGGAAGGCTCGACACTGACCAGTAAGCCTAAGTTGCCTTTCCTCTCCTCTGAAAATCTCTCCACTCAGCAACATCCCAAAGCACAGGGTGGCATGCTGTCTGGGTTTTTAAAGTTTGCATCCAGTGAAGATGTTCATACCACCATGAACACACAGCAGCATCCTGTGCAGTCATATCATGAGTCAGCTTCAATAACCTCCTCTACCTGTACAGAAAATCCTGTTGTGCCCCAGGAGAACACAGAGAAAGGGTGGTTTTCCAGCACATTTAGCCCTACTTCTGCTACATCTGGTTCAAACCTGAATTTTACCAGTAAACATCAATCTCAGGAAAGCAAAGTGCCATCTGTCTCACAACATATATCAAATCAGAAACCAACAGCAGCTCCTCATGGAATGCAGAAACAAACCACAATTCAGCCTGAATCACAAAGTTTTTTGGCAGGTCTTTTTAAAGGAAGCTCAGCTGAGGATATCTCTCATATGGGCTCTAATCAACCAAAACAAGGAGGACTGATATCTGGACTTCTTAAATTTGGCTCTATCAGTGACTCATCTGGCAGTTTGTCACAGCAGGCTTCTCACAATAATCAACCACCCAGGATCAGTAATCCCCCACAATATCTTCATCAACCTCCCCCGCAACAGAATTCTTCAGCTCCACAGATGGGGGGTCTTCTCTCAGGGCTGTTGAAGTTTTCATCTTCAGAAAATATACCTCAGAATGTTCATCATGGTGAAGCTGAAAAGCAGAGGAACGTTCCTGGCAATTACTCTGATCAGCACCAGACTTTGTGTGAAGCTCAACAAACACATTCTCAGCAAAAGGGGCTGTTTTCTGGCTTACTTAAATTTGCATCATCTGAGAATATTCCAACCAGCCAAACAGTTCAACACCAACAGAGAAATCAACATTATCAAGAGGGTTTTAGTCAACAGAATACTCAAGGTCCAAACCGAAAGCCTCATCTCAGCAATAGAACATCAAGTCAGGATGTTGTCCAGCGGGACTCTAGTAAACAAAGCTTTACTCGACAACAAACTGTTCCACTCCAGCAGCCATCTTCCCAAAGAGCTGGTGTTTTATCTGGTCTTTTAAAATTTTCTTCAGCAGACAACATAAGCACGCAACAACAGCCATCATCTCAACAGTTCAGAATTACACCAAGTAAATCCACTCATGATCAAACACAGACAAATCAACCGCAAAATAGCTCAACACAAAGAACTCAATTAAGTGGTCTACTTTCTGGACTGTTCAAATCTTCCTCTGAAAATGTGGCTCAACACCAGCCTGAAATCATCCATGAGACACAACAGCTAAACAAAGTGCCACACTCCCTGACTGTTCAAAAACAGATGGAGACAGCAAGTCAGTCTGCAGTGATCTCAGGGTTGTTTAACAAGTTGCCAAAAACATCTGAAGACACAACCTTCCAGGCATCAGCCACACAGTCACTCCATCAGAAAGACAATAATAATTTAGTCACAATGAAGACACCACTGCAAACCCAATCGTGCACTTACTTAACGCAATTGTCTTCACAAGAATATGCAGAGAAAGAGAAGATTCCACAAACTGTCCAGCATAACTATTTATGTGGACAACTTGGCAAACATGTAACTAAAAACACTGGTACTCATAAGCCAGTTGAAACACAGAGTCACATAACAGAACAGCAGACACCATCAACTAAATTCACAGAGTTACATACAGGCATAATGAAAAATGCTACCTCAGATTTTGGAATGCACAACAGTCAAACAGTTGTTCCAGGCTGCCTCAATACACGAAAGAGCAGACATGCATTATTCAGTACACCTGTCTCAATTGATACTGAGAGTTTAGACTTACGAACATCAGCTACTTTTGCAAGATCTCTTCAGAGTCAGGCAACATATTCCTCAATTAGCACAGGCAATGTATCTCAGTTATATTATTCTGGCTCAGTTCGCTCAATGGCTTGCAGTACAGGAAATATTCATTCCAATTTTGAAAACAATACGCCTTCTTCAGTCATGGCTATGCATCCACATGTCGGTGGAAGCAATCCCTCTTTATATGAAGCTACAAGGCATGGAGTTTACCAAGCTCAATGGTCCCCTTATGGGATAAGTCCATCCTATGATGAAAACCAGTGGATCCGTGAAAGTGCTCTATGGCAGCAGTTTCAAAATGAGTCATTATCACCAAATTATCACCTAGAAGGAGAAAATTCATTACAGGCATCTGCTCTTTGCTGCAGTTCCTCAAATATCAGTCCGGCATTTGACTCACCTACATGGCAAAGTGTTGTTTGTCACCAAGAGCAAATTGGACCATATGAGTTTGAGGGACACAGAAACAATGATCCATATTCCAAGAGAAAATTATGGAACAGTTATCAAGACTTGGCAAACTTTGACTATTCACCTAATGAAGATGGCGCATTGAACTTAACTACTAAACAAATGAATGCCAAGTTTGGGAAATGGCATTCATTTAATGATGGTAGCACTTACAGCTTGAATGGGGTTTCATATCATGAATGCTATTACGAGGAAACTGCACCAAGTTTATCCTATTCAGCTAACTGGCAGTATGGAATGGATGATGCTGTTCTACAAAATGTTCATACTGATGGAATGATCCATCAGAGTAATTTTAATTTGAACAAACCTATGAATTCAAACTGTCCTCTAAATGCCAGTACTGATGCAGAAGACTCCCTATACCTGGAAGACACTGAATGGTATCAGCAATGGCTTACACTTTTAGAGCAAGGAATGTGGTGGGCTGCAGATGATGGTGACTGTGGCTACTTTGTTTACACAGATCATGAGTACATCTATGCCTTACTTACAGATTCAGCAGGTGAATATGTGTATGCATGTGTCCCTGAAGGTGAGTCTTGGGGAAATGCACACAATTTAGATACGTTTCCGAGTGCTTGGCTGCACAATGAACTGGTTTTAGTCTGTGGCTTTAAAATTCCACTTTACAATGAGGATGAGCTTCTTTGGCTACCTGGTCAAGATCATGCTGATTATCAGCTTCTTAATGCCCCACTAGATTTGTCTGCTGCCTATAGAAAAGGCAATCAAATAATGAATTTAAATCTTGAGCAGTTCTCTGAAATGTTTGAAAATTCATTTATGTCACAAGGGCAGCAATGTGTAGATTTCACATCTTACAGATTAAACAAAGTCAGGATGGATCCAAGACAGTCCTGTTATGTCTATGAAGACCAGTGCAAAGATGTTATTGACCTTTCTTGTCATAATGACGACCACATTGGCCCTTGTTGGAACAACCAGGAAACTAAGACATTTCTTGCTCAAAAGGTTGCTGTTTCTCTTAACTCTACTCCTACTGCAAATTCCAATCAGCACATACTTTACAGCTGTTACCAACCTAGTCAACAGCGGCGATCATCCACCGGAGTTACAGTGAAACATGTAGATGATGTATCAGAAGAAGAATGGAGAAAGAGAGTTTTTCCAGGAGAACAACAACCTAATCGTCAAGTTAAAACAATTTCTTCACTCATATCGTCTTTTGTGGGAAAAACATCACAGGTGGAATTAAACAAAACTAGCACATGCTCCTCTTATGAAGTTCCTGACAAACGACCTAATAATATTCTTTCATCAGGTTTCCAAAGTTTGAAGTCAAAGATCATCAAAGAAGAATCTGTTGTTGTTGTGAGTCAGCCAGAAAGTGTTAAAGAAATGAAAAGGTCGCATACTGCACAGGGAAGAATTTTGCCTACAGTACCAACAACTGTGCAAGTAACTCACCCCTCAGCACAATTGCATACAACTTCACAAAAACCTCGACTTTCACGTCAGACTACCATGGTACAGCAGGCTGTCTCACCAATACAGCCCAATGTTACAGTGCATTCAGGTTCAAAGGAATCTCTTATTAAACCTATACCATCTGGAGAGCTTGCAGCAGATAAGCCAGTGGATCAACAATCTGAACAGCCTCAGACAGGCTTCATGAACTTCCTGAAATCTGCAGTAGGAATTGAGGAAACTAAGGCAGATCACCAGAAACCTACTCGGACATCTCCCAATCAAACTGGCAGCACTGCTTCTTTACCAGGCAGCACTTCTGCATATGGAGAAGCTACAGGAGTGTCAAATCTATTTGGATCAATTAGCAGCCTATTTAGTACAGAGCCCTCTCCACCACAAAAACAAGAAATAAAACCTAATGTTACAGAGAGTTTACTGACATCAACATCTAGACCTAAGGGCATACAGAGACAACAAACAATGGACCAAAGTGGTACCTGTCGTTCCACACAAAGCCAGCCACCTAACAAAAGTGTATCACAAGTATTTTCTGGCAGTGCTTCCACAGGACCTGCTCCAAGCCAATCAGAAACTATGCCACCTACAGAGCAGACAAAACAGGAAACTGGATCTAAACCCTCTGGTGGACTTTTTGGATTTTCAATTGGAGAAATGTTGACAGCTGCTGCCCAATCTGGACCTAAACCTCAAACACCTGTATCATCTAAAGCTCCACAAGAAGAATCACTTGGTAAAAGTATATTATCAATGTTTAGTGGATCCAATCCTCCACAGACTACACCTAAAACCGAGCTCTTGTCACAAGTGCATCCTTCAAGTCCTCCTCAGCCTTCTTCCCAGTCCAAGCCAACTGCTGAGGCACAGAAACAGGGAGCTGCTCCTCCAAAAGAACCATCATCTACAGGATTCCTTTCCATGTTTGCTGGTTCCACCCCCCAACACTCTCAAGCCCAAACAGGATCTCTTTTAGGTGGAATTCTGTCTGGGTCAGCAAGTTCAACTGAAAGCCCTGTGAAGGGATTGTTGTCAATATTTAGTGATCCCACTCCTCCACAGTCTCAACCATCAACAACATCTTCTCAGCAAAGAGTAGCTCAATCACAAAGTCAACATGGCTTACCTCAGACACAGTCTAAACCGCAAGCACTTCCACAAGCACAAGGAAAGCCAGCCACCTCTGTTCTTGGTGGAATATTGGGTGGTTTGTCAGCCTCTAACGAAAGTCCAGGGAAATCTTTGTTCTCCATGTTTAGTGGCCACAGTTCCCCCCAGACAACAGGAGCTGGTGTAAGTGCAAATATGTCTTCTGTGCCAGAGACTGCAGCACCCAAAGAACCTGTGAAGAATATACCCTCCGTTGTCAATAATGTTATGTCACCTTCACCACAAACCCCTAATTTATCATCTGCTATTGTTACTGCTGCCAAAGAGACTACAGCTCATCATTTACAACAGGGTGCTTCCCAAATGTCACCTATTTGCAGTAGCCATGCCACAGTGGCAGCAACTATCAGTGAATCAACTGAAATTTTAGGGGACAAAGTTGTTACCAACTCTAGTGAAGTGCATTCCGGCCTACCCACAGATACTGCTGTTGATACCACAAATACAAAGAGTGCCACAATTAATGGCACCGATTTTGCATCTGTGGAACCAAATTCAGAAATTGTCTCTGTGCAAAAGGAAACAAGTACAGAAAGTGCAGTCCAAGATCCTGCTTCTGATAACAGGCCACCAGCTTCTGGCCTTTTGTCTATGATTAGTGGATCAGGCTCACAAACACCATCTTCCCAAGTTGGATTCATTTCAGATGGTCCAGGAAAAAGTTTGCTTTCATTATTTACTGGCTCCAGCACGGAAACTAGTGGGATTCATTCACCTAGAGGTTCTGCACCTGGAACATCAGACCCCAAGGACCCACCAACCAAAGGTTTGTTCTCTGTGTTTGCAGGTTCTGCTTCCCAGCCCTCTTCACAGCCAAGTAGCTCTCTGCTAGGGGCAGTGTTCGGAGGCTCTTCACCCCAAATATCACCTTCTCAAACAGGAGGATCAATACTAGGGGGATTATTCAGAGGGTCTGCACCACAGACTACTCCTCAAGATAATTCTACTAAGGATGGAGGCTCTACTTCCCAGACAGCAGGACCTCAGACAGGGGCATCCTTACTTGGAGGCTTATTTGGATCTGCTCCCCAGGCTACTGGATCTCAAGCTGGAGGGTCTATTTTGGGTGGGATTTTTGGAGGATCAGCAGCCTCAACTACAGTAGCTCAAACCAGTGGGTCCTTTAGTGGAATTTTTGGTGGATCTGCCAACCAAACTTCAACACCGCAGAGTAATAGCTCCATACTAGGAGGTATTTTTGGGGGATCATCTTCTCAAACAGGAACTGTACAGTCTGATGTATCTGTTGTGGGCAAGATTTTACCTGAAACATCTAGTTCTAATGAGATACCTGGTAAAAGTTTGCTTTCAACATTTGGAGGATTGGTTCCACCTTCAACACCCACTGCAACTACCATTCCAACATCCGATCATGACAAGAAAACATTGACTACAGCTCCTCCTAACACTGCCCCAGATGTTACTATTCTACCAAAACCCACTGATGACAGTAAAGCTTCTTCAACTCTAGCTCATCCTGAAGCATCTGGAATTAATACTGTTATCAAAAGCAAAGAACAGGCAGAAACACTACAGCAACATGATGGTGCAGTTCATTGTATTGAGGCAAACTTGACTAAAACTGAGAGTGCTGTCGTTGAAGAAATTAAATGCCAAGATGATGAAAAGCTAACTGCTATAAAATCTAAAGAATCTGCTATCTGTGTAGCAGCACAACCACCAGCAACACCAGAGCTTGTGTGTGGTCAGTCGAGTCAAGATGCAATATCATGTAAGGTAGATGAGGAGACACCAGTCACTCAGTCATCAAGTCCTATGGCCCAGGGACTACAGAAGCCTTCAGAGCCAGAGAAAATTGTTGGTGGCTCGTCAGCAGATGCTGTTACAGGCTTTATGTCCTCTCTTTTCAAGTCAGCACCTGTTCCCAGTGAAGGTCCTCAACAGCAGAAAAACTCACCTTTTGGACTGGGAGGAACAACATCCCAAGCTGCTACTGGTCAGACAGCGGGATCACTACTAGGGGGTATTTTGGGAGGGTCCAACACTCAGACAGCAGCTCCACAGACAGAGGGATCATTACTGGGAGGTTTATTCAGAGGATCCACTCCTCAGTCTTGTCCACAAACCAATGCTCCCATTACTGGAGGGTCAATATTAGGTGGGATGTTTGGTGGAGGACCCACTGCCAAGCCTGTAGGTTCCCAGACTGGGGGATCATTGCTAGGTGGGATATTTGGTGGATCTACAGCAACAGCACGCCCTGGTGGTTCTTTACTTGGAGGAATGTTTGGAGGTGTCACTAATCAGACTGCAGGATCACACACAGCAGCATCAGTACTTGGTGGTATAGGTGGATCTTTATTTGGGGCTGGCGGACAGACACCTAAACCATCTGAACCAATCCCAACTGAACCAAAGCTAACAACAAACACAAGTCCACAACCACAGACTAAGAATGATAGTGTGCCATCAAATGTACCTTCCCTTAGTACTGAGACTGGTATAGATAAAATGGTGGACTCACAGTTACCAGACAACAATCAAATAAAATCTGAAAGTCTTACAAATAATAATGTCATGGGAGCTTGTCCAGAAACCTCTGCTTTCTCAAGTGGTTCCATAAGTGCTGCATGTGATCTCACCCATCAGGTAGATAACACTGCAAAAGAAAAGCCAGCTGTTGAGGGAGAGATAATACAAGAGAAGTCTGCGATCATTAAAGAAGATGAGAGTAAAGAAAGTGACAAAACAGCCCCACCTGATAATCAACAGGCAGATCCCAATTTAGCTCCTCAAGTTAATCAGTTGCCCAATAATGCACAACCACCTCAAGCCAAGTCTCTATTTGGGTTTATATCAGCACAAAGTGATGCAGGCAAATCTCTTGGATCTCTGTTTTCACCAACAGTGGCATCAAGTCTTCCATCAGTGCCCCAAACAGAAGTAGGCAGTGGTCTGTTTTCAGGAATAAAAACACTTTCAGGAAGCCTTTTTAAAGAGGAGAAACCTACTCCTTCACTATTTGGCACAAAGATAGGCTTTCCTTGGCAGGCAGAGCCACCTAAGCCAGAAGCTGCCCCGGTTGTAACATCTCAAACAAAAACTACCGACACATCAACAGGTGATCAAACACATAGTGTAAAAAAGGTTGCAACATCTGGTTCTCAAAAGCATGAATCGGTAGGTTCCACAGATGACATAGCAAACCCCCAGATTTGCATCTCCTCTCCTGAAGTAGATCCTTCAGCATCCCTGACCCCAAAGGAGATGGAAAGGCTTGTAGAAACATACCCCTCTGCAGGTCCTACCTCTGGAGTGCAGCTGGACAACCAGTCCAAGAAGAATCTATTGATTACAAAAAGGCTAGTAAAAGCATAATAAATGGCATATCCCTCATTGTTTGTGATACATTGACATTTTGGAAAAATGTGCTCTGTGTCCAGCTCTGCAATCCATCCTTTCTTGTGTAATGTTTAGGTTGAGTGTAAGTGTGTGTGCTAGTGTGTATTTTATGGTATAGATATTTTGTGTGTAGCGTCCATAATTTCACATGTCATTTCAAAACCAAATTCCAAAACAAAATGGACATACTTATAAATTTAATATTTCATCAGTTTGTTATTTATTGGGCTGCTCCTCTGAGAGAGATTTCACCTCAAATTCTATATTCAAAAGTGTGTTCATTTTGGTTGCAGTCCTCTTAGTTCTGCACTACAGTTCAGCTTTTTAAAATATCTTTAGCAAAGACATACGTGTCAGTAAATGTTTGGAAATGTAATATAAATTTTGTTTGACCATGGAATTATGATTTGTTTTGTATATTATTTTATATTTGTTAATTTGTATTTATTTATTTTGAGAACTTTATTAAAGCAGATTACATTTTTTAAATCATTACCATTTAACTGTATGTCTGAAGTAGCATCTAAAATTACATTTATTCTGAAATGCCAATTTGTAAAAGATAATCAAACACACCTCAACTCTGCATATTTTACTGTCTACACCCATGTGTTCTTCGATCCAGTATTTTTTGTCAACATACTAACCATCATACACCATATATACCTTATGTTTGTAGACAGGTAAAAGGAAAATATTGACAATAAAATATGCAGAAGTAATTGTGTGCAGTAATAACCCATTTAAGTAAGGGCAATCATTTGATATATAATTTATGCGTTGTTCCCCAAAATAGAATGTACTTGTACATATGCAGTTTCTGTTTGAAAATGCAACTTTAATGCAGAAAGATTATGTGCAGTGTCTAATGCACAAGCTAACACACTGATCACATTTTCACGTTTCTATTTTCTATCATGCAACAGCCTCCCTGCAAGGTTGAGTGTCATTTAAGGCATGATGTGGTGTGTTTGTATACTGTACCTATCAATCCTTTAGAAAGAATACTGATAAAAGTAGGCCTTGGCTAAATGGTGTTTCCAAATAATGTTTAATAGATGGGTGTGATCTATCAGTCCAAAAGCCTAATAATTTTCTTAATCTTTCAGCATTTAAATTATTTCTGAAATTACGGTGTTTATAATTGTTTTCAGAATGATCCCCGCTTATCTAGCTTTAGCTAGAAGGAAAAGACATACCACCAAATTATTTTGAAATTGTTTTTCACCTAAACTCACAGCAAGCATTCTAACATTATTTTCCTCATTGTTCTTCACCATTGTAGTCCAGTGGAAAGTAGTCGCTTTGGGTCATCAGGAAACCTGAGCCAGACCAGTTCCCAGCTTAGTGAGACTGGCCAAGAGAGCACTGCGGGGTCAGAACTGGAGGAGTCCTTCCACTCGTACCACAATACTGGCTTGCACCCCTCCAATGGTCAGCCACATGCAAATGGACATCTTCCCCCCAGTGAACACTCTATCGTTGGTGAGCAGGATATACATAGACTGTCCTTTGAAATGGCACAAGGCCTGAAAAAGGACACGCCAGCAGAGAGAGGGTCCTCTAAATTCCAAAGGTAGTGCTTTTGATTAGAATTTAACTGAATTTTGTATTTGTTATAATGAAGATGCTTGGGAATCTTCTCCTGTTTCTGTCACTTTACTTTAAAATTTTTGTAACCCAGGTTTCCTGATGATGGAACACCATTACCCTTCTCCCCATCCAGAGTTCGTTGGTTGAAGGCAATCAATAAAGTCAGAGTTCAGCTCCGGGAGGTAGGTAGTGTTGCTGTTCAGTTCCTCCACCAGTATACTGTATCACTTCCCAATAAAATTAAATGTGGCCTTACCTCACCACACAGACCAAGCTTGCACACAGTATTTACCACAGTTAACAGAAACATATAAAAGCACCTGCAGTTATTTGAAAGTGGTTGAGTTAAACCTCTCTGGTTGTTTAAGAAGATGCACCAATATGTATTACAATCATATTGTCTGTGACTTCCACCCACATACACCTCATTGTCCGCTGGATAGAAACATTCCTTCTAAAGATTCTAAGCCTCGCTAAAGGCAAACCACAAATTATTTGCATGTTAAGTTTGATTTAGCTTCAGCATACATAACTTACATAGATAAATACTTAACTTGCCAAGATTATATTTTAAATGTGGTAATTCTTCTTTGTATTAGCTGTATATGTTGCTTGAATAGAGAATTGAGATGATACCGCCTATTTTTAAGTAACATTAACAGTATGTTTACTGTCTGCCTCCTCTCCCCCTCCCCCTCTTTTTTTTGATAATTACTTCTTTCAGAATTTTTTACTTTCTCTATCTCCTGGTAATGACAAAAATAACTGGCGAGTGATTTATGCCAAAGTTTGAAAAATCTACTAATAGGGATGTAAGCGATTATGAGGCGTTGGAGTTCTATCAGAGCTGTTTATCCCCTGTCCATTTCACATTTGTGTACATTGCATAATTTGCAGACAACAATATTGACTCTCTGAGGTAAAGGTCTTGTACCTTTTTGGATCACCTATTGCAGACAGTCACTTATGTCATTCAGGACACATTGCACATTGCATTTTGGACATTGAGGACACTAAATGCACTGACAAAGGAGAAGGAATTTATGAGTTATATTACTTTGGTCTCCATCTTGTCATGTCTTGGCTAATTGAAGTCATGGGTATGAAAGGAAAGTGAGGTGAAAGCTGTGCCATTTGTCCTTGAACACTAGGAAACACAAATGCCACAATGACTTTGATAAAATTGGTCAAGCAGTGTCACAGTGACTAGCATAATAATAATACTAGACCTAACACTATAAAACCATTTCATAATGTATTTAAATTAAAAGAAATATTAATAGGCAATAATGAATTGTGTGGCATTTTTGCAGTTTTCATTCGAATTTTTGGCAGTGGCACATTGGGCCAATCTGGATCTGGATGCCAGATCCATTTTCCATATTGGCCTCATTACACATGTTTGATATAACTGAGCTGTGAGATTTGAAATTCCCATTTTCCCAATGACAAGATAAAACTGAGAAGGGAAATCGGTGTGAGTGTAACACCTTGATATGTTTATCAGGCGTAGTTTCACCTTAGAGAACAAGGAATTCTATGAATTGAAAGTTAGTATTGTGTATCAATGCAGCAGCAGCTGGCAGATGTCTAAAGAGACCTAAAAAGTGAATGAGACTGAAATATGGCAGGCTTAAACCATCAGATTAGCTTTGTGCTGAAATGCATTCTAGAGGACAGAAGGAGAGAGAGCAGAGCAAGTGTGCAAAGGGGTGGGAGGGAAGTAGGGATGGCTTTTTAACCGTGGGTGAGCTGCTGTGATTGTGGTCTACCACTCTCGTACTTGCTGTTCCAGTGGTAGAAATGAGGGATTCAGCACTTTTGGATCTCTAACAGTAAAACTCTCATGGTTTGCTTGAGGCAGAGGAAGACATCCAGGAGATATATTTAGAAGATAAATATGGAAGTTAATATTACTGATCGTCTATGTGGATTAATTGGTCTTGCAAGATGATATTTATAGGTTTTTCTTGTCATATTTTTTTTCTGTAAGGTAAGGCTTATATTCATGTGATTGTATGCGCCTTGTGTAGACTTTGTTTAAGTAAGGTGTGGTATTATGTTTTATGCTACTTTAAATGTATGTTTGGCCTATATAAAAAGAAAAGACCTTGTATTACTTATCACACATCTTACAGCTTGTTTAATTACTCAGTTGATCAAAATGTAAATGCAAATACTATGCTTCGATGAGAACTCTACTTAAAAACTTCAAAAGTAAGATGTCTTTTTTTATCTAGGCCAAATACTATTTAGTAATGTGAGGAAAGAGGTTTTTTTAGGCTATTACTATGACTGGACAGAGAAATGGAACTGACTGTAAAAAGATCCAGTGTCCCTCGGAAGTGTAGCTAAGTGTGCTTTTTAACATTATTTGGTATGTAATGTGTTATAAGAAAAACGCCAAATATTCTTGCTGATATTAATTTTATAGTATTAAATAATTCAATAAAAATGATATTGAAAATAATGTTATACTGGGAAGCATAGTGCTCAAAGTTAATTTTGGATTTATTTATTTAATTTTATTCCATTCACGTGATTCCATCCATCTAAATGAAATCAGCTGAGCTTAATATCAAATTCAGTAGTGACAGGAAACTTCTATTCTGACAGCCTCCCAAACCCTTATCAGGCTTGCACACACCTTCAGTGCTCAAATACTTATTGGAGACCTCCATTGCAGGGGTGATTAGTATAATTAGCAACTATTCACTTGTTGGAATAACTTCCTTAATGGGCTAGGGAGTCTTCTGAAACGTAAACCTAAAGCAGATTACACTTGTGTAATCTAATTATATTAACTTATGAATTAAATTTGCAGAATCATTTTGTCAGCTAGTTAATTCCAATGAGGGAGAAAAAATACAAGAAATCGACATGTATCATTGTTAGGCCAAATAGTTTATAAACATGATATTGTGTTGTTAGTTTGAGATTGTTATTAAACCACGTTTTTTAGGAAACCTTACCAAGGATGTACTTCCATATTTCTGTATGTAATAGTAAGTAATTAAAGAAACAACAGGGGTAAACATTTTACACTATCCGGTTTATGTTCAAAAATAATTTCCTGTTCTGCTTTCCTTCTCTGCTTTCACAAATCTTACAATGTACAGTTTCAGATATTTTATTTAGGTTTCAAGCAACTTTATTCTTACATACTCATGCTGAGATAGCTGCTCAACTGCATTTTTCTGTATTGTAAACATTATTGTATTTATGATTTTTACTCAGTGGTTGACATGCAGTAATGATATTGATAAACATTCAGACTGCATACTCTAGTGGATTATGCAATACTCTCAGAGAGATTTATGTATATTGCATCTTTCAGGCTATTTCAGAATCCCTATAGTGCATACACTGTAGACAACAGGTCAGAGCTATCTAGTCGTGCAGCTGGTATGGGTGTGAAAGAATGACATGGCCTTAGAGGAGAGAATTGACCTGTCATCTAATTACTGTGCTGTCTTTCCAAAACATTCTAATTACATATATCTAAGCAGCTGTATGTTATTCATTCCTCAAACTGTCACTCTGGCCAAGAGGAGGTCACTAAAGCAACAGTCTATCAAACTTATTTACTGTACAGAGAAGGTACAGTAAATATATGTGATAGAGACCTTAAATAAAAATGTAGAATGTCATGTGTGCTAAAATTTCTTAAACTTACACTTTTGTCTGCAAGTAAATTAACATTTCCCCTGATTTTTATAGCAATAGCGCACAGTCTGTCGTACACAGTCTATCGTACACAGTGACGAGAGTGAGACGTATGAATTCCTTTTTTAAATTTTCCTTTGTTCTTTCTAGACTTTTGGTCATAAAAATAAAGCTTTAACAACTCCACATTTAGTAGGAATAACACTATTTATTCCATCCCACAATTTTAATTAAGATATAAAAATTTGACTTTGAAAGGAGAGCAAATACATTCCATTTAAATGGTCATACTAATGAATAGTTTAAAATGCATTTTCTTTACTTTGTTGTCTGATGCCTTTCTTCTTCTTGCAATCAATTGAATACAGCTGTGCTCCAGGTAATTGCCAGGCTATAAGATTAGATGATATTTATTCATTATTTTTGGCTGTTTACTGATTGTCTGGTTGCTGTTTTATGACAGACAGATATAGGTGTAGCAGAACTAAAACAAATTAGCTACAATTGTCATTCTGTAGTTAATTTGTTATTTTAATTTGCTTGGAGTTTTCAGTTCTTTGACAAAATAACTTATGATACAGTTTTCTCTTGTCAGTTACTTTGGCAGTTATTCGAAGTTTAAAATGCTGACTAATGTTTACACCATCCAGAGGCAGAGTTACTAAGGCAGTGGTTTGTCCATGCGTGAGAACAGCTGATCAAGAGTTCCACTACTCAGGGATGTTCCCCAGAGGACACATCAGTAGACAGGATGAAACCCACAAATCAGAGCTATTACCACTGTCACCCAACCAACAAGACCTTCAGAAAAAGCAATCGCAGAGCCCTAAAGTGGGACAAAGCTTGCGCAAAACACTGCAGAAATGCCTGCAGGGCTCAGATGATAACTCCCTTCCTGATCTTTCATCAGTGGACACTGCTTGCAGCAAAGCAGTCTGCACCCCATCTGGGGAAAACGGCAATTCAGATTGCCAGGATGACACCGGGGTTCAGGACAATACATCCAGGCTCATTAAAAGGACCAAAAATCAAGAAGAGGAGAAGAAGATGGAGAATGATAGTGCTGATCATGACTCTAGTAACATAGTGGAAAATATCCTGAAAGAGCTAAAAGGCATCAACAAGATCCAGGAGGAAATTTCTGATCTGCGGGAATACCTAACATCTGTACGAGGCTCAGTGGATGAAGTATCTTGTTGTGTTGATGCAGTGCTTAGTGAAATAGGCGAGCTGTACTCTGGGGCTTCAGCTGCACCTCATACAAGTCCTGTTTCTCAAATACCCCGTATCAGGCGAGGAAGCCTGGGTAGACAGAACGCCATCACATGTTTTCACGGGAGAGACACCAGTCAGTTGTTCAATTGTGAAGAATTTGGAAAAGATTTAGGACGTGTACCATCTCACAGATCACCCAAACATTGGCACTCTAATAGAATCACTCTCCAATCAGACCAAGAAACAGACCAACAGAATCAAGAGCAGAATTCAAACATGCACATGAAGTCAAAATCTGACTTATATTTGGAGCTTCATCTTGACCATGACTATCAAAGCACCAGCTCTTTATCATCTTGTCTAAGTTCCAACTGTCCTGGGGCAGGCTTTCTTTCTGATGAAACAGAGTTTAACCAGTGGCTTCCTGTTAATATGCAGCATAGTATAACTGGTGAAGGAGGCTGGCATGAGCAGGACATCTGTTCTTGTGCAAATAGTGCAGAGGCGCTAGAGAATTGTCTTGGTGTTTGGGATAAGTGTGCCACGGAGGAAACACAAAGCAGCACACCAGGTCATTCCATCTCATCTCATAATAGTTCTGAGCATCTCTCGCTACTGTTTGGACTCCATTACAACTCTCCTTCCAGTTCTTCAAGTATGGTGGATTGGAGGCCACTCAAACTACAAACTGAAAAAGAAAACCTGGAATGTGACTGTGCTACAAACTGTCCATACTCGCGTAGTTCAGGTTATCACACCATGGATGCTTGTGCAAATGAACTGGACAGTGGGCCCTCCAGAAGCCTCAGTCGTTCCACTGTGCTGTTGACAGATTGTGATGATAGTTACCTGGAGCCACATTCAGTCTGTGATGATTGTCCTTCCTCTGGTGACACTCTTGATTTTGGATCTACTGATAGTTTGGACCGGGATTGGACAGATCACAGTGTCTCTAAGGATGAAGTAGGAGAGTCATCAGATGAGTCTCCTGAAATAGATTCTCAGGGCACACCCAGGACTCCTAATGTGGGTTTTGATGTAAGAACTTTTAGCAAGGCCGTTGTCTCTTTCAAATCAGCTTTGAAAGGGGCTTTAAAAAAATTGGAAGGACCCAACCCTGAAGGTGTGAAAGATGATAGTGGATCTGAGGCTTGTCCATCCCCTGACAGGCAAACCTGTGAACCCAAGGAGAAGCAAAGCAGTACAGAGCACATAGATTGCAGAGTTAGTCAGACAGAAAACCACACTCAGTTTGGCAGTCCAAAGGAAGACAGCGAGACTTCTGTCTATGTGGGTTGTGATCAGACACCTGAGGACCTGCCATACAGTCTACAAGCATCCCTACACTCTCTCCACACATCTACTAAGTATCACTCTGTAGAAGTATCGAAGAGCAAAAAAGAATGTCCAAGTGATACAGAATTGTCGAAATTTGACCATTGTCCACCAAGGCAGGGCGAGAGACCACTCGGTCCAGTGCTCACTACAGATGAGGTGAGGTTAAGTCCAATTAGGGAAAACCACATTCTTGATGAGGTTGGCCAAGGGAAGCCTATTGATGCCAGCCACAGAGAGCGCATTGCTAATTTCCAGCGCATTTTGAAGGAAAAGAGACAAACCCGCCATAGATTGTCCAAATCTGCTCAAGGATCCCAGGGCTCTCAAGGGTCTCAGGGATCCCAGTCTCAAGACGAGTTCTTCCCAGGTATTTTTAAGGATGCTTTTGAATGAAATAATGTGTTTTTCTCAAATTGGGTATCAGTCCACTTAAATCTCCATCTACACTATAGCATTATATGATGCTTTCAAACAAAGTAATTTATTTGTCTCAAATTGGGTAACAGTCCAATTCAGTTTACATCTACACATAGCATTACTATAGTGTAGTAGTATCTCCTTCTACAAATAGATAAGCATAATATTCATTGATAAACACTTGATCTGAAAACCATTCGTTGATTTGCTATCTCTTTCTGTTTGTTTTGTAAAGATGCTCAACTATGTTGTTGCTGCTGCTCCACTTGATTTCTAATTCTTCTGTGATTTGTTTTTCCTTTGCAGAATATGAAAGAGAAGATAATCAGGTTACCCATAAAACATTAGCCCCATATTTAAGTTACATTGGTTTTTTTTCTGTTGACT
>JAUBNQ010000014.1:15941864-15960340 GCA_032353495.1 Ctenopoma kingsleyae | reverse complement strand
TGAAAGAGAAGATAATCAGGTTACCCATAAAACATTAGCCCCATATTTAAGTTACATTGGTTTTTTTTCTGTTGACTTAGATTTTTTTCCCCTCTTGCTTATTTTTAACAATGGGAATACTTGTGTGCATGTAAGGTTATCATATGGGTAGATATGTAATATAATGAAACTTTTTATTCTGGAATAGTTTCATCACTTCAGTTGTTCTGTAAAAGAAATACTTTATCATTGCTTCATTCTTGTGGTAGCTTTAAAGTATGATTTCCTGTTTTATTTAGGGTTAGTGCAGCTTCATTAAATATTGCTTAGTTTTTCAAACACTATCAGAAACTCATACTGTGAGAGTGAACCTCAGAGGGATCACTACTTTCAACTTCTGTCATCTTTGAGGCAAATATATACACACAGATCCTTACATACATCTACATGCAAAGTTCCCATGTTAACATAATTTTGTGAAATCCTGACCAAAGCTTGCTTGCTTGCTGGTTACCTATGATGTCTCTTAAAACAGGCTGTGGGGAAAAAAGTTATATAAACAGATTTTACTTGCATCATGACCTGTGAAATAAAATTAATTTCAGCATTTTGTTGGTTCCACAATACATTTCACATCACATCCTACACAGCTAAAAATTGTAGCAATATTTTTGTGGCACTGTTTTAAAACTATCCCCACTTTTATTTAACTTTCTGTAACACCAGAGAGGTGAAACTCAACCAAATTCTACTGTGCATTGTCTTTGTCTGTTGTCTTATAATTTACTTCTATATGATAAATATTATAAATTGTCACCTTTGAAATCTTGCAGGTTCGAGATGAAGAAGAACCCAGTGTTAGACAGGCTTGGATCAAACCAGGGTAAGTCACAGTTAACCTCTGCAAGTGGTTTGCTAGTCACAATTGTGCGTGTTATGTTTGACATTTTAATAAATGACTGGATGAGCAGTAACTTCAACATTTGAATACCTGTGTGACTATACTGTAGTTGCACCATGTTGTGATTATAATGATAATGTCATTTTGTTTACTTCTGTTATGTTATGTGAGGCCTTTTCATTCACTTTCATACTACTTTTCTTGGTGCATAGAGGTGGATCTGGTCTGTATGGAATTGATAGCATGCCAGACCTGCGTAAAAAGAAGCCTATACCTTTGGTCAGCGATGTGGTCAGTACTAATCTGTCATATCTTTGCTTTATATATACAGTACAGTATGTCATGTATTGCCCTATTTGTGTTCTTTCTCTGAGTGCATGTCCTCTATTTGTGAGACCACCACAGACATTATACTCATTATTTCACCTTTGAGCTGAATTTGGGATGATATTGTTATAAACAAATGCAGACAAATATAAAACCACACTGCTAATTTCTCTCTCCCTCCCTCTTTTAAACCTGAAACTATTCCTCACAACTCTCTTGAATGCATTCACTGTCCTTGGTCAGGCTATGGTAAGTTAATAGAACCCAGATGCCACTCCCTTTCCCACTTAAGTACAAAATATTAATTAGCCCAAATAAATTGGTAGTTACATCAAACATGTATCACTATAGCATGTTGATGTGTTTGATTGCAGACCTCTTGTTTAACCCAAATGATAACATTTGCATGCATCCTTTTGGTCATGGGTAGCTTTTCTTCTACTTCATATTATCATTAGAATACATAATAAAGTAATCCTTCCTCTGCCTTTTGGTTTGGATTATTTATCTGGACCATAGTAGTCACAAAAGCACATGTGTAGTAAATACTACTAACACAAAAAATTGTGGAAGTTAGTCTTGTTATTGTTTTTTGGATTGGTATATCTTCCTCATCTTTACTATTTTCACTAGTTTTGTGAAACTAATAATACTCACATGGGTTTTCTAGTCATTTGGATAGAATTCACTAATGGGAGCAATATAACCCTACTCACCACCTTTATAACTACCATGGCAACCTTTTACATATACTAAACTTCATATACATAGTGATATTTCAGAGGCGTGTTTGGTTGTGTTTGTAAAATACTAACTAAAAAAATTCCTTTGTCACCTGTTATTCAGGCCCTTGTCCAGGCCAGGAAGGCGGGGATTGCCTCTGCTATGGCTGCACGGTCCTCAATCAAGGATGAAGAGCTGGTGAATATACCGCTTAAATTTTCCTACTGTCTTTATAGATTGATTAAATCATCAGTTCCACAAGAAAGATTATCATTTTAAAGTTCATTGCTTTGTATTAGCACTAAAGAAATGTTCTTCCTTCTCCAGAAAAACCATGTGTACAAGAAGACTCTACAGGCTCTCATATACCCTATATCTTGCACTACACCACATAACTTTGAGGTGTGGACTGCCACTACACCCACATATTGCTATGAGTGTGAGGGGCTGCTGTGGGGAATTGCTCGCCAAGGCATGCGTTGCTCCGAATGTGGGGTCAAATGCCATGAGAAGTGCCAAGAGCTGCTGAATGCTGACTGTTTGCAGCGTGAGTACTCCCCAGAAAACATTCAAAGGATCTTGTCAGTTCTCTGCTCAGCTCAGAAGTGTCATGTTCACACTGGTACTACAGAAGACGTTTGTATTGATTCTGAATCAATATACATTTTTGTTAAATGTTTAGGTGCTGCAGAGAAAAGCTGTAAACATGGAGCTGAAGACCGAACTCAGAATATTATTATGGCCATGAAGGACAGGATGAAGATCAGGGAAAGGAACAAACCAGAAATCTTTGAACTTATCAGAGAAGTATTTGTTATCAGCAAAGCCATTCATGGACAGCAAATGAAGACCATTAAACAGAGTGTACTGGATGGGACCTCAAAGTGGTCAGCCAAGATCACCATCACAGGTATGCCTAAGAAAAACATCCACCTAGCCACAATGTTTTCTTTGGAGCAGTAATTCTCAGCATCAAATTTAGAAGTACAAGTTGTGATTCACTTGTATACTGATGTTTCTTTCTTATGTCTTTATTTCTCCGTTGTGTTAGTTGTATGTGCCCAAGGACTTCAGGCTAAGGACAAGACAGGATCCAGTGATCCATATGTCACTGTGCAAGTGGGAAAGACCAAGAAGAGAACTAAGACCATTTATGGCAACCTCAATCCTGTCTGGGAGGAAAAGTACCACTTGTAAGTTGCTCATATTTCCTGGTTGTAAAATGTCCTTATGAATGTCCATATTTTTAATTATGTGAGTACCCCTATTATGTACTGTGCAACAGCTAATTTGGTAGAGCAGTAAACTCTGAACCCCAGTACATGTAGAGGTGTCCTTGGACAAGACACAAACACAAACTTGAAACTTGTAGTGTAATCGATACGTACTATCTGGCAGCTGTCCAACAACAATTATCCCAAAGGGATCAATAAAGTATGTCATTATTTTCTTTAAAATTGTATTTTATTGTTCTATAATTTCTTTATTTTATTTTTTAGTGAGTGCCACAATTCTTCAGACCGCATCAAAGTGCGTGTATGGGACGAGGATGATGACATCAAGTCGAGGGTGAAGCAGCGTCTCAAGAGGGAGTCTGATGATTTCCTTGGCCAGAGTATTATTGAAGTTCGAACGCTGAGCGGAGAAATGGACGTCTGGTACAACCTTGGTCAGTGTTCTGTCTTGTTGTGTTTATAGGCTATGTGAAGCATAATGAATATTTAAGGATAATGAAATCAATCACCTTCTTGCAGGAGAATTTCCTTCATGTCTATGAATATATGATGTTGAAGTTGTGTGGATCTTAACATGCTAGTCATCTGAAATGCCAATGCTGATATTCTCATATCCCATCCACAATCTGGTTGTTTTATGGTGGATAGGTGACAACATGGAAAAATGTGTCATAAAACACTGTGTGTATTTATTTGAATGCTTATTATTATGCTTATATTAATGTTGAGTTCTTCATATTATTCTTATGTTATGTAACCATATGATCTGATTATGATTTGAACAACACAACAATTTGGTTTTTATTTGCTGGTGGAGCCATACAGCTTATTTGCATGTTTCCATTAAGTGTTAAGAATTCTGTCTCCAGGAAGTTCAGTCAGGGGTTTGTTTGAACCTCATTACTTATGTCTGTTTTGCCTGGAGTGATTTTTTTTTTTTTTTTTAACACAAGCAACAAGCTGCACTAAAGCCCACATTGCTCTACATGACAATACTGGCTTTCGCTGGCAAGCCTACTCTTTGAAAATGCTGTGTTTGCTAGGGGCGTACCTCCCTTTTCACATATTCAGTCATCATCAGAGATTTGTGCTCGTTTCAGAGGAAAAAAAAAGGCTTTTTTCAAATTTCATTTTGTTTATGCTGGTGTATAAAGATAGTTTCCACTTACAAAAGTTCCTTATGCTGTTTTTAAAGCTCTGGTTTTATAGCATGAATAAAGGAAGATTGGATGCATCTCAAGATAAAATATCTTCCTGATCTTATCATTTTTAATAAAACAGATAAACTGCAAGATCTTGTAGTAGTGCCAATACGTACTATTTCTGAATTGCTGTCTCGGCCTCCCTGTTGTGTTGCCAGATGTTGTCAAACTGTTTTTTATCCAAACATCACCTCACTGTTGGTCTATAAACATTTCCCAGAAGCTGATTGATAGATTTAACCACCCCATGCATCATGTCATATTGCTTTGAGCTCTGTCCTTTAAAAACACTCCTCATTTCCACATGCATGTTGTATGTAAGAGTCAGATCTTCAGTTTATAAGAACAAAGTGTTGTTTCTACTTGATTGAAGGAACATTTATTTTACCATGACAGTAATAAATCTGCCGCTGGCAACTCATGGCATTGAATATGAATGTGCCCATGAATCTGCTGTTATTTCTCTTAAACTAGTAGATACGATGTGCTCAATTTAATGTTTCTCATCTAATTGCAACAACAGAATGTGGTTAGGATTCATTAGTAATTAGAATTTCAAGCTAAATTAATAATCAGTTATTTAACACACAGACATTTTCTTTTGCTTCTCATCTGCTCCTCTCGTCCCTGCCGTTTTTACTCTACCCCTTTCTCCTCTTGATGTGTGATTATCAAATAGCAGCACTGTAGTCGGAAATCGACCACTCTGCAGACATGTACAAATTACCCCTAATGATGTGCCTGTCAGGGCAAATAGCAGGGGTGAGCCGCCAAGTACTCCACCTCCTGAGAAGCTCTAGCTCAAGTGTCTGCGGTGATCAGAAACAGATTCATGCAGCCCACTGCCATTGTCTCTCTCACTCTCAGCTGGGGGACTATTAGAGTTGTCGTCGTTGCACTGCCTGCCTCCACTGTAGAAACAGAACCCTCTACAATAGAACTGCCATCTTAGTAGTCTGTAATTAGTGTTGTGTTAACAGACCTTGTTTCATGTGCCTCTGTGTCATAGATTGGGATTGGAGTTATGAGATATATGAGTGTTTGTGTGACCATGTAACCACACAGCTGTATTTGTGTTGAATTACAGAGAAGAGAACGGACAAGTCAGCAGTGTCGGGTGCCATCCGCCTCCAAATAAACGTGGAGATCAAAGGAGAGGAGAAAGTAGCTCCATATCATGTGCAATACACCTGTTTGCATGAGGTATTTAAGTCTACAGAAACCATTAGTTGGACAACAGGCTTTAGCCCATTTGTACACACACATATACTGTTAAAGTACTGTGAACATGGCTTCCTCCATATTCTTCATATAATTGCTTCAGATCTATAAAAGTCACTATTACTTCGCAATCTCTTTTCTCTCTCATCTTCCCTTTCCCTTCCCACTGAATGTGAAAGT
This sequence comes from Ctenopoma kingsleyae, assembly GCA_032353495.1. Classification (NCBI taxonomy): domain Eukaryota; kingdom Metazoa; phylum Chordata; class Actinopteri; order Anabantiformes; family Anabantidae; genus Ctenopoma; species Ctenopoma kingsleyae. The sequence goes on along the minus strand of JAUBNQ010000014.1, from coordinate 15,954,572 downwards.
GTATTTCAAATGACAATAATACAATTCTTCCTATCCATTAAAGAACCTTTTCCACCATTCAACTGATGTGCTCGGCCAAGGTGTGGTGAAAATCCCGGAGGCTCGTGGAGATGAAGCGTGGAAAGTCTACTTTGATGATGTGGCACAGGAAATAGTGGATGAGTTTGCCATGCGCTATGGGATAGAGTCCATATACCAGGCCATGACGTGAGTCTGAGCCTTCACAGTGAACATTAACACTGTCGCTTTAACTCTCTCTACCTGTCTGTGTGTTCATGACCCTTTCATCCTCCTCTTCCCCGTCCTGTCTTTCTGCCTTTTTCTCTCATACCAAAGTGCCTCTCCGTGCTATTGTCGTTCCCCATTGGCTTCCAAATGAAAGAAAGTCAATTATAAATGGGCCGAGGATGGATTTGGATCCATGAAATGTCATGCACCATACAGATGCCTGTGTGCTCCACTCATCATTCACAGAAAGCACACTCCAATGGGCCATCATTCAGCCTAAACGTGCCAGCTAGCTAATGGGAAGATGAAATGTCCGTTCCTAATAGGGATCATTAAAAAAAAACAAGACCCTTGAGAGGACATGGGCTGACCAAATAGAGACATAGCTATTCACTCTGTACACTCATGTTGCTTTGCCAAAGTCTCTTCCCCATGAAATGTTTTATGTAAATGTGTACAGATACAAATGGGAAGAAGAAAAGTCCTGCTGCCAAGGTCTCTACCAAACTCTGTTTCTGCTTTTCTTTTACAGGCACTTTGCCTGTTTGTCATCAAAGTATATGTGTCCTGGTGTTCCTGCAGTGATGAGCACCTTGCTGGCTAATATCAATGCCTTCTATGCCCACACAACCGCCTCCACCAATGTGTCTGCCTCTGACCGCTTTGCTGCCTCCAATTTTGGGGTTAGTATTACTGTAGCACCTGCACACACAAGCAGCTTCTTTCCTTGCATTTGTTCCTTACATGTAATACACACATACACTGTATAAACATCTCTTATCATTTATTTTTTCTTTTCTTTACCATACAGAAAGAGCGTTTTGTCAAGCTCTTAGACCAGCTACACAACTCCTTGCGCATTGACCTCTCTACATACAGGGTAACATTGTGATTATACCTACATAATCTCTAATTTCTAAAGACTGATACTGTTTTATATATTGTTGTTTTGATGTTGAAATATCGCTTCAGATTTGCTGATAATGTTTTATTTATCACTGTTTTCATTAAATTGGGGAACATATCTTTCCATAGGAAAAGCTTTTAATGTAAAACATTTGCCAAACCTACAACATTTCCAGAAGTTACTTTTTCTACATGCTCCACCATGCTACATATTTATTATAATGATGTTACTGTAAACACGTTTTTGTAGAACCACTTTCCAGCCAGCAGCAAGGATCGTCTGCAGGATTTGAAATCCACTGTGGACCTTCTAACCAGCATCACCTTCTTTAGGATGAAGGTAGCTCAGTGTTTCATATATTGGATCTATAGTTGTTCTCAATATGACCACTGGTTGACTTTTAAATGATATATTTTTCCATAGCTTGGTAGTGAAGTCACTACAAGCTGATATAGCTCTAGTTACTGTTTGTAGTCTTTCACTGCCAGTGTTTCTGTCTCCATGTGTTGTTCAGGTCCAGGAATTACAGTCTCCACCCAGAGCCAGCCAGGTTGTGAGGGACTGTGTCAAGGCGTGTCTCAACTCCACATATGACTACATCTTTGATAACTGTCAAGAGCTGTACAGCAGACAGTACCAACCTGTGGACGCAGTGAGTGTGTCTAGATACCTAGTTATAAGCTATCTTGCAATAAACATTCCATGTCCACCGTAGCAGACACCCAGCACACTGACTCTGTTTAATTTAAATTAAACCTCTTATTGACTGTTTTCTTTTCTAATCCAGAACAAAGAGGAGCTTCCTTTGGAGGAGCAGGGTCCAAGTATCAAGAACTTGGACTTCTGGCCCAAACTCATCATGCTCATTGTCTCCATCATTGAAGAGGACAGAAACTCCTATACACCTGTGCTCAACCAGTTAGTAATTGGCATACACTCTCTGTATCTTTCCTCCTCCTAAAACAGCAGGAACATACAGACTTGAATAAATCTTGAACCATTTTTTGCATTTGAGAGAAGGAGACTTTTCTTTAATAATCCATTCCAGAAGTTCCCTTGGCTTTCCAGTCTTTGCTTCTTCCCATAATTTAGTAGGATTATTATACTTTTATTACTTAATTATTTATTTATTTTTCTGTCACTTTTGTTTCAGATTCCCTCAAGAACTGAATGTAGGAAAGGTGTCAGCAGAGGTCATGTGGACATTGTTTGCTCAAGATATGAAATACGCTATGGAAGGTAAGTCTTCTTAGGCAGGGTGTCTTGTTTTTCTGTATTAGTGACACAGAGTAAAGTGAAAATCATTTGCATGACATGTGAATTCTTCCTCTGTCATTATATCCCTCAGTTCTAGTCTTTTGGGTCTTTTGCTTCTGTACTATCTAATAGAGTCACATCACAGTCTTTAGAATATTATTCTGCTGTGTTGCATTGCAAAGGTAACTTTTTATCTACTAGAAATGAAAGGAAGAAGTGAAGGTCCAAAGAGTAAAGAGTAATAAATAATAATAAATAAACCTAATAAAACTGAAAACGGGCATGAAGAGAAGAGAAAATTGGGGGTAAAAACATATAATAGTAGGGAAGAATTGAAAGAGTGAAATAATAACTGTGCAGGGTTTGAAATCTGCTTATCGCTCTCAAGACCCTCTCTACACTGCCCTGTATTCTACTGCACAGCACCACCTCTCCTCAGAGGCAGTCAGCTTTTATCCCAAACCCTTTCTTAAGATTAAGATAATTACCCTATACACACTATCATGTGAAATATCTGTTTAACAGCATAAAGTACAGGTGGTTGCCCCTTTATTTTCAATCTGCGTTGATTTAAAAATTGATGGAAAAATGTACTAGAGATAGAATAGAATCTTCATAGTGTCTGGGTGTCTTGTCTTTATGACAAACTGCATTTTACAGGACATTTTGCATGTACAAAATATTTAGATCAGTCCTATTTTTAGGGTATGTATTTCTAACTTTAGAATTGAGTTAGGCTACCTTTACTGGTAAATATGCTTATTCACTTTTCTGCTTAGTGTCAGATGGAGGAGAGGATTGATAACACACTGATATCTGTACATTAAATACAACTAGCAGTCAGTGATTCAATCTTTCATCAACTGACACGTTGATGATTTAGGAAGCAGGGGGTGCAAATGTGAAAATGAAAACTTATCAGAAATCTCACTGGCTCTTCATGTCACGTCTGCAGAGCACGAGAAGCACAGGCTATGTAAAAGCACCGACTACATGAACCTGCACTTTAAGGTCAAGTGGCTCTACAATGAATATGTCAAGGAGCTGCCAAACTTTAAGGATGTTGTTACTGACTACCCATCGTAAGTGTCTGTGTGCAAAACATCTTGACTTTCTGATTAATTGACCCCTAAACCAGATATGGGTTAGAGATACTGCATATAATCAGTAAAGCGCAGAAGTAAAAAGTTTTTTATTATTTTGAAAAAAATAACAAATAACTGCCAACTTTTATTTTCCCTTGTAGATGGTTCCTACAGTTTGTGCTACAGTGGTTGGATGAAAATGAGGATGTATCTATGGAGTTTATGCATGGGGCTCTGGAGAGAGACAAAAAAGATGGAGTAAGTAAATTAAAACTGAACATTTACCTCAGCTAAGAGGTTTTGTTTTCATAGGTATTGTAAATTTGGGATGGGGAAAGTACATTTTTATATACCCACAAATTTTATGTCTGCACAGAATAAATGTTGCTAATAACTAAAAACTGTTTTTTTATGTGTTTCTTGGCATTTTTCTCCTTTGCCATCTCAGTTCCAACAGACTTCTGAGCATGCTCTGTTCTCCTGCTCTGTGGTGGACATTTTCACCCAGCTCAACCAGAGCTTTGAGATCATAAAGAAACTCGAATGTCCTGACCCTAACGTCATGGCCCAGTACAGTCGACGCTTCTCCAAGGTAACTCACTCCAGTGGACAATAAAACCATAAACCAGTCTGGAGAGACATTCACAGTCATTGTTAAGGGAATTTTATATTTTCTCATTAAAAGGACATGAATATTTGGGCATTCTACACCCTTCTTATGGTAAGAAGGGACAGCAAAAAGTGTGTTTTGGGAATTGTTTTCCTGGATAGCAGAGAATGCATTACGGGACACCAGGGAATGTTTCTAATATTGAAGTAGAAAACCATTCAGACATGCTGCTGTAATATAATCCACTCATTAAACACAGTCAGCAATTTAATTAGACATGATCTTTTTTTTGGTTCATGCTCAGTTTAATGATTTTTCCTCTTCCCTTTTTCAGACTATTGCCAAAGTCCTTCTGCAGTACAGCTCCATTCTGACTAAGAGTTTTCCTTCGTATATAGACAAGGAGAAGATTGTAAGTTTTACCCTTGTTTAGTGTCACTATGTATCTGTAAATTCAGATGTTCACTGCTGTAGACCAACATAATATAACATAAATTTAATCAAAATATAAGTATATTTTTGAGATTTGTCTTCATTACACACACCATTATTACATAACTAAACATTGATCAGACTCTGTTTCCAAAGGTGAAGTATTAATGTGTGTTCTCATTGTACACACATTAGTAAAGGAAAAACAACAGGTATTGACTACATCTCTCTTTTCTATGTGTCCTTTTGTAGCCCTGTGTCTTGATGAATAATGTCCAGCAGCTCCGAATCCAGCTGGAGAAGATGTTTGAGTCGATGGGTGCCAAACAGGTAGGTCTGGAGACAAAGGTGTGGATGTGAGAATAAGCAAGTTTAATGTTCTATAATGTCATGCAGAATGGGTCACAATGTACAGTCTGATACTTTTAATGTATTAATGGCTTTTTCTCTGCAGAAAAACACTGATAAAGTAGATATTTATATATTAGAAGTGGTTTATTTTACAACAGTTTGAGATTTGCGTATCTCTTGTGTATCAGATTGCAACAGAGGAAGCACGGGTATGTACAGTTGCAGTAGTTAAAAGACCACGTGACGTAGATGACTGACAAGGCCTAGTGGGCATTGTTTCTGCTTTGAATGCTATGTTACAGTCAGGTTGTTCAAAAAGGCCTACATGATGTCCTGGTGTGTGACAAAGATTAGTGCTGCCTAATAGACTGAGAATATTGAAACAGATACTTAGTTTAGTCTTCCATGTCAGTGTCCTAAGCGTGGCTATAATTAGGAAAATTAGTAGCCTCTTTCAGCAGTGACCTCTCTCTGCATTGATTCCCTAACATGTAGTGCTTTCCTATGTTTATTGTAACTGTAGTGTAGTATTTTACAAGTGTCTGATAGGTTGTAGGACTGTAGCTGTTTGAAACTGTAGCTCAAGTTTCAACCAGTTTGTTCACTTTAAAATTAAAGCAAAATGAAATTGTGGAAGAGGAAGAGGAGGAGGAGACAGGAGAGGAGGTATGTTTCCATCAAGGTCTGAAATAGTCAGATATGTATTCATATGATGCATTTTTAGATTTATTGCTACATTATGCCACTGGTTTGATTATTTCCTCTTCCTCTGGCTTGGACAGCAGGTCATAACTGAGAATGAGGAAGCAAAGGCTTTGGTGGGTAATGTGATTGCTAGCAGTGTACTGTAGATTCAGTAGTTTGTAGATTTACTGTATATTGGTATCCATTTATATATCTAAATAATGATTGGTGTATGCAAAGACCTATTTTAGACTACAGAATTAAAATGAGTTTTATAAAATTTTTTGAAAGGAAAAAGCATCACTTATTCATAAAAAGTAACTGCACTAAAGCTCAGTGCAAGGGGCTTTGAACATCACAGATTAATGATCTACAACATGAAAGGGGGCGTCAGGGTGGAATTTTCCTGTAGTAGCCATACATGCAACAGTATTTGCATGTAAATTGTTTCCTTATTGTTATGCTTTAAGCTGTGTAAAAATGTTTATCTGTATGCTTATGAAGAAGGTTTTTGAACGAACTTTGGAATATTCCCTTAAATGACAGAGAAGCATAATCTGTTGTTGCTATAAAAACATGAAAATGATAACTGGGATAGGAAGTTGTGGATAGAAGAAAAAGTCAAAGTGAGGAGTTAAAATTTTGACAAAATACTATGCATTTTGCCTTTGCATGGTATTTTTTTCTACCACAACAATAGAATGCTAGCATGGCAGCTAGCATTTTATCGAAAGTTTATTCTGTACAGTATATGCATTCATCTTCAGTGATACATGACTGCATATACTCAGATATTCATCCCACTACTCACAGAGGTTAAATAAGGCATTGCTTCTAATATACCAAAATTAGCTTAAAACTAATCTCACTTAAGACTTTGTTGTTTATACTTGAGCTTCTAGCAGTAAATTGCCATTTTATCTTTCCGCTGCCACTTCTAGTTTGAGGAAAGTGAGGAAGATGAGGAGGAAATAGGGGAAGAAGAAGGGAAGTCTGAGCTTGAGGTTTGTTGCAGTCTGAAGTGGTTTTACCAACATCGTATTGTGTTTGAAGTCCAAGTTATTCTCATGCACCGTTTCCATGTTGATCCTACTCTCAGCCCCATCACATTGATACTTAGCTCTAATGATACAAAACACCCCAGTGGTTCTCATGGTGGAGTTTATTGTGAGCAATTTTTGTTGTTGTCTGTGGTGATTTGCCTACATCCAGCAGCATTTTCCTTGATCTTTCCTCAGGACTGGTCACTCATTTTCCCATAAATATGTTTCTTCTGAATTTTATATTGTACCTTCTCTTTATTTTATTTTTATTTTATTTTATTTTTTGCAGTAGACTAATGAGGACATTGTGGCTGTGATGTTATAAATCCAGCAAATGTTTTTCTGATATTATTGTGTTGAAATTTTAATTTTGAGCAGCGTATAGAAACCCAGGAACATAACCATTTTGTTTTGATAGTTTCCTTTTTTATTTCTTTTTTGTTTTTGTTTTTTTAAACACACAAAGATGGATGCTCCAATAGAAAAGGTAGGTTACATGCTGTCTGAGCACTTTGCATAATTGTCATTGGTCCTCTGTCGGTTATGACTTAATATAAACAAAAGTAAACCTGCAAATGGGAAATGACCGTTAACTGAGATTGTCCTGTGTTACCCTCCACCTTTCGGTGCCGCCGTAGGCTGAAAGTGCATTTGAAAAAAAGGTGAGTGAGGTTGTGCAGACACATGCATATTAATCTCCCCTTACACACAGAAATACTCGCAGGCAAAACAAAACACAACCAGCACATTATTTCTAGCTGCCGTTTCCTTCCCCTGAAGCCTTCCCTTTGTGCCACGTAGCAGAAACTTCTCATTCTCTCCTCACTAATGGTGACCTGACAGGCCATGAATCAAAAGGCCATTGGATCATTGACTTAATGAGCCACACCATGCCTTCATCCATATGGCTTAGCTCCCCTCAAGGCAGTGCTTATTTAGATGATACCACAGTATACTGAGGTTAGGCATACTGAAAGAAATTCATGGATCTTTCCTACTTGTTCCCTCATCCTGTGCTTGTGAGAGTCACTACTTGTGACACATTTCTTGTAATAATAACTTCTTTTTTTTTTCCAACATTTCTTTTAAAAGTTGGAGACTGCTGTGAAAAAAGTTAGGTTGCTCAGATGTTTGAGTTAACTTTTAACATTTCTCATAGTGTCTGGTGGACTTTTCAAACTTACATAAGTATAGAATACAAACCATTACAGTACAGTGCAATGCAACCAGAGAGAAATCTAAATTATGATTTTCGCCTCTCATCTTTTTGGCATCCTTTGACATTGTGTGAAGTACTGCAGACAGACTGATGTGCCTATTTTCATAATAATGTGATGTAATAAAACTACTGGTTATTTGTAGCTCTTAGCTTTTCCACTGTCATACAGCTGGAACTACGTAATAAAACGTGTTAAAAAGTAATAGGGGATATTTTGACCAAAAGCTGATATAAAACCGTTTTATGATCTGCTGTTAAAGGTTTTCATATCTTACATGTGTGGAAGGTTGGCATATATATTCTCTGTGTTGTGCAGCTTTTTGAAAGCTTTTGGAAAGTTAAAGGAATAACCATAGGCACTAAACCCTCTGGGCATTTGTCTGCCTGTCTTTTTGCAGATGGACACTGAGGCCAGTGACTTATTGAATGACCTGCAGGTGAAGCTGAACAATGTGCTAGATGAGCTTAGCAGTACATTTGGGAACAGGTGCGTATACAGTCCATGCGCGCACACACACAAATACAGTTAATTCAGTACATTTATATGCATTAGTGCTAATCAATTAGGTTTCTTTCCAGTTTCCAGAGCCGTATCAATGATTGTATGCGGCAGATGGCATCGCTTCTGTACCAGATCAAAGGACCTCTCAACGCCAACAACAAAAACCAAGTGGAAGCCGACTCTGACAACATGTTACGGCCACTCATGGATTTCCTGGATGGAAAGTGAGTGCAATAATTAATATTGACTTGTCTTTACCTTCATTAACAATCTAACTGCAGCTATTTCTATGAATATGTTTTCCTTTTTTTGTCTTCTAGCTTTTGTCTTTTCAATATAATTTCCATATACAGTGGCTTCAAAACATATACACGCACATTCATTTTTTGTACACTTTATTATGTTGTAGATTTAAATTTAAACTCATGCAATTATCATTTTACCCATCAATTTACACTCTGAAATCTGTCATTTATAAAAATACTCAGACCCTTAATTTAATACTTTGTAGAAGTTGCTTTGGCTTTAAGTTTTCTTTGGTAAGTATCCATTAGTCTTCCACTATTTGCAAAAAATTCTGTAAACATACAGTAATTTGCTATTGTGTATTAGTGTATGTACATTAATGGACACATGGACATGGACAGTGATATTATCCATTTAAAATGGATCTACAATTCAAAAGTGAGCAAAAAGCATCTGAATAATTTCTCAAGCTACTGTAAACACTCTCTTGTAATTTGTAACCATTGTATTGTGTGTTTGCATGTTTTTGCAGGCTTACACTGTTCGCAACTGTATGTGAGAAGACTGTATTAAAGCGTGTGCTCAAGGAACTGTGGAGGATTGTAATGAGCAGCCTGGAGAAGACCATAGTCCTGCCACAAGGCAACGATACCTTTGTAAGTCTAATGTTTGTTTGTTTCAGCGTTTGTTGATATTATGAATTGATTTGACTTTTAAGTGATGAAATGCAACTGAAAGTAGCTTAACTTTGTTGTTTTTTTTTTCTTCAGGGAGCACATATCCTCTCAGCTGCAAAAGAACTGGGTCAGCTCTCCAAACTCAAGGTATTATAAAGCCTTTATATTTTTCACGTCATGATAAATTCCCTCACTGGTCAGTGTTGACCAGTCTCTGAAGAGCCGACCAGAGAATTACTTATTGAGAGAATTTTATGTTAATTTTATGGGTCTAACTCATCACTATTCTCATCATTTGGTTGTGCAGGATCACATGGCAGGGGAGGCTAAAAGCTTGTCTCCCAGGCAGTGTGCTGTCATGGATGTGGCACTGGACACTATCAAGGTCAGTTTATACTGCAGGCTTTGGTTTCATTAGGATGCAGCGCGAAGGGGTCAAATTAGCTTTGCCAACAATTCATCCATTAATCATGTACCCTGAAAGGTTGTGTAAGCAGCTGATTTTAACTGGCCAGGAGAATGTGGATGAGATGAGGGGTGAACCTCCAGACATTTATACACTGACTCACCCTCTGTTTCCTTGGCAGCAATACTTCCATGCAGGGGGGAACGGGCTGAAGAAGGCGTTCCTGGAGAAGAGTCCTGAACTGTCCTCACTACGCCACGCTCTGTCCCTCTACACTCAGACGACAGACACACTCATCAAGACTTTTGTGACCACCCAACACGCACAAGGTAGTTTAAGTCACTGCCTGAAGGGAGGAGAAAGAATGTTTTTCATGTGGTAGACCAGGAGAGGGTGTCTGCTGAACATTGTGTGTTTGATTTAAAAAACCTTTTGCTGGATACTCTCTCTATTAGGTTTGAACCTGTATTTTGCTTATTTGACAATGGAATTTGTTGACATGTCATTGCTATCTTTTCTTTATCTCCTGTGCTGCCTCTGTGCCAGTGCACAATGGAAAGGGTATTAGGTTAACTCCCAATGAAAAAATTCAGCCCAGCAGGGGTAGGTTTCATTGAAATCATCTGCCAGCCCTCCTCTCCTTCCCTTTCCACTCTCCCTTTGTACATTTTGTCACTCTGTGCCACTAGGTGGGTAGGTCAACCCGAACCCAGCCTCCCCAGCTGTATCCCCAACTCATAGTGATTCTTCATTGTGAATCAAAGTAAATTTTTTGCCTTTACTGGGCCAAACAGCTCATTCAAGTATCTTGCTTAAACTAGGTTTGACAGTGGACAAGCCAATAGGTGAGGTGTCTGTCCAGATTGAGCTGTACACTCATCCTGGAAACGGGGAGAGGAAAGTTACTGTCAAAGGTCAGTTTGAGTTTACTTAAAATTATATTACATATGTGCAACATTTACTCATCTGGTTACATCGTCTGTCTTAACCACCTCTGTGTACGTGTGTTAACATACACACGTGTTTGCATGTGTTACTACAGTTGTGGGAGCCAGTGATTTAAAATGGCAAACGTCTGGCATGTTCCGACCCTTCGTAGAGGTCACCATGATCGGTCCTCACCTCAGCGACAAGAAGCGTAAATTTCAGACTAAATCCAAGAACAACAGCTGGTCTCCCAAATTCAACGAGACCTTCCACTTGTAAGTACAACAACAGTTGTGTTTCCTTTTGGAAAGTGTTTATGAATAAGGAAAGAAAATCACAGAAGTTTTGACTTTTTTTTACCAAAGTTGACAGATGATGATATAGAAATTTCTTTCATTGAGTCTTTAGTTGAGAATATCTTACAGGTGATTAACTTGCTTTTGTACTGCGTAATAATTGAATCACCAAAGGTACAAACCTCTGTGTTCTCTGTCCACAGTGTTCTCGGTAACCAGGATGGCTTTGAGTGCTACGAGCTACAAGTCTGCGTCAAAGACTATTGTTTTGGCCGTGCAGACCGAGTGGTGGGTTTGACTGTGATACAGTTAAGGGACATCATGGAGAAGGGCAACTGTGCCTGCTGGTGCCCGCTGGGACAACGCATCCACATGGATGACACCGGACTCACTGCCATGCGAATACTCTCCCAGCGCTCCAACGATGACGTGGCCAAGGAGTTTGTGAGGCTGAAATCAGAAACCCGATCAGCCGAGGAAGGCAGATGAAAAGAGCTGGAGGATAGAAGGGGAGATTCTCAAAAAACGGAATTATTTCCCGTAGTTGGCCATGTGGACTCTTAAAACTTTGATGTGTCTTAGCTGCTGTTGGCTAGTGGCACCTTGCCAAGCTCACAAACACCATGTCATGTTTATAGTCTGGGTATTTTAGACAAACACTCACTTTCCGTGTTCTTCAAACATTTCACATTATTTAAAGAGCTGCTGTACAGCAAACATCCTCACAGACACCGACTCACCCAACCCTCACAGTCACCAGCTGTCTCACTAGGCAGTGAGCACTTAGTCCGTCATTTAACCTGTTTTTGTACCCACTCTACTCACGCCATAGCCTCAAGGGAACAGAGGATGCCACGCTGGGCAAAACAAGTTCCCACACCTCCCCAGTGTTGTTGTGCAGTGAGTCCCACCTAAAAACCTCCAATCCCAACTCAAATGTGGCCATGTGTTTGATGCCTTACACTCTGCAAGCTGTGAATGTGTCAAGTAAATGAGTCTTTTGAATGCCCTATTGTGTAGCACCACTGTGATGTTTGAGTAAATGTGAAAATATTACCGTACGGTTTATCTCATAAAGATGTCTTTTGTTTGAGCGAAAGAAGACGGTTTAAGTCAATTATTGAACAGAATGGAAACAAAGATGATAATATTTTACAAAGCTGTCATATAAGGATTAAAGAGAAGGTACGTCAAGTAATAACCCTTAATTAACCCATTAATTTGAAGGATTGGTCAGTTAAACATGTGCCTCGCCACTGTAAGTTCCCAATTTTTTTCCCAGGAAAGATGAAACAATACGATTTCCTGTAGGTTGAAGCCTCATGAAGAATGGAATCAACAGTGTGGATGTTATAAGAGTCTTATTTTGGTGAAACTTTTTTATAAGCTCAATCTTTGGCTCAAACAACTCATGGCTCATGTGGCTTAGAAACCATGATGGTGTAGCCATTTTATTTATTTTTTATACATATTTATTGTTGCCTGTGCTTTTCAAAGCCCATGATTTAAAATGTTGTTTACTGATGGAAATAGATTTTTTTTTTCTTTTCTAGATGAGTGTGTTTGAGATTTGCACAGTTTGGAGGATTTATTTTGTATCATTGTAAACGTACACAGCAGCTTCTTTCCAAGTCCATATATACACCGTTAGAATAAAGTGACAACCTAATGTTTCTTATAGGATTAAAGCATCTTGCTGAAGCTTCAACTTTCAGGTGACGACAGTTCTTTTAATAAATAAGGACATCTCAACATTTGGACACTTATGGTTTACATGCATCTTCCTGCTCAGTTTTCTTCTGCTTTTCCTAAGAGTGGCCTTACTACTTCTTCTTTTT
>JAUBNQ010000014.1:15898811-15912717 GCA_032353495.1 Ctenopoma kingsleyae | reverse complement strand
AACATACGTCTTAGATGACTCAAATAAAAAAAGATTTAATAAAATAATGACTTTGTTGAGTAGAATATTGAATGAAAGTACTTATGAAACAAATTTGGGTACCATTAATGACCTTGTCCACACGTTACTTTTCTGTTTTCTTCTCGCTGTTGTTTAAAGGGTTCTTGGTCTCACCCCGGCTCCCGTCTGGCTGCCAGTGCTTTTCTTTTCCATGAATAGATGGATTGTCCCATAAACATGGCAGCACAGGGAGGAGGAGAGAAACTTTCTTTAGGGACTTACTTTGCTTTTGTTTTATTTCTATTTGTGGAGCTGCTCTTTGTTTCTCACGGCAATGTTGACAGAATGCTTATTCACTGGATCCTTAAATATCAGAGGCTTCTCATCAGTTCATTCCCAGATCTCTTCTTGTCTGGCTCTCCTCTCCTCTCCTGTCCTCTCCTGTCCTCTCCTGTCCTCTCCTCTCCTCTCCTCTCCTCTCCTCTCCTCTCCTCGCCATGACGTCCCCTTTACTCAATATCATTTGCTTTCATCTCCTCACTCCTCCTGCAATATGTGGAGTTTTATTTTGATGCCAGTAACACATGGGAGCATTTACTGACTCTTTTATGTTTTCTTTCCCTCCCAGCCCCCATTGTTCTCATCCATCTCTTTCTTTGCTAAAAGGTTACTCTTTACTCTTGGAGTCCCTCCCTTTGTCACATTCACCTCACATTTCCCCCCTCCTAACCCTTGCACTCATTTCCCTCGTCTCAGACGCTTTAATTGACTCTTAATCAACAGGGTGTGTTTGAAGCAGACAGCTTTTATTGCCATTACGAAAGCCCATGAGTCAGTCTTATGTGTGTATGTATATATGCATGAGTGTGGCTGACTATGTCTGGCTGTGTTTAAAGTGATGGTGAAAAGATGTCAATAAATGCAATAGAATCACTGGGATTTCGCTTCCAGGTGCTGGTGTGGTTCTTTTCTGGTTGTGGTTCTTTCTTTTATGTTTGAACTGAGAGCAGCTGTAACGAGATAAGGCATTTTCTGTCTAGGATCATTACAGTTTTTTGAATCTTGAAACGCTAATCCTAACATGTTTTGAGTAGGAATTATATATTTTGCTGACCCTCTTGTATTTTTGTGATAGTATAGACATACAAAGGTTAAATTGTAACTGGTAGCATGCAGGAAAGTCTGTAACTCCAGCTCTTCTGCATTTAACAACCTGCATCACACCTAATAAAAAGGTCAGAATGAATGTTTTACAGATGGCGCTGTTGGTCTAAGTGCCAGTTTTATTGTTTGGTCTTTTGTTTTACACAATTTAAATATCAGTAATCCATTAACCTGGTGTTATTTATTGTTAAATTAATTCTAGACAGAACCCCTCAGCCTGTAAGAACAGTTGTATAACGTCTTCTGTGATTGTGTGAGGGAGCTTTCTAAATCATGAGAAAATAACTCCAATGATGTCATAGTGATGTCATCAGGGTTGTCTCAGCTTGGGTTTGACTGCTGCACATTTATGACAGAAATCCTGCACTGAAAACTGGAGGTTTGGAAAGACACAGGTGTTCACCAGGAAAGGAAGAACATGCTATCAAATTGCATTATGGGAAATGTAGGATTCAGTGTTTCTGGTGCTTGGCCCATAAAAGCAGCTAAAGGTCTGGATATCACAGACTGCGCTACTTCTTGTTGTTTGAATAATTTGGAAATCCATTATTAAATTGTTGAAGTATATTTTTGAATATACCCTAATTATTATTTATAACTACAGTAAAAATAATAATAATAATAATGTCATGTCAGAGGTAAAAGAAAAGACTAAAAAAAATAATAATGGTAATGGTCTGAATATCAGTTAAGAACTGCTGGTCACAAAACATTTGGCACTTACACTGCACATCTGTGTACTGGCCTGAAAGAAAAGTCTGTCATGCAAAAGTGTTCCCATGCTGAACACATCAGGGAAGGAGGTTGAGGCAGCTTCCAGTGATCAAGTGCTGTCTGGTTCCAGCTGGCATCATGGGGGTATAAATATTTGATTTAATGGTATTTTACAAATGATGGGTATCTAATTTCTGCGCCATGTACCTAGGAAGTATGTCCATACTGGGTGATTCTGCACAGAAAGGTTTATGTTTAATGCTATCATCCAGTGCCAGAAGGAATGTGTCCTTTATGCTATAAACATGATCCTTCCTCAGCTTTAATCACAATCACGGACAGATATTATTAAAGAAAGCATAGAAAGCAAGGGGGAATTGCACAAAAATGATTTTGTCTTGCTGATCAGATCAGAAAACACTGAGTCAGTCTTATGTGTGTAGCTTCTATTATCTCTCATTTGCTCCTGTATATTTTAATAAAAATGTGATACCACTCCATGAGGCCTGTAGTATTAACAATACTGTCTTGTATCAGATGTACTGTATAAAGCTCAACCGTACTATTTCTGACCTGTCAACATGAAGGGAAAGCCTTTTGAGTTGTATAATTAATGTATTCTCCATCCTTCGCTGACCTTTTGCGGTAACCGCACTTATTGTGGCAACATGTTATATGCATCGAAAGGTCAAATGTTTTTATAAACTGTTCTACAAACACGTTCTGTATCATGCACGCTCACAGACATTCACACACTCGCACATATTTCCTGTGTGACTCTGAGGGTCTGTGGTATTCGAACAGATGTGGGTAGACTGTCCGTGCCTAGATCCCCCCCTGACCTGAATGTGCACTTCCTGCTCCGAAAGCTAACACCCAGAGAGAACAATCATGGTCTGTATCCCCTAACACATGCACACACACACAAACTGTGCACAAACACACACCGTCAAAGTCGCATATAAGGTCAGCATACAGGCCGTAAACACACGTGAAGCCACACACTAACAAAACCACACTCACAAAACATGCTAGTGTGTGTTGCTATCAGATGAGCTGGAAGTGAGACTGAACCATATGTGTGTACACAGCTTCTATGATGTGTACTGTGAAAGAGCCAGACAAAAACAGTGAGAAAGAAGAAAAAACACAGAGGTCATGGACTGTGAGCTGAATTTGTGCTGAAGCAGAATGGAAACCCAGTTTGGGTAAATACTACTACTGTCTTTCCATATCTCTTTTTGAACTTTAAATTAAAAACAAAAAACTACACATCAGGAGTAATTTGTAAAATAGGAATGTGGTTTCACTGTTGAAAGGCTGGCAAGGTAGCAAAGGAAAACTACAAAACTCAAGCAAAATAAAGTGGATTTGTCCAAGTGAAGTTCAAGTGAAATCCGAACACAAAATTCTGCATGAAGTTGAAATTGATCAGCTGAGATCTTGGCACAGCACGTCAGTAAAATGTGACCACAGACAGCTATCCAGGGGCCACACGTAGCCAAACATCGTCTTTAAGCTTGTAGCAGTGGGATGAACTTTGCGTCTGAAAGCTCTAATAGGGTCATAAAAAGATTTGCATTAGTTGTTCTAACCAGTGAATGTCTTTTCCAAGAAAAATCTTTTCACACACAGACAGCCAAAATATTTCCAGCGAAGGCAACTGGGCTAGAGTAAAAGAAAAGAACAGCGGTGTAGCAGAAGCCTTCACAGCTAAATGCACAAAAAGGGAGACAAGGGATGGTAATGTAAGTCACCAGTCAGTGCAGCATTTTTGGTGATTAATATTCTTAATATATTGTGGTTATATTAATATTAATTTAGTCAGAGAAAACTATGACAAAAATGTTCAAAACTAACTTTTTACGAGCATGGAATAAGGTCACATAGTGCAGTTGATGCTCAGTTAATCAGTTTCCTCAGTCCTCCTCCTCCTCCACAAAATATATGTAGATCAAAAGATGATTTAACTTTAACTAAGACTTGGTTGATATTTTTAAAGGTTAATGTAGTACACCTACACTGAGGACACAGATTTTCCTACATTCTTTAATATGCCCATTTATCCCTCCATGTGTCTGCACTCTCCTTCTTAGTTTTCACTAAGTAAGCAGCAGCATTTATGGAAAAATGTCCCCACTTTTCCAACCCTCCCCATGAGGCAGGATACCTGTTTGAGTGAGACTACCTTCCTGGCTGAGAACATCCAGACAGTGGCTCCAGTCCAGTTGCTTCTTAAATTGTACTCACAATGTTTGGAACATTGTCTGTGAATTCTGGTAGTATGGTCTAAATCTACTACTGCATGCATCACCGCATTGGCACCTGTGTGGTCCTCGTGTAGGGGTTTCATTTGTATTATTATGCTTGTCCAAAACAAAAATGTAGTGAGCAAACACACTAGAAAGTTAGATTTCATTTGCCCCAGAGCGATAACCATCTCATGTGAGTGTGTGTTGGGGAATCTGTTTTCAATTCTGTCCAGTGATCCTTCTGAAAATCTTGGGATTATTTTTGTCAGTATGAAAGAGAAAGCTCACAATAGTTGTTTTGTGCTCTTCTCAACTTGCATTGTGAGGTTGCTTGAAGATAAAAGCGCCACATCCATGACTGCTTTTTGCTGTCACATTAAACTCTGTGTAAAGCAAGACATGCTTTACTGATGGTTTTCCATAATACGTTTATAGCGTCTCTGTGTTTCTAGAGACATCCCCCCTCAATATAATAAATTTGGCGCCTGTGGATTTGAGAGTAATAAAACATACTTGGAGTGTTTGCCACAGCCCTACCAAAAACGTGGCATTTTTGTGTTACTACTGTAATACTGACTGAACATGATTCAATTCAGATTGAATTTAATCAAGTCATTATAATGGTATCTTCATTTAGTGGATTTGCAGTGTTTGATCTGTGCCCATATTACAGGAATAAAAGCCAGAGAGTCAAAAATGATGAAAGCTATCATATTAGCTGTGTTGCACCATCCAATTTTATGAGAATAAGTGAGGTTTGTGGTATGGTTTGGTTGGCGAAATTACTACAGTAGCTTGCTAAATGCCAACAACAAGCCAGCAAGCTTGGCAAGCTATTATTGAAGCCTAGTGCTCAACTTAAACCCCCCAAAAGGTTGTTTGTCTCTGTGCCCCCCTTATGACACACAGGAACATGTCTTAAAATAGTAAAACAATTTGCCCACAACAGCATCTGTGAGGCATCTCTTGAAATATGAGGAATTAACGCCCATATGACAGCAGGCATGTTGTTTTCTCACAGAAGCGGTAGTGCCTCTGTTGGTGGGGCTGTTGTTCATAACTCCAGGATTGGTGGTTCAATTCCCAGGTCCTTCTGGCCACATGTCTAAGTGCACTTGGACAAGATGCTGAAACCCTGTAGTATCTATGTGCAGCTGTCCAATAACAAGTTCCCCATGGGGATCAATAAAGTGGTTAAAAATAAAAATTCTGTTTTTTTTTTTTATAGAGAATAACATGAATTTAAAAAAAAGTTCTGTTAGGTCTGTCGTCAACATGAATACAACGGTAAACACGTGGTTAATGTAATTAAATGGTCATGCTTACAACAGGTTTTACATTGGTTTTACAGTTTTACATTGGAATTGAACAGAGATTTACTGTGGGAAAGACCTGTCTCTTCGGGTGGCAGCAGTTCAGTGGGTAGAGCAGTCGTCGGACTCCAGGGTGAACGGTTCGATTCCTGGTCTCGCAGGCTATATGTCGAGGTGTCCTTGGACAAGACAGTAAAATCCAGTAGTAGTGCCAACATGTACTGTCTGGCAGCTGTCCTGTATTTTTTTTTTGTAACCCAGATATCCAACCTGACCTCCTCCATAAATGGACTTAATAAATACTATGTTACATAATTCTCTCATTTGCTTGTGTCATAGTTATTATGTCCCCTAGAGGTGCCAAACTATATTATGTTAATAATGGTCATAATATTTTGGCACACACAACGTATGAACTCAGAATTTGCAGACAGTCTCGCCTGTACAGTCACTACAGTGAGTCACCTACTAGCAGCATCACAATGATGGACAAATGTGTGAAAAAAAGAACCAACATAATTTATAATAATAATAATAAGTGTAATAATACAAACGATTATAACAGATTTATGAAGTATCGAAAGGAATAAAAGAATTTAAGAGATTCATACAATTTTTTTCTGTTGTGCCAAATTATAAAGTAAAATCAGAAAAACTGCTCTAAAACTCTGCAGCAGTGTTGACACAGAAAGCTATGTTAATGATATTAACAGAGTCGCTGCAAGAGAAAACCAACTTCACACAGACAATGACTGTGTGCGTGCGTGCACATGAACTAGTGAAAGACAGACCATCATGACATCACTGTTTCCACAGGAAATCATGTTTCCAAAACTCTGGCTTTTCACTATGTAGCCTACCTCATACACAGCTAACTTCCCTCACTCAGTTTCTCCATGTCTGTCTGTCCAACACTTGATACTGCAGCAGTGAACTAAACCTGTTTAATTATGTCTCCCAGTGTTGTAGTTCCCAGCAGTAGAAAAGGTGAAGTCATGTTGTTTTTACATGTTTGAGTGGTGACTGAAGGGCAAAATAAGATTTCTTACAATGTGCATCATGGAGACAATAATGGATATAACAGTGATTGATGATATTATTACTGATAGGAATAAACGTTTTTCAATAAAGCTGGTTTTTCACTTTAAGCTTCAACATAATGAAACTCTGAACGTTCTGATTATTCTCAATCTCTGTCATAATAAGTAATAATATCTGTCAGGATTTAATGGTCTATTCAGGGAATGCGAACAAGGAGTTAGGAGGCAGATGAAGTAAGGACTTGAGTAAGGACTGAAGGAAAGTTGAAAAGGACAGGGACAACAACTGAGAAAGAGGAATGACTAAGTAAATGGAAACTAGTAACGAGTACACATTATTGTAATAATTAATTAGTAGTTATGTACATTTTTATTCAAGCATAAAAACCCTGCTTTCTGTAGAAAAACAAAACAGATCTTTGTGCAAAGAGCAAAAAGGATATTGTACTGTGCTTAAAATGAACGCATGAAACAAAAACAAAATGCCACATTTCCATAATTTTTTCTCCTTTTTCTTTCAATTTGATTTGACTTTTAATTATACGTTGTTGAACGCTCTGCTTTTACAGCTAATTAGCATCAGTCACAACATTAAATCGACTTATATTTTTTGAATGAATGAGTCATTACATTTAGTAAATATGAATTTTCTGCAAATCCAAGAAGGAGAATGATAAAATAATGTGTTTTTATGGTTTATTGATGATTTGAATTAAACATATAGTAGTGTTTTTGACCTCCAAGCCTTTCAAGGTTCATGTGGTGGTTGCAGTGGTTGCATACCTGCAAACACATCAGTGTCTTGCAGATCACGGTTATCATCATTTTTGGTTTGTTCCTAATATCTGTATGCATTCTTTACATTTCAGTGGAAATGACTTTATCGGAACTTGAATACGGGAGCTTCCTCAGTCCCTGCTCGACATCAGATTATTATTTGAGCGTTCTTCATGAGGTTGGAACTTTTCAAGTTTTTCAGGTCAGAGGATGTAGGACAGAGGATGAGAGGGATAATCAACGTGCTTTCCTCTTTTCACTTCCACTGCCACCTGCTATCACTCTCTGTTTGAATAACCAGCATGACACAGAAACCAGATAATACCTAAGTGTTGCCATGATACACTAACCACCTATTATACAGTGCAGTGACTGCAGGTTTAGCTAAGTTCTGCTTTGATTTCACAGATCAACTTTACACACACATCAGAGAGATGTGGGATTTTTTTCACCTGCAAATGATTGAATCTGAGTATATCTTCTATCATCACAGAGACTGAGTGTCTGATTGTGCCTGCAGTGTTTGTGTATGCGTGCCCTGAAGTAACTACAGCACTATAGTAGATGGAGGTTTGTGTGATTTTACCTCGGTAATCACGTCTGCAGTTTAGTTGCATAAGAAAGTAATTTTCAGGAGATGGTAATGTAAAAAAACAGAAAAAGAATTACCTTTGATAAACTCTAATATAACTCAATGTACTTTTAAAATACGGTATAGCATGTGTTAAACTCACCGGAGTTACTTTTTTTCATGTCACTCGAAAGGTGAGAAAAGTGGCTAAAAAGGTGATGGTGTGTATCTCTGAACAGAAAAACAAACACAGCAGAAACCATTAGCCACTACCAGCACTTTTTTGAACATATACAGTAATACACAGAGAGAGAAAGAGAAACTTGCAGAGGGAAGGATATAACAGCGAGAGACGACTTTGACAGAAGGGAACACAGTGTGTTTTCCCCCTGACCTTAGATTGAACCACTGATGAAACGGATGATCCTCTGAGTGCCAAAACATTGCACGACTTTAACTTTACTTTACTCCATCAAAACAGTGATTTAGAAAATAAATTGTGATCTTTAAGCATCGTCTTTTGCCTTTTCAGACGGCGTAACTCCAAATAGTAGTGCTCCTGTCACAAAACTGATGACGCTCGGGGAAAAGTAGACACGCTTTGGTATTTTAATGCCGTTTGTCTACTTGAAACTGTGATGTAAATGTGACAGTGAGAAGGAAAGAGTGTGAGAGTGATGCAGACCAAATAAACAGCTTTTTGTCAGTAGGTCTCTGTTCTTTGAAACTTCATCTGGAATGGTAAATCTAGAGCCTGATCAGGTCAACAAACATTTTGTACAGTCCTGTAAACTGTAATCTAGATCTTGTGGTTGTACTCATCTTTTCCATTGAACTGTCAAGGCTAGTCCTAAGAAAGTCTTATAAACACAAACCGAGCACAAACAGTTACAGGGGAATCTACAAATAACGTGACGCAACAATAACACACAGTAGGGATCCATGTCTGGATGTGCAGTGAGTGAGGATTAACGTTGTTGCGCTGACCTGCTGTAGTGAGAGGGAAAAGTGTCTCATTCTCCCTTCCTCCCTCATCAGTTCCTCTGTGTTTGCCTTGGACAAAATACATGTTTTTATAGGATCTCTTAGCTTGACTCAGCTTACTTCCTGTGTGTATAAGTCTGCTAAGACACACGTATCTCTGTCCAACTTCTCGGGTAATCTTTGTCACATTGCTTTCGTTTTGATTCGCGTTTTCTTCATTTTTACAACCTCTGCTCCCTTTTTATTCCATTTGTTTCCCCTCCTGTATCAGGCCCTTGACCTAAGTATCATTGAATTTAAACACCTTACGCAGAATAAAGTATCACACCACTATAAAACAGAGTCGCTAACATTTGCAACATAAGGTCAGTATCCAATAACCTGCAGTATTTTCACAAAGCATACTGTACATTTCATAGTACAGAATACCAGTACTTCCTTGTATCATTAGTGGGTGAATAAATTAATATTTTAATAAATATGGTTCACAATTGTGATAGATTTTTGCATGCATTAATACCATCTCGTGTTTTTACTGTTGTGGTGGACATGGGGATAATGTAATGCTGTCTAGGCTGGCTTTATGATTGAAGAACACACTGCATAACACCTTGCTGCACCTTGCTGCTGTATTATACCATACATTGTTGGTCTGGGCATTGGTCAGTCAAAATGAGCACTACTTGTTGTTGTTCCTGTCTGAACTTTCCCATGACGTGCTGCTGGATGACAGTGAGTGTTGGTGGCCGACTTTTAGGATTTGACTGGTTCTCCAGAGTCTGTATGTGCAGGAGGTAAAATCATTGACGTACCTCAATGTGTGTCAGAGAATTCACTGACAGATGAAGTGAGTGAAGAGGTTCATTTGACCTTGTGACACACAAAATGAAGAGCCATATGCTCTCTCTTCATTATCTCTAGAGCAACTGTCCCTTTCTGTCTACGTCTCTCGCTCAAACAAGAATAAGTGACATTCTTAGCCCCGCTTTGACGGTGGGTGATCTGCACAGTGATTGACCTCTTACTGAAGTCGGGTGCTAAATGTCAACACTTTGATGTAAATGCACAACAGCTCCTGTGTGCATGTGTGTGTGTGTGCCCTTACACATTCTTTACATGCCACAAAGAACATCACACAGAGTTACATACGTACATGCCCCCTCCCTCGTCCAGCAAAGCTCCACTACCAGCAGACACACACACACACACACACTACACACTTTAGACAATGTCTCTGTGTAAGACTGCGATTTTGTGCACGTTTTAATTCAAATTTAATTCATTTAGGGTTTTATGAAATCAGCACAGAAGCCAAATTGTACATGCACAAATACACACTATACAATACATACATCCACTTAGTTTTGATCAGTGGTGCTAAAGGGCAAGGCCTTTTGACACTGTGTAAGTGATCATTACTCGTTATAGCTGTTGGCTTGTTTAACTGCACTCATTGGATCAAACACACAGTCAGAGGTGAGTAGAGTAGCCATAAATTGTACTCAAGGAAGAGTAGCGTTACTTCAAAATAATATTACTGAAGTAGAAATAAAAAGTAGTGATCCAAAAAATTACTCAAGAGTAAAGTACTTGGTGAAAAGACTACTCAAGTAGTAAGTAACTGTTTGATTGTAATGATTTATTTTTTTTAAATGATGTAATCAGACCAAAATATAAAATGAAAATTAGAGTTTCCAAATAATAAAAAAATTAATAACATCTTTACTGTGACATTTCTCGTGTGTTTTTTCATTCACTGTCTGCTACGTCACGTAGCACGTAGACTACGTGTGAAGATATCTGGAAGTTAACTGTATTTATTTCTTTTCAGGTTGAAACATTTCACTGCTCATCCAAGTAGCTTCAACCTACCAAAAAAGAAATGAATTAATGTGAAATATGGATTATAATTTCATTTGACATGTGTGGACTAGATGTTAATGTCTGATTTGAATTCATACAACAGACGGCGTCTTTCTGGTGGAATAAATGTTTAAAAAAAAGTAACGAGTCGAGTGTTGTCCAATGTAGGGGAGTAAGAAGAGTTTCTTCTTTACAGATCTACTCAAGTAAAAGTAAAAAGTAAACTACAGAGTTTAACTGGCGTTGAAGATAGAAACCTTTGCTCCAAAACTGACAACTGCAAGCACCACTAAAGTTTACAACTGACCACATGGACAAAGAAAAAAAAAAAAGCTTTTTATTTGAATGAATATATTACTTGGCAGTTTATGTAAAAGTACAGCAAACAGAAAGAGGCTAGATATTTTTGACTAATGCTGTTTTGGTTCAAAATGAGCATGAAAATTGCACTGTGCTACGTAATCAGTATAAACAGCATCGGAGCCACGCCTCTTCTCTCACACACTTGGTGTCATAAAGATTTCAAGAGACACAGCAAAAAAAAAAAAAAGAAAAAGAAAAGAGAAACTGCAGTTTGGTCTGACGCTGGCCTTGCGCCTGCAGGAAAACAGAGCTTGTGGAATGTCTGGGACTCTTTGAGTAAATGACAAGCAGGACTGAAAGAGAAACTAAAGAGACTGAAGAGAGCTAAAATGTGACTTTGTTGAAACAGACAAGGGGCTCTTTTACCTCTGTGGGCAGGAACCATTTCCTTTCCCCCCCCTCTCCCTTTGCCTCCCTCTCTCAACCCGTCCCTCCATTTCTCTTTTTAAGGTCTTTATATCACTCCTGTCTTTCCTCTCTCTTTTCCTCTCTTGTGCGTCCTCTCTCTCTGTTTGTCACATCTCTCCCTTGCTGACTTGGGATTCTGGCATAGGAACTGAGAGTGTGTGTTTTATCCACAGGTCCTCTGTGTGTGTGTGTGTGTGTGTGTGTTAGTCAGAGGTCCTGTGGTCACAGTGACTTCAAAGCTGAAACCAGAGTCTCTCCGCAGTCTGCAGCTTCCCCATAAATCACACTAACCATACAGCAGGGGAAACACACACATACATGTACACAGCCACAACAGAGAGAGAAAGAGAGATAGGAGTGAGGATGAAACGTTTCTAAAAGACACTGTAAGGAGAATCTGATAAAAAAGGTACGAAGGAAGGAGGTAGAAAGAAGAGTGGATTGGAATGAAATAAAGGGGAGACTTTGACAGGTAAAGATTTGGAGAACAGCAGAAAAAGGCAAGTCTTTCATTCAATTTGCCATAGAATAAACAAAATGCTGCCAGCGAAGCCCTAAGCAAATTTATTTTTGTAACTAGATTCAATCTCCTGCTATACTGCATAATATGCAACTATGCCGTTGAATCAAATTATTTCTCTTGTGTACAGTAACCACAAACCAAGCAACTTTGTTTAGTCTTTTCTTCATTCTTATTTTGTGTGACTCATCTGTGTGTCTCGCAGCATCCTGCTTTATGATTTGGTTTATACTCTGCCCATGTGTGGCTATACGTCCCAGTGCCGCCATCACATGATTTCATTGTACAGTATGAACATGAAATGTGTAAATGACAAGTAGCAAATGTGTTATTACTTAATGTACCAGTTAAATGTGCAAAGGAAAAGTACTTTGCTCTAACAAAATATCTGACCTACAGCATCACGTTTTCTGTTCAGCACAAATACCCAATGTTGTAGTACAACAATCCAGATTTGTGCGTCCAAATTTTATTAAAAACTAATACAATTGTAATTTTTTCTAGTCGGGTTAAGGGACTCACAGCACTGGGTTAAGGTCAGGGAGAGATTGTGGGCTTGAGTAATAGAGAAAATACAACAGTAACTTCACACACAATGCCTGTATTAAAATTTAAACAAAAACACAATCTTTCTTTAAGCCCAAACAAAGTGTTTTTGTTGCCCAACCTAACAATGCACTCTGCATTCTGGACTCAGACTCAGGTCTGTGGTTTGTCAGTCCTGCATATTATACAGCCTCCATGCACCCCAGCCACCTCCTTGCAAGTCACTTTGTGTTGTAGTGCATCATACATTCAACAAACATGTTGTGTCATAACAAAATTATTATATGATTAAATTTGCTACTAAATCACAGTTGCAGTTTAATTGCATAAAAACATAATTCTCGAGAGACAGGGTTTACTAAAATTGATTAAATGACAAATGGGTAGTTGGGACAAAGGTGGAAAAAGAGTTAGGACAATAGTGTCTGACAACATGATATTTTTACATATGAAAATCTATTCACATTTGACTTCATATCTATCTTTCTGCCTGTTACAAAGCAAAACTCTCAGTTGGTCTTCAGTTGTAAAGCCTTTGACCCTTACAAGATAACCCCATTGACCTTTGCCCCAAGTGCCTTGACCGACATGCCAGACTCCAGCCTTGAGGAAGTGGAGAAAAAATGTTGAACTAGACTTTTCTGTCATACTGCTACTTGTCAACAGCAACAATTTAATATGTTTTCCCGGGAATAAAAGCATTCCATGTAGATGTAGATTCAACATCTAAACCTGTACTGTATTAGCCATCTGTCTCTTGACTGTTAACTATTACGCAAAGTGATAACAAAAGATTTGCTTGTATTGTTGTGATTAATAAAATAATATTTGCTTGTTTTCTTACTCCATAACAACACATAGATTCAGGACGGGATTACACCAATTTAAAGGAGGTTGGTGCATATTGAAGGATTACTGCTGTTCAATAAATACAAAAGGGATTTTGACAGTACTCAAATAATCTGTACGTATTCATTCCTGACCTGTGGATTTGGTAAACTTCAGCTGTTTGAATTGGACCAGCGTATTGTCTATTTTGGATAATAAACAACATTAGAGTGTATGTGTGTGTGTATTTTACCATCTAAGCAGCTACTCTACATTGCTGACTAAGATTTGGTTCAATATTCTGTCTGTTATTTAAATTACTAGCTCGAACTGTGATTTTGCTGAATTTACTGTATATCGGGCTGGTGCAGACTGACAGATGTCCAGCTGTGGCTGAAGTAGTTTTTAGAGATGATTGTCTGTAACATGGAGTTTTAAGGGCTAACTTTCTTCACACAACGCCTGAGAACCGTAGCAGTCAGCACAGTGACACAATGGGTGGTAGATCCACATCCTCCCTTCACCCATTAAAACAAATAGGTCTTTATCCAAGAATGTCAGTG
>JAUBNQ010000014.1:15844603-15867049 GCA_032353495.1 Ctenopoma kingsleyae | reverse complement strand
AATCCTTTCATTATAAAAGCTTTTCTTCATTTTTTTTTTTTGCCTGATTGCACCTGCACCTCGTGCAGTTATATGACTTTCTAATCACAAATATCACAGTCTGTCATATAAGATACTGTTGCCCTGAGAAGGACATAACACTAATTTCTGTGTGTGCTGTCTGTCTAATCCTAACACTCAAAATTTGGAAGGTGGTAGTAGTTTTCCATACATTTACAAATGTTCCAGGCCTGCACCAGAGCTGTGTATATTTACTTTCTTCTACAGACTCTCCATTTCTCCAGTCTCTTTTCATTCAATGTGGCACTAGTGAAAAGGCAAAGTAATTAACTTAAATCAGACAGTAAAGTGTATTTTCTTCTGTAAACAAAAACTGGTTTACCCTCTCTGAATGTGGTATGGCTGCAATGTTGCTCTATGGGACTATGGTAACGCACATTTTTTGGGGGTAGTGTAAAGAGGCAATTTTGAGATGAAGGGTGTAACACAAGCAACCATACAGCCCTGTATTCTGAGAGGAAATGAAAGAAGCTGAGGGTGAAACCTCTCAGGTCATTTACACAAAGACAGTTTTCTTCCTAATTCTGAGGGAAAATCAGGACAAACATCTTAAAATATATATACATATTTTACACTCCATTAAAGTAATATAAAAGCAGCAATGTTTGAGGAAAGAAAAACATTTAAACTCAGAATCTTTTTTGTTTTGGTCGTTATTTTGATATAGGGATATGTTTGCATCATTACTAACAACATGAGACAGTGTGGCTGACAGTAGAAAACTGGTCACACAAGTTATAACTTATAACTATTTTTCTTGTTTGTTTTTTTTCACTTAAGTTGTTTTCACTGTGTTTCTACTGTGTGTTATGCTGCTGAGCCTTGTCCTTTTCAGAATGTTTCGCTTAGAGACAAATGCTTCAGATAATTTGTCTGCAGGACTGTGAACCATTTGAGAAATTTATCTAACTCTGGAGAGTCTGCCTGCATAGCTGGGAAGTGAGGTCAAGCATTTGCTGCAGCTGCTGCCTGCAAAACACTAAAAGATAACAGGCCTGCCTGTCAAATTTCTCCCCCTCTCTCTCTCTTCCTCACTCTCTCTCTCTCTGTCATCTCTGCTTGCTTAAAGCATATGTCCCATAGTTGTCTTAGAGTTAAGACAAATATCATCTAATGACTGATTGTACAACACTTGAATTTAACATTCATGAGTGACGAGTCAGTGACCCCTCTCCTCTCTGCTAACACACTTCTGTGATGATGCACCGTGGGCCACTCACTCAAATAAAGTTAAAAGGTTAAAGATGCAGTACAACGATAATGGAATAGCACAGATGTGGTTGGAAAAAGGAAGGGGCCATATCTGTTTCTGTAGATGTTTCTGATGTTTCACGTCAAGACACAGATAATGGAGGGAGTGGATTGTGATTAGTAAGCTGATTTTCTATGAAGTCAGGAATCCCACCCTGTCTCCAACTATCAGACAAGATACTTGTTTATAACCATGACCATCAACCTTTCTGTTCTATCTGATGTTATCTTTTCAGCTAATTTAATGAAATGGGGCTTTTATTTTTAATACAATATATTATACTGAAATATATAATGTTTAATCAATCAGATTAAGACATAAAATATTTTACATTTAACTGTATCTTCTATTATATTAAGAAGTCAATGCCGATATGATAGAAGGGAAGTGTGGAGGTTTTTTTTTTAAAATAAATTAAATATAAGAGAAATTAGTTTTAAATTTATACGAATTACAGATAATGGTATTAACTTGTTAAATTATTTATATTACTGTATTTATTAATGAGGTTATGTTTTGACTTGAAGTCTTTTAGTGGTATTTTTTTACTTTCCAGGCTCAGTAAGTGGTAACCTAATGCACTCAATAGCTTTTAAAACAGTAAGCTATTTTGAACTTTTGCACATCTAATGTACGTTGTACTCATAATATGTGATTCCGGAGCTTTACATGTGGTAACTGTAGCGTGATATGGTTGTTCTTGGTCTATAGATAGTTGTGTGGTTGTTAAGTGATGGTAATGTGGCTGTATAATGATATTTGTGCACTTCAGAACAGACCAAAAGACCATTGTTTCAGTGGGTGTGTTAAATCATACAACTTCAGGGAGCGAGTATTGACCTGTTTTGTTTCATTTTGTGGAATTGTTTTTTCTTTTTTGTTTTTTGTGGTTCAGTAGAAGGAAAGACAAAAATCTGTCTGGCTCAAACCTAGACTGTGACATTGCCAAACTAGACAAACACTGAAAGTATGATTGAAAAGACAGGAAACATCCAATGTAGAACAAATGTGTTAATTTAAACAAATAATCATTTGTGCGTTTTAAGGTGAACCTGGAAAACTAAGATATTTTCCATTCAAAGTCCCAGTTTCAATTCTTATGTACTCAATTTAAGTCCAAGCAAGTCATTGTTTCTCATGCATGCTTAAGTCTGGAACACATCCTGCATTACGGTGAAATGGACCTTTTCTCTCCCAGGCCAAAAACCTGTGTTTTTGTGTTACTTTGATGTATGTGTTTCAGAGTTTACTTAGTTTAGAATACAGTGCAGGATAACACCTAGAAGGTTAGCAGTTAATGAAAGCATCATAAACTACAAATAACACAGACAACTCTCCATTAAGGAGACTGGGACACCACAAAACTTTGTTCCACACATGTTGCTTGAAGCCATCATAACCACCTGCTAGGGCGTGTTAAAAGTTTATTTTGTCACTGATGCTGACGTACAGATTAAATCAAGTCTCTATTAAACAGGATGCCATCATTTGCTGGTACTGGTAGCACTCTTTTGTTCATATCAATCACGCAAAACTACGTAGTCCTCTTAATAAACATCATACACATGTTTAGAAATGTGTAGTTCTGTATTCTACAGAGCTCTATGGAGATGGCTTTATGACATTCCTGAAAACCAACACTAATTCTACTTTTGTTTTTTACTGTTTTGCCTTCCCAGGTGCGTTCATTATCTGTTGGACCCCTGGGCAGGTCATCCTCCTTCTTGACGTTTTCTGTTCCAGCTGCAACGTGCTCACATACGAAAAGTTTTTCTTACTTCTTGCCGAGTTCAACTCAGCCATGAACCCCATCATCTACTCGTACCGTGACAAAGAGATGAGTGCCACCTTCAGACAGATCCTGTGCTGCCAGCGGCAGGAGAACATCAACGGGACGATGGCAGAGGGATCCGACAGGTCGGCGTCATCTATCAACCAAACAGTGTTGAGTGGCGGTATGCACCATCACCACCACCACAACGAACACTCAGTAGTATAAGGCAAGCCTGGAAGTCATGGAGAATAATCCAACTGTTTTAAGGGGTTCTCATTTGAAGGCACTAACTGATAAAGAGTAAATGGAAGGTCAAGAGAGACTGTGAATGTGCTATATAGACAGGAATTCATCAGTTTGAGGATTAAGGAGCAGTAAAAGCAGTGGAGATAATAATAAGCTGGATGAGCTCACAATGAAGGAGAAGATGGTAACTAAGAAGAAAGAGAAAAGACTAAAAGAACACAGGAGAAGTCTGATCTTCAAAGACTCTGATAGGCTGTTAGTATTTTTGTGTAGTTGTTTATTTTCTAATTTGTGTTAAATGTGTTGTTACGGTCAACAAATTAACTATTTAAAAGGAATCTGTGAAATTAAGGGAATGCCAGTATAGCCCCTCTTTCTCCATTCGTCTTTGATTTTGTCTCATGTTGTCAAGGGATTCCAGCTTTTACCCTTTTAAGTCCCCATCATTAAGGGAAATGTCGTACATTACCATACACTACAATGGTGGTTCCTGCTACATCAAGTTCAGGAAATATTCATATTAGTTGTAAAGCTTTGCATTTGCATTATTCTACTTGTTTTCGAAGACTTCAGATCTGCGGAAATTCAAATGACCTGTGACCTTACATATGAAATACTTTGAGTACTTGCTTTTTGAAGTCATCACAACACTTTCATTTTATTGAATTTAAGGTATATATAAATCGACACAAAACTCTATGTTGTTTATTCCATCCAAGGAATTCAATAGAAATTGTTCCAGTGATCATACCAAAAAAGAAGAGGAGGATGTTTGCAAGCTTAGAGAAGGCTCTGTGCCACAGTGTTATGTGGAGACACCGTGAAGGCCATATTTGCTGAGCATCAACAGACATGAGGTCACAAAATGTGCTGAGCTCTCTTTTGCAGTTTTATCATATGTCCCCATAACCATGAGTGTGACTAGAAACAATAATCTGTGTTTATGTAAAATTGTCTCTTATTTGCTCTGAAACCGTACTGTAAATTACTGTAAATTAAATATATTATTAGTATTCTGAAAACAACAGAACCAATGTAACTTCATAACATTTCGTTAGGTGGCATTACATCTTTTCAGCATGACCATGAATACAACGGGCGTAATTATTGTCTGCATGAAATTTGCTAACTCCAAATATAAATAGGCTAGTTTTGACTGCAAACTTTGACCTGCTTTATTTATCACCAACTGTCCAGGACCAGGGGGGGATATACAGGGGGGCGGG
Source organism: Ctenopoma kingsleyae (assembly GCA_032353495.1). Classification (NCBI taxonomy): domain Eukaryota; kingdom Metazoa; phylum Chordata; class Actinopteri; order Anabantiformes; family Anabantidae; genus Ctenopoma; species Ctenopoma kingsleyae. Next base: position 15,862,491 of record JAUBNQ010000014.1, on the reverse strand, counting down.
GGGGCAACTGCCCCCCTGCTGTAGAAGCTTGCCCCTCCAGGAGCCCCCCCAACTTTTATGTTGTTAAAATCTTTTTTTCTCATTTATACCTAAAAATTGTCTTTGTTTTCTCAGCAGAGATAATGATACATTAAATAGTTTTAAAATGTGTTTGTGGATATTTTGTTGACTCCATTTACATATAGGAGATTTTCACATACTTCACTGAGGAGATCCAGCATTGCCACCCTGCCTAGACCTCTGCCACTCCTTTGCCCCCCCATGTAAAATTTTCTAGATCCGCCACTGTCCAGGTCTGAACACCCTGGTCAAGATACATTAATCTCTGTCACTAGTGAATTTTAAAAGCAGCAGACAGAGCCAAACAAAATGGTAGAAGGGGTAATTTCAAGCTTTATTTGGTAATAAAAGAAACTGTTGAGAGTGTGCATTCAGGTAAATGCTAATGTCATGCTGCAGATAAAAAATGACAGTAGCAGAGGCTGATGGGAATGTCATTAATTTTGCAAGTTTTATTTTATTTGGTAATAAAATATCCAAAATCCAGTCAGCAATTCATTAAATCCAATTACTGTGACAAGTCCAAAATTAGCACCGATCATTCTGTTTTCTGGCTCTGCCTACTAACTCCACTGCAGTTTAGCTTTTAAAGGGAGGGGTTTTTCAATTAAGATAATGTAATGCGGAGGTATGAGCATGTCGACCAAAGACAATGAGCAACCAAATAATATCATCAAAAAGTAAAAACTCCTCCAGATGCAAACCTGTCCTGAAAATTATGTTTTTATGCATGAATTATGAACATATGATCGTTATGTTAACAGAAAAACTTAATCTGGTTGCAGTTACGTTTCCCACAAAGCTGTATTTATGAATGTGAGTTATATGTACAGTATAGAAACATAATTTTAGGAGATTGGTCTGCCAGATGATAATTATTATTATCATTATTATTCTGATATCATTCATATACCATACCGTAGTACCATAACGTACAACCCACAGGAAATAAGAAATCAGTAGAGTTGCCCTTTAAACTCTAATGTGCATTATTTAAGGCAGCATTGGGAATTTTTAGTTTTAAAATGCACTCAACTGTTTTTCATGTAGGGATTAATGTTAAAATTACTTTTGTTATGACAGTGTTATTAGCCCAGAGCATATAATGTTTTGTCTTTGAGATGGTTGGGGTTGTCATCATTGAATGTTTAACATAAAACAACTTTAAGCATTTTTGGTCATCAAATGTTATTTAATAGTCTACTGACAACAGCGACATATATAATATAATAATAATAGTACTCAAAGCCCTTGCAGTGTTTTCTTAATGAACTGACTCAGTGAGAGATGATAGTGTTATGTTATTTCCATAAGTGCACTCGCTGACTTCAGCCAGTGACAGCTGAAAGTCAGCATGGTGATTCTGTGACACAAACTGTTAAAAATTTCCACTGAACTTTTTGTCATGACTTGAATCAAAACACTTTATGGGTAAAATAAACAAACAACGCTCCCAACAGCTCACAGCAAAATGAGAATAACAGCTAAAAGTACAGTCAAATGTTTCCCAGAAAGCAAGGTGTTCGTCAAGGATTTAATCTGCAGCGTGAACATGAATTCAGCCAGTAATCTTGATCATGGAAGCTGTCCAAACATAGGCTCTAAGGCAACAAATTTTCAACAAATAATAACAAACCTTCCAGCTTTTATGACTCCAGCCCCAACTCTTCACAGCTTACTGTCACTGTTACCATTTTTTTAAATTTATATTTCAAATTTTGATTCAGGTTATACAGCAAACCAACTAAACATTCTGTCTTTGTATGTCTTTGTTTACCAGTGAGTCACTCTTTGCATACTATTGTAAGTATACGTGTACAGTATGTATGTATAAAAAATATTTTATTCAAAGTTAATCACCAAAGGGAAAATGTGTTCGTGTTTGTAAATTTAGCTGTTTTATATTCTGTCCAAATGTACTGTAGGTTTGTGTTGATGTTTTTTATGCCATGAGTGCTTTTGTATTGTGACTCGCATTAAAAAAATTCCATTAGATGCTATTATAGTTATTAACTTGTTGCTGACCAAGAACTACATATCTATGTGTGCAGTGCCTTCCAGTTCTCGGGAAAGAGTTACTTAACACTGGGCTGAAAATCTGTGTTTTATTGTCCTCTCTGGTTGAAAGTTACAAGCCTGTTTTCATGATGTCACAGTGTCCTGGATTACACATGGACATCGCTGCAGAAAGCTGATAAGTTCAACCATCTGAGGTCAGCAAAAAAATGATTTTTAGATTGTGTTAAGTTACTTTTTAAGCTTGTGTTGCTAACACTGTCATCCAGTACTTTACTTTTATCACAATTTCACTAGCCAGCATGATTTTTAAATTGAAAAAAAAAAAAAAATTTAAAAAGAGTAATAGATCTTTTTTATTCTTTTTTTTTTTTTCAACACAAAATCAACACAAAACAAAAAAGGGCAACACACACTGCTGGTGAATCGCACATGTTAGTCACTGTGTTCTGTGTAGATAAGATAATACTTTGTTCATCCCAAGGGGAAATTTGCAATCCCAGATCCACACACCATCAGTGTCTTGACATAAAGCAAACTGCAATAGTCTGAATAAAAGCAATGGTTTCATCACATTGTCTCCCTTTCTGCAGGTGTCAAATGGCACAATGTTATGCAGCTGGTGTGTGTTGCACTTTAGTTATATCACATTATAAAGTTATATCAAACAATACTGTTGACCCAAAGAGTATACAATATGTACAATATTAGGACCAATGATTGATCTTGTGAGCTCTAGGTGTGAAACATTGTGTTTTTCCAAAGTGAAACATGGCTTTAAATTGCCTAAAATAATGATTAGTAAGTAATTGTGACAAATGTGATTTCCATATTATAGAGGCAATATGAATGTCCAGACAGTGTCCTAGTATTATTCCCCAGCAACAATAAATACATATGAAAACCTGAACCCTTGTTTTGGTTTGTTTTTTTATGTAAAATTGGGACTTTATTAGAGCAGTATTTAATTGCACTTACTTTACTGATAGTGCTGAGAATGTGCTTACTTTATCTTACATGTTCAGCCTTGCTATGGTTTGTTTCTTCTGTTATCCCACAGTGTTTTTGTTACCACGACATCCGAAAAGTCAGTAACAGACAAACAGTAGAAAGCACAGGGTCACAGCACAGCTAGAAATAATAATAATCTATAGACCTTGAGGCTGTTCACACATTTTAAGCAGTCCTGTCAGCAGACGTCTCTGTGTAACCATGTGTTTATAACAGGAATACTTTTTAACAGTCTGGTTTGTGTGAATGTTTTGTGTTGCTGTGCGTGTTTGGAGGTGAGAAACGCTCAGTAAATTAGTTCTCAACACATACGGTCATACTGTATATGCTTTTGCGTTGAGGTGGTCTGCCTGATGAATATTTGTTGTATTTTTTCGGTCCCCTCATGGAATGAAGGCCTGCTCTCCCCAGTAGGGTAAGAGGGGCGAGGCATGTCTGTTAAAAATCACACTGCACAGTCACGTGCTAATTCTCTGTAGATTCATTACTGAGCGACCCCATTCACGCTGGCATGCTGTTTTTCAATCATCATTTGATCCATTGTTATTCCAGATGATTTCACTTTAACAAGTTCCTAAAAAGCCCCACAGGTGTAAAAGTATTTGATGAGGTTTCTCTGATATAATAACACAGTGAACGGTGCTCTTAAATTTGCCCAGTTACTTTAAATTGCAGCGCGTGAACTGTGACATAAAGCAGACACTACATGAAGTACTGCACTGTACTAAAAATGTGGTACGTTTGTATGTTTAATGCTACTGTAAGAGTGGTCAGGGTCTCTATGTGTCATGAACATGTATAAATTAAACAGCAGCCAAGCAACACAGCCAAATGCGCTTGCAGGGATACAAAATGTTCTCTGTGTGTGTGTGTGTGTGTGTGTGTGTGTGTGTGTGTGTGTGTGTGTGTGCTGTTGTATGGCCAGTAGAGTAATGACTGATTTTGAGCAGAGCGAGGGCCACTTTGAATTTTATACCACTGAAGTGAGGGAAACACCTTCAAAGGGATGTTTGAGGGTTAAGACTAGGTGTTAGATCTCAGATTAAAATTAGGTTTAGGTTAGGGCTAGGGTGGGAGTTAGGCATTTAGGGGATAGGCAATGCATTGTGTCAATGAATGTTTGATGAAACTTTGTTGGTCATATAAGAGCGTGTGTGTGTGTGTGTGTGTGTGTGTGCGCGCACACTCTGCTATGTTTATTGTTCCACAGCTTTGGGGCACTAGCCACCATTTGACTGATATATGTCTCTATGTTTCCTGTTGCTCTGTAAATGGGCCAATCAGAGGCAGTACAGCCACACAGGAAGATGTGTGGACTGCGCTGTCGCTGAGTGAAGGGGATGTCACATCTTCGTCACAATGTCAATATAGACATTTCCTGTGGTTCTCATAATGGTTTGCTGATATGTCTTCTAGGTCAAATTCTCTACTGCATGTGTGGAAGATTAAAGTCAATTAATTTTTATAGACAGAATCAGCATTTATTCTGCCAGCAAAATTTCTCATGCATGGAAAAGTCAATACGCTATAAAACGCTGAGCTGCTAATATGTCATCCAGGTCTCGCAGCACTGCTGTTGTAACATTCAGAAAATTTCAACACATGAAACACATCCAACTTCCTTTGAAACATTATCAAATGCTTGTCAGTAAAGATGCACTGAGCAAAAGGAGTTCATCATGTCAAAACAGGAAGTGATTTTTCATGGCAATAATAATCAAAGATTGAAAGCTGCTGTTGCAAGTTGGAAAGAAGGTTACAGAGTCCATTCAGATGAACCTTTGGTTTAGAGAAAGGATAATTGGCTTTTGGGTTCGTTGTGAATGAGTGGTACTTCCCAGAATCCCCAGCTGGATGTGTGATACATTTTAAATGAAATGTTTCAACGAAACTGCTAATGGACAAGGAAAAGGAACTAACTGCAGTAATAGATAAGAAAAGAAACAGTGGTGATGGAGGGTAAGAAACAAATGGACAGAGCAACAAGAGCAAGGGAAGTGATGAGATAAAGACAAACAGGGATGAATGAAGTCTATAGGATAGTGTAGATAATGATAATAATCTGAAGAGCTGCTCTGTCCTTTGGTGTAAGTTGCAAACCAGATAGAAAACAAAGTAAAGCTGTAATTATGTAACCGATTACTGAAACATATATTTCATAAATGATGACACATCACTTGAAACGATGAAAAGGTTTCATACTAGTGCTGGTATCAGTGATTTTGGCCATGCTGAGAAAAACTCCTGTCTCAACATATGGATGTGTACAACAACACAGAGGACAATGAGGAAAAAACATGGAACCAGGGAAACAAAAGAAGTGGAAGGAAGAGACGAAACAAGTGTAAATATAGTGATGACAACGAAATGAGTAGGAGGTGAAAAATGAAGATATGGAAGAACACAGGAGGAAGTGGGAGCGAGACCACAGATCCACAGTTTAGATCAGGGAGAAGAGGGATGAGCAGTCCAAGACCAAACTCTATGCTGGCTATTCTAAACAGTTTACATTGTGCATCCCCAAAACACACACGCACGCACAGTAGACAGCCTCTATACAACTCACAGGAAGCAAACACAGACACACTGACCAACACATGCAACGTGCAACAGAACCCACCTGAATGAGTGGGATACACACATGGAAGAACACATCAAAGAAAACAATGTTCTTGATAAGACAACCACTATAAAAATGACTCACATATGTGGTGAACCTCCATATCTGCTGGAGTTCACACCTCTGATCCCTCTTGTGGTGACTAATAACACTGCAGCATCCACATGGTGAACCACTTTGTGCACTTTTTTCTTTTGTTGGTGGGTAGCTTGGGGTAGGAGTGGGGACCTGTTAATGAACATGTGTTGAGGAGGCTGACGAAAATAAATTTTGAGAATGAGGCATTCAAAATACAGAACTATTCAGGGTCAGTATGAGTAAGAGAAATGTATACAGTAAATAAGGTTAAAGACCTACCAACAATTCCACATTAAAATCTATGTATTGTAATAATAATTTGCATTATTACAGTGATTCTTTATGTCTCTCTTCATGCCTCAGTCCTACTGTTTGGGAATTTCAGGGTGTCATTTGCACTAGTATGTCGTTATCCCTGCTATTCCACACTGTCGTTGTGCCCACTGTTTCCCATTTATTTTCAATGTGGTGCGGCAAGACCTGAAAAAAAGATGACCCATAGGATGTCTGCGCAACAGGCTTATTCTGATCTACAGCTAGAGTGCAACTACAGCAAGAAAGTCTGCATTAGGAGGATGGATGGGTCAGCAAAACAGGTTCACACAGCAGGCTGCTGTTTGCTTCCTGTTTCCAACCAAGAGTCAGTGTCAATTCTTTTATAAGTCACTGTTTCATAATTTTAACTGGGTGTTCTGTTATTATCTTCATGTAATAGTTGGTGTAATCTAAAATGAAGTCACATCACCAAAAATATATTCATCTGGTGGTTTTCACACTTTATATGTACAGATTTAACATATCTATTGTTGTCATAGGGGACACATGAAGACTTTTACTCCACAAATCACAATTAATGACCAGATTGGAAAGAAATATGTTTTTATTATTATTCACTTTATCTGCAAACAATCAAAGACATACCATACTTAGTGGGAAACAACTGTAGCAATTAATGTAAAACATTTTATGTGATGTAACATAAAATCAAAAAGTCACACAACATTTAAAAAGAAAAAAAACATGTCATTCATCTGAAAGGCATTTTTAGTTCTGTTTCAAATGACATTTAATATTAAGCAGACAAAAGAAAACAAAAACTGCTTTGTGTAATATACGTGACAAAAAAGATTGATGATGTCGATGCTGTGTTCATGTTGTGCAATAATTATATGACCCGAAGTTAATTTAACACAGTTGAACACAGACCAGAGAACAAAGTTTGATCTGTAGAGAGTTTCAATCTTTAAGAGTCTTAATTAAAAATTTAGTCTTACAGAATGAGGACATATTTTTCACATCCAACCATTCTTCACTTACAAATGGGGCTATTTCAAGGCAAGGGAATGAATTCAGGTAATGAGATTCTGCAAAAATATAATGAAACAAACGTGTCTGTGTTTCATTTAGTTAGATATGGGTGCTGATGACGCAAGCCTGAAGAATTCGTTAATAAACTAATTTTACTTGTGCGTGCTGCAGTTTGCTTCTGGTGTACTGTATGTCAAACTCTGTCAAAAAGTTGAATTAACAACAAAAATGACAAAGATCAATGACAATTTGATGAAAAAGAAACAAAAAGAAAACAAGAATGCCCAAAAATGGAATAGTAAATCGTACAAACAACCAACAGCAATAATTTAAAGTGATTGTGTGCCACTGTGGAATTAGGTAGAGGAGACTAACAAGATAGTTTTAAATGTGGTTACTACTATGATGAACTGTTAACAGCTCAAAATTAAAAAGAGGGGGGGGGAAGTGTACATGCACTGGATGGATAACAATGTGTATGAATGTTTTCAAGTCCCCAAGAGTAAGGGTTTGGTAGTTAAAGATTTTAAGATTTTTATAAATACAGCAGACTTGATCAGTATGCGTCTGTTTAGCGTCTGCCAAGTAAAGTAAAGTAAAGTAAAGTAAAGTAAAGTAAAGTAAAGCAAAGCAATATGTGCTGGGAAATGGTGGCAACTTGTTAGGTGTTAAAGACCTGAATTAAAGAAGTAAGAGTACCAGTTTGGGTCTCATGAAAGAGAATAACTGAGTATTTTCAGATATTAAATCACTGGATACGTCAGTGTTTCTTAAACAGGGACAGACATGTTTGTGTGAAAAACTCCCAGGTCATCAGCCAGCTTCAGTGTCAGTGTTTATGCTTACTGTGTTTTGGTGCATGCGCTCCAGTATCCGATGTATACTACTAAAACTGGGCCTGTCTGAAGGGTGAGTGCTCCAACAAAGCCGCATGAGATTGTATAGCTCCAGAGGACAGTTCTCGGGACAGGAGAGAATGTGACCATCCCTGACGTAGTAAATAACCTCTTCATGACCCATACCGAAATACGGCTGCATTCCATGGGAGAAAATCTCCCATAATACCACTCCGTATGCCCACACGTCTGATTCAGTTGTGTAGCGGTTGTAGAAAATGGACTCTGGGGGCATCCAGCGAATGGGGATGGCATCATTCTCATTGGCCTTGTAGTAATCAGCTGAGTAGATGTTTCTAGAGAGACCAAAATCTGCGATTTTCACCACCATCTCCTCCCCTACCAAGCAGTTCCGGGTCGCAAGGTCACGATGGACAAACTTGCGCTCTGATAGGTAGGCCATCCCTGCAGCAATCTGCTTAGAAATTGACAGCTGCTCAGTACAGGAGAGAGATGCCGCCTCCGGCTCAGAGGAAAAGCTGCGAGCCGATAGGCTGGCGCGGCTTAGGGTGTGCACTGAATGCGTTGGAGATCGACGTCGCAGGAACTCATTGAGGTCACCATGGGCCATGTACTCGAACATCAGGCACATTGGTTTACCCACTGCACACACACCTGTGGAAAACAAGCACACAGTCCATTTTAGTTTATGATCTGTGATATCCATCTGCAACACGCTGATTACATAAGTGGCTTGACAGCTAGTTCATTTTCCCGCTGCAGATGTTTGCGAGAGCAAACACAAACACTCACCCACATAAACACGTTAGTGACATCATTCAACCAAACCGAATCAAGTGTGTTTTTTCATCCACAGTATAACACATGATGAGTTCATTCACTGTAAAATGTAAATAAATATTGAGCCTAGACATAAACACAGACAAAACCATCTGAGATGTTTTACATTAGCAGCTCTGTGATGTAAACTTTGTATGCAGTATCTTGTTCCTGAAATGTGTATTTGGAAGTGACGGCTTCCACAGTTTCCACAACTGAACTTTCATGGATTCTTGATGTGGAAAGCAAATGTTATGATGTATTATTTTGAAATATACTGTATATATATTCAATGAGTAATTCATTTCACACCAATGCAAATGTTTATCTGATCAAGCCTAATGTTAGTCATATCCATGAAACATATATATTTATTCTTCTTTATTTGCTTTTTTACTTTTCCTCTATAAATGAATGGTTGTTTGCTTGTGTGTTTATGCATTCCTGTGCAGTGCTTGGAGGAATTAGAGCACACACTGTTAACGCTGCATGAGTTGTAGTTGCCATCATGTAGCCTGGCATTCACAAATTGTGGAAAATGTGAGTATGTTACAACAAAATTAATTTAAATCATCGTCTGGAGTTTCAGATTCTACAGCCAGTAGTGTCCAAATGAGCGCACGAATAGTACATTTTATGTGCTTAGTGCAATAGAATGCACTGAGTCACATTGGCCACAATCATAATTAAGATTTACTGGACTACACTGCTTCTGTCTCTACATGAAACATGACTTGCATCACTGACCCACCAGTAGCCGGTAGTAGTCATTCCAAGTTGTTCATAGTAAGCCTTTGAGATATGGTTTAAATATTTTAATATGTAAACTTCATAAAGGTTTAAAGAACAGCAGGAACAAAGTCAGTATAAGAATTGCAGTGACGACATGAGCGTGTGTGTTTGTGTGTTTAACCGTTCATCACTAAATATACAGGACTCAGATGTCCCATCCCGCACATGCAACAAAGTAATGACATGTAGACATATGGTATCTCTTTGACACAAATATTTGTGTGCAGGATTTGCAGTGTATTATTAGTCCAGAGGCTAATTAGAGGTTAAGGAAATAATCTAATCAACTCTGGTTTCATTTGTACCACAACTAGTGTGTGAATCTTTAGAGGAGGCATTGAAAATTAATATTACTCAAAACTGAACATGCTATAGTTTGATACACCTCTGCAGTGGTGAATGTTGATTTAAAAATATTTCACAACCGCTGGAGCCACAAAATAGACCAAAGTAAACAAACTTCTTTCTGCACAGCCAGTGACCAGTGGCTCTCTTTACTCACTGACAGAGCCAAATAGAGTATACTGTATCTCTAAATGTCTTCCTGGAAGTATATTTTCATGCTAGTTGTTTGAATTCGATTAGATATCTTGTATTAGTGTAGATATATTTTAATAGAAGACATTTGTTTAACTCAGGCCAACAAGCAATGAAAAGCAGTGGTTTACCAGCAAACACAGTACTATAGTGAAATGAAGTTGGGGAAGAGAAGAAATTCCTGATGATTCTCCCAGCTGTTCATTCTATCACTAACATTTATGTAGTTTTTCAGTGAATCGCTGTCTAATCTCTTTATGGCTGTTATCATTCTGATTTCAGAAAATGCATGTACTATTGGGAAACAGAGTGTAAAGCTACTGCTTCCAAGCTATTTGGACACATACAATATCACCACGTCCACGTAGTGAGGAGTTAGAGATTATGTGTTTCATGAGCTAACGTTGTTTCGACTTTGATCATCTCCATCTGATGTGCTATGCTGGATGATTTATTATTCATTCATTTGGTTGTTGTACACCATATGATGGTGTCAAAGAGTTAAAATGTGCCAGAGATCATGACTTGTTACGCAATTATCCAGTAAGATGCATGGCACTTTGATTTCACTTTTACTTTCTTTTTCTTTACTTATGTTTGGTCTTGATTCAACATGCCGTTTGATTATATAAAATTAAAAAAGTACAATTGTCGGAAAATATTCACTAATGAAACATCATTTCCAGCTTATAGTAAAGATACAGCATGTAGTGTTTTTTTAATTTTTTTTTACTAGAATTATGCTCCAGAACTTCTCTTATTGTGAAAAGGTGCTCTTAAAGCCTCCTGTGAACCACACACATTATACAGCACTGGCAACATTGCAGCAACATTCATTTCTCAAAGTTTTTGGGCGCGACTCACCCTTCTAATCAATCAGAGAGTTTCAAATATCTTTGCTTTTGCTTAGTACATTTTGGAGTGTTCTCATTACTGCTGTTTCATAATGACGACTAGCTGAAACGCTGGGCAGAGAACATGCTGGGTCATGTTAGCGCTAGCTCAAGTTGCATATTGTAGCTTTAACTTTATACAATACAATGGAAATAAGTGCTAAACCAAACTTTCGACTGGCACTGTACGTATATTCTCCTAGTTATCTGAGCAGAACTCAGGATTTGATCCTAGATAGCTCAGAGTTTACCCACAACTTAAGTGCAACATAATGTCCACTGGATTTACGTCCTTCTTTCTGTCTCCTTTTCTTAGTCTCTCATACTGTTTTTGTCTTTCTCTGTTTTTGCACTTTTCCTTCTCCCTCAAGCAAACACACTTGCCAACATCCAGTTGTTGGACAATGTAAAGTCCAGCTGCGATTGCAGCCTGTTTGAAAATCTGGTTTTGGCACGCACTGAAGCTCAGTAACACAAAACATACACAAAAATACACTAACCGAGGAGTCGCACAATGTTTGGATGGTCAAATTCAGCCATGAGTGCTGCCTCTCTCTGAAAGTCATTCTGCATGTCAGCTGAGGCTTCCTCCTTGAGCATCTTCACAGCCACCATTGTGAAAGACTCTGTTGGCAGCAGACCTGGTGCTCTGCAACAAACAGACACACACACTGTTCAAGAACAGATATTGCACACAGAACTAATTACAGGAATTTATGTAGTTGGACCTCATGCACACAAGAAGACAGAATATAAAAGTTGTAACTGTCACAAGATAGTTTCTTTTGCAGCCCCCTGCGCGTGTATGAAAACATCGTAACTATTGCTTCATTACATTCTATTATAAATCACAGCATTGTGTTTGTTCTTTCTGTCATGCTTTTGCAATATTTCTGTAAATACAAACAGCACAGCACAGCAGCACAATTACTATTAGTGCTGTGTACTGGAAATGTCACCTGGAAAAACCATCCATGAAGACACACATAAACACACACACACACACACACACACACACATACTGTATATAGTCCAGTGTATTCACTTCCTGTGTTGGCTCACGACAGGGATAAATTACAGTCAACATGTTGTTGTCAGTGTCAATTTAAATAATTTGTATAAATAAAAATAGATACACACATACATTATGGAAACACACATGACACACACAGAGCATAACACACATTACGCGTGTGTGTGTGTTACTTTTAGTTTTGTAACAATCAACAGGACATATGACAAATGAAAAAAAGGTATATGGTGGACGTGTTGTAGTTTTAATACCTACGATTACACATATTAACTAACATGACATCAGTGCCTCAGCATGTACTGTGTACACATGTAACTAAGTGATTTATGTTTACACTAATATTTATCTGCACTGTTGAGTGCGTACAGGAAAAGGTCTTTATTTGCACATGTTGCCTGGGTCTGGTGACGCAAGCAGATTAGTGCACGTGTGAGTTCGTGCTCTTGTGTGTGCCTGTATTTTGTTCCCAGGATCGTCCATATACTGCAACATTCTAGTTTTCACTGAGGGATTATCGACTGAGCAGAAGAACATCTCTCAGACCTGGTTGGCTACACACTACATGTGCTTCTGTTAAAATACCACATACTATTTTAGTACTGTACTGTATGTTCTGTACCACTTTGTCTTCACATATTGGTAATAAACTTTTTTCAGTCACATTCTAAGGCCAAAATAAACGTTTAGACTAGAAAAGATGACGCTTTAGGAACTAATGTGACCCAGGTCTGGTATTGACTCTGATCACAGGGATTAGTTTGAGACATTTGTCACAAACATGGCGACATGGTGCCCCCCAAGGCAGACGTGTTTGCTTTTAGCGTTTTTTTCTGCTGTGCATAAATGCCATGCACTATCATACAATAACACATGTACTGCTGGACATTGTCAACTTCAACGTCATTTTGAATTGACTTCCCTAGAAGAGCCTGAATGATTATAGGCCAGTAGTGCTCAGTTTGATCATCATCCAGTGCATTGAGGGAGTGGTGCTGGCTCACATTCATAGCAGTATAACAGACACCCACTGACCCCCTGCAGTATGCCTTGTGGTGAAGACTGCTGAGAAGATCACGTCCTCTCCGTAGAGAGTCTACGACTACAGAGTCCACAGGAGAGTTGCCTCCAGCCCTAGCATGGACTGTTCACATTTCTACCCTCAGGTCGGAGCTACAGAAGCATGAGCTGCAGGACTCTGTCATCAGACTCCTGAACAGCTGACAGGAGTTTATAATCATGGTCTACCTCATGCAACTGTATTTGACAGCCTACATTATTAGTTTCTATAAGTATCTGCACACTAACTGTTGTCTATTGCACATACACATACTGCTGATATGTAGCACATGTTCTATTTCTGTATAGTTAATACTTCCACTGTATTTTTCATATGCTGTCTTTATAATTGCTTTCTTATAAGACTACTACTTATCAATGTTACTTATTACTTCTGTTTTTTATATGTTGATTTTGAGTTTATAATCATGGTCTAACTTTCGCAAGTGTATTTAGTACTTATATTGTATTTCATATGCTGCTTGCTTTATTATTTATTTATTTAACTTTTTTACTTTCACATTTAACATTGTTTGGCATTTGTTGTGGACAGCAAAGAGATAATTCCATTGTTTCCTTACTGTGCATGACAGTAACCTCTGAGTCCTGAATTTGTGCCTTGCTGTGAACAGAGTCAGTGTGCAGTGAATGTGACATCTGTACCAGCTTCCCTTGTGACTTTGTGAATGACGCAGCAGTGCTCAGACTGCTCAGTGACCTTGTTTAGCCTCTCTCACCCTCCTGTCTCTTCCTCTGCCTGAGAACTATTCAAATTATCATGTTAGCCCCTGGCAATGAATATGACATTGACACAGCACTATTACATAAGGGGTGAAATATTTTTCATTTTGTTTTCTCTCTATTTCTTCTAACCCCATCCATTTATCTAATATAGTTAGTTGCAGTCTACATCCATTTTTAATTTCCTTTCCTTTTCCTCCCCGTCCCCCTCTCACCTGGCTTGGAAAACCCGTCCAAAGGCTCCCTCTCCAATATCTCTAACATATTGGATATTATTTCGTGGATACTCAAGGGCCAGAAGCTTTGAGTTCAGCAGCAGGGGAACGCGCTGGTACATGGGGTTGGGGTGCAGTCGATCCAGCAGGAGCTCTGATGGAAGAGCACTCAGTGTTGGGGTCTCCATCACTCTGTGCCCAGAAACCAGAGGAGTGAGGAACACAAAGGTACATAAGGAACTGTGCTTTCTGTCTTTCATTTACGTACCTTTTCCGGCTTCTCCACTGCTTTCTCCGCCTGCGACAAGCAACGGCGATAATGGCGAGGAAAACTGCAGCTGCAAGTGCAGTCAGGACGATAACGATGACTGACATGGAGTGAGCTGGAGAAGGTACTGTGGTCATGGGAGGGACACGATGAATCTGACGAGGGCCCGACGACTCTGGCTTTATCACTGAAAAATGCACAAAGTCAAAGTTAGTGTGCTGCGGGCTTCTTGAATGCAAATGAAAAAAAAAAAAACTATATCAATGATCAATGAATCCAGGAAAGTCTTGAGACTCAAACATTTACTTACACTAATTGGGGTCATTGAATGTTTTCCATGAAAATATACACGTGTTCAGCTTCAACATATTTGTAAAAGGGTCTAATTATCAGTTAGCCTTTTAAATTCATAAACATGCATCAGTAAACACAACATGCCACTGGATCACAGGACTAATGTTTGCTGATAATGGGTTTCTCTACGTATTCATTTAATAAAGAGGTTTCTTGATACGATGGTCATCTACAACAATAACAATGTATTTCTGATTAATTAGATGTTTACTCTTACTTTTTTTTTACTTATTTGTGTGTGATCCTAAACTTTTGAAAAGTAGTGCATTTATAACACAAAGCCAGTTTTTTTCTGTTATATAATGAAACATCTTCTAAGTCACAGCATTTTGAAATGATTTGAAACATCCATGAAGTAGAAACAAGGTACCTGGTATAGTTTCAGCCTCCCCACACTGAGGGACAGAACAGTACTCCCAGCGTATGTTGGAATTAGAGGTGTAACACCAGGGTTTGTCGCTGATTCCTCCTGGGTTCCTGCAGTGGTTTTCTGAATTCTTCAACTCTGGGATGACATCCACAGAGAGGCGGTGCTGGTGAGGAACCTGCAGGACAATACACGACGGTAAGGAGAAGAAAAACAAAGATCACCAAGGGTTTTTTCGAGGTCATCAGAGTGGGAGGTTGCTGTTGTTTCTTTCTACTTCCTGTAGAGTTAAGGTATATCTAGGATCCAATCCGTGCATCCAGAAGTGTTTCTTAGTAAAAAGGTATCTGGTCTACTCTTTTGATGACTCCAAATGAGAAGCTAAAATAAACTAAAAGAAACACGCTTGAAATGCATTGATTTCTTTCTCTGTTTCTTGATAGCCAAATAGTTATTGTGCATAACACGTAACCCCAGTGTCACCCGATTCAAGTCTGGCTGCATGTGGGCCACTGTTGCATCCTCTCTCTCGTTTTCCCGTGTTTTCTGTCTGCCTCTCCAACAGCAAACTATCGAATAAATCTCTATAGTGAGAGGTTGTACAGTTGTTACTGCAATTTAAAGTGCCAACTCAAATACCGAACATCTGGTGTCTTCATGTGTGATGTGCTTCAATCATCAAAACAGCAGTGGGCCAACCTATCCCAAGAATTACAAAGTTATGAGCTGAAAAGGCTGCGTTCACACATCTGCTGACGTAGCTGAACGTGTCAAGCACACAGCTCACAGTGTTGATTTCCCACAAGGAATGTTAAAATGGTGCGTTTTAGATGAGCTTTGGCTGTTTGTCACAGTCTTCCAACAAACTTACTGATTATTAGCAGGAGAATGAATGTAAGTCAAAAGTCCAAAATGTGTATGTTCAGTGCCAGTCTCCTCCCTACAGACCTCCCCCCCAAGCTGTCTTTGAGGTGATAATGTGTTCATGTGACTTCATTTATTATATTTTATGGGATTTTTGGATGAATAGGTTGTCTTCCCGTCTCATTAAGCACAACATCAGAAAAGTCCTATATTTTAATGGTATGTTTTAATTCAGACTGAATCAGTTCCTCTCTATGTTTCTATCTATCTATGCCCTCCACCCTTCTTGGGGTATGGGCCACCAAAGGTAGATCTCCGGAGGTTTTTGTCCTGCTCTCTATGACTCAGATCAAATGGGGCATTAGTCACAGAACATAAACACGATTTACTGTGGAGTTTAACATACTGTATACTATGTGGACGATCAGAGTGTCCATAATGTGCTCATTTCCTTACATGACTCATACTGTATTGCACAGTATGGGTAGAATATTTTATATGTACAATAAAAAGGTTTAGTCAAAACATCTGCTCTGTGATGTGTAGATTGTAATTAATAACTTTCACAAACATTGACTGTGCACAATATAAAGAGCTGCTGCTTCTTCTGTGACTCTATTGGATGTTGAAAGTAGGTGAGAGCTTAAGTCTGCTGTAAATAATACATCCTCATTCAGTAGTGATTCAGAGTTTCATAGATCACATTTATGCTCAGTGTATACTTAAGACACAAACGTGTTTGGCACACTTGGATCATATTTTTAATATAATGGAGTCATCAGGGGAAACAAACGGAAAACATTTTTTGGATGGAGGCACACTTTCAAAAAACAAAAAAACACATTCACAGTTTTGTGAATATTCGCTCACTCGTTGTGTGTCAACACTATCACATGATGATTGTTATGTTAAATGAGCTAATGTTTATATCAGGAATTGATTAAAAATGCCTGTTTTTCCTGGTTCTGACACAAATTATGCAGCATGTAATACAGCTAGCATTACTGCTGCAGGTAGATGTTGCATCTGGCTATGCATCATATTTGCAGCAGGTCATAACAGCAAAAGCGTGCTCTAGTAAGCACTGAAGATGGTTATCATGAATGAGTTGAGATTGCAGTAGACATTAAAAATTGCATTTTGTGTTAAATATAAAGGAACTACTTGTAACATTAGTTGTGTTGAGCTATTTAAATTGGTCATATTTAATTCGTTCTTTGCAAACAGCTGAACATTTGAATATTTTTCCAATAAAAAATAAATGTGCCTACAGTTTAGTCCTTACAGGACTCTTATACACACATTGCTCCACCAACCCATACACACGCACACACACACACACACACATCTTCCACCAACATCAACCAGTACAAGACAACAGTAAATCATGTCATGTCTTTTCAGATTAAAGATGATGTTTGTTGAAAGAGACACAGATGGTCAATACGCTGAGTATAATTTTGTGTGGGAAACCAAACCAGTGTTGTTTATATGTGTGAAAGAGTGAACATTTTTGTATGTTAGAGACTATAATAGACTGTACTAATTTTTTTCATCTGGTTTTGGGTGTGTGTGAAGATGAAGAAAAAATGTATTTGTGAACTAAAAATTTATGACAATATAAGAAAGAGGAAGAAGCAAAGACTTATATATATATATATATATGTGCGTGTGTGTGTGTGAGCAAGTGTAAAATGTTGGTGATGGAGTCTGTGCAGCATATGCGTGTGAACGCTAATTGCTTCCAGAGACAGGATATGACATGGTGAGCCCCTCCCTCTCTGCTGACCTGGCACACAGTTGCACACACACACACAAAACACAGGGGAGTTGTAACAGTTCACCCTAACAGATCCCCTCACTGAGCAAAGCCATAAAAACATAAAGGGGCTTTTGCGACACAAGGAGTGCATGCGTGTGTGTGTGTGTGTGTGTGTGTGTGTGTGTGTGTGTGTGTGTGTGTGTGTGTGTGTGTGTGTGTGTCTGTGTATGTATGAAA
>JAUBNQ010000014.1:15799289-15815228 GCA_032353495.1 Ctenopoma kingsleyae | reverse complement strand
TTTTGATATTTTCAATCTCCACTTACTGTATACATAATTATATATTGAATGACACTTTCAGAAGAAATCAGAATCACATACAATCATCATTATGTTTTCTGTCCTGTAATTTGCATTAACCTAGCTTGACTCTACACACGTCAATACACACGACTTTTTGTTTGTATCACTACTTACTGGGCATGATGATTTCCTCCACAGGCTGATCTCCGACGCTCAGCCGTATAACTGACACACATATCAGCAATGACAATGGAAGATACATCTTTGTACTTGATGACCACCACCAAATCGTGCTGTCAGCTGAGGGAATATCTGGTGGAAGAGGAATTTCCAGAGAAAAATGCCCACCTCACTTGACCTACTTGTCAACTTCCAGATGTCCTGTCAGAAAAATGACACATGCAGAAAGAGCTACAAAGCAAGAAACCTCATTATGACTATTTGCCTCACTGATACTGAATATCAGGACTTCACCCAGTGAATGCTGGAGCAAAAGTCGGGGAGAGCGAGAGAGAGAGAGAGAGGGAGAGAGGGAGAGAGGGAGGGGGAGGTGCAGGGTGTAACTACTGAATGGCATTTTAGCTCTGGTATGTTTAACAAACCAGGGAGAGCACACCCGCTCGATTATTCTGTGTGGGATTTAACAACTAGCAGCTTTGACTGTGTGTGTATGTGTGTGTGTGTGTGTGTGCCAGTGTGTACAGGCTGGATTGACATGGATGTGTGTGCACACTGGGGTTTCTGCGGTGTGTCTCTGTACAAATGAACCGCACACTTTTGTGGAGCTCTGACTCAAACTCAGCGGATTAACATCTGTTGGCAGGCAGTGAGTCACAGCACAAATGAAAGAAAACACAGCAGAACCACATTACGCACCAGTTCTAGATGGATGAGCATCCTGCTCAGAACATTTGTTATTATGTGATAAAGGTTTTAAACTCTTCTGATAGCAGTAAATAAATGCATGAACATTAGTAAAAGGAACTGAGTGGAATTAATGAACTGTTTTTGTTTAAATGGACTCAAAGATTGAGCAAGAAGCATTTAAAGGTTTATTACAAATAACAAATCTTGTAGGAACAGAAAGATAAATGAGGCAGCTGGAGCAGGGAAAAGTAGTCAGGAGGAGATGGCCCTCTATAGGCGGGTGGCCGGAGCAGCATCTGCACAGAAAACACAGGTGAGTATATAATATTCCTCCACAACTGGTAAGTCACTGATTATCTATGTCTTACTGTTAAGATGGTGGATAGTAGAAGACAGATGATGGGGTGTTAGTAGCAGGAAGAGGTGGATGGTTGATGGAGAATAAAAACGCATTTCCATGTAGCTTGCAGTTAAAAATGTCACTGACTGGCCACAAAATACTAACAAAAACACAACCCTGACATTTCATCTTATGAACTTTGTACGGGTATAGCTTTGGTAAACATGTGACAGAGACATTAGCCTTTTTTAAGAGGCATGTCTCTTAACTACCTATTCTACTAGTATATAACTAATTTTAGATCTGTTTGGATCTAAATATGTGAATGAAGCTGTGAATCCGACATGCTTCTAAATGTTCAACTTTGTTTGCTAAAATTTCCAGTTGTGGTGCTGTGGTACAAGAGGAATAGGACAAACTAAATCAGTATGGCAACAGTCAATCTAGTGCAGCATTGTGTCCATCACTTTGGTCCATACTGAATTCCCTCAACAACTATTAGATGTATTGCCATGAATTTTGATACAGATATCCACAGTGCACAGAGAATTATTCCCATTGAACTCTCCTGAATTGTGGGAGAGCTTCTATTTTGACATGTATGTAATGAGTCCTAAAATCCAGAAGAGGGAAGCAACACCATAGTACATACAGCAACAGGTGGTTGACAAGGCTAAAATGGCAGTCAAAATACCAACCAAAGTCAAATTTGACAGAACAGCCTTGGAGCATATGAGATGTGAGTAAATGTTTTATACAAAGAGCCATAAGTTTATTCTCTGAAACACTGTTTCTCAGCTGTTCTCGTGTCTTCAGCAATGATTTGATAATCCTAATTATTAATTTATTGCATGTCATATTATCTCTAAAGATATATAAACTTGCACTATATAAAAATTGGCACTTCAGTATTTAGTCTTACAATAAAACCCAACCAATATACTCTACAACTTGTCATTATAAATTTTTATATTTATTTTAAAGATTACAGTTACTAGCACGTATCACAACTTGTTACTGTAATAACAGTAGAAAATCCTAAAAAGGAAGTCAATTTATAGCCTGCATATCATTTTCCAATATTCATGCTAGAATCAGAACCATTACTGAAAACATGAAACCAAGAATCATGATGCATAAGAAGTGCCATATAGAGATAGAAAAAAACAAGTGATGTAGGAGTAAACAGAACATAAACAGAGATCGCTAAATGATACACAACAAATACAACTGCTCTGGCAGAGAAAAGATGGACAGACAGATGATGAGACAAAAAAACAGGCAGATGGGAACAGACTGACAGGTACACTGGTTTACAATAGTGAGACAGATGGATGGGCAGATAAACTCAGTGTAGACAGTTTGAGAGGAGAATCATGCAGATGGTCCAACTGCATAAACAAAGAAATGTAACTCTCATGAATTCTCGCAGCTTCATGAAAGCATTTGTTGCAGGATTTGACAATATTACATCATGTACAGTAGTGATGGTATTCTGAGGCAAATAGCTGCGCTCTTTAAGAAACTGTAAATAATAGATAAGTAAATAAATACCTGATAAAAAAATCACACAAGAAGGCAGTTTTAAGCTGGATTAAACTGTAATCACTGCTCTCCTGTCCCTGAGGAGACAAAACTGTATTCCTGATTCTATTGTCAAGTTGAGTAAGGAGCTGGGTTTGTTCAAACTGGAAATCCCCTTCTTGAATGGAATAATTGATATCAGTGTTATTTTTCTGATGAGTGGACTGTGCACAAACTGCCACACTTTTCATCCAGAATGATCTACACCCCGTCTGTTAATCGCGAAACTTAGTAAGAAACAATAAGATTGGTTGTTTCAGGTTTGAAGGTCTAGGTCAAAGGTCAAAATGACTGTCAGTCTGAAAATAGAGCACATGGCTTGACCCTGCTGTGCACTATTGTAACTGTTTTTACTAAGTTTGTAGTACAGGCAGGTGCCACCCAACATGATACTCCTGCAAAAAAAAAAGAAACAAAACAATAAAGTTTCTGTTGAAACTGTAACTGAGGCGTTGATTCTACTCCGGGGTAATTTTGAGGCTGTGCTATTCTATCTGCTTGGGTTACAGTGACAGATGTGTTTTTACCCCCTCCATTTGCATTCACGAGGGAGAATAAAAGGTCACTGCCTTCGATAATGAGATGTTACTCTCGTCTAATTTATTGTCCGCTGAAGCGTAGAGCACTGGAACCATTAATGGTTTTAATGTGTTTATGTTCCCATTATATAACAGGTAAGCTAAACAAACAAATACGTAAATAAAGCAGAGTCACATCTCATAAAGCAGGGTCAACAATTCTGCAGGACAGCTGAATGCACCTCCTGTCCTACTTGTTTTTACAGATAAGAGGCTGAAATACAGTAAATGCTTTTCTTCTCTTAGCAGTACATAATGTTATGTTAATGTTATGTTAAATTAGATAAATTTAATGCAAATGTATCTTTACACTTACTTTACTTTTTTCTGTCACCACCCATTCTCCCATCACAAATTTAAGTAAACAGAAGTGGTTTATTTATAAATAATCAGGGCCACCATCTGTATCAGTTTTTTTCCCTAAAACATACAAAAAGTTCACACACCCACATTAATGAGATACTTCCTTTTATTTAGTTTAATTTGGTACACAGACTTACGTTTTTCCACGTCGCATTCTTTGCCTGAGACCAGAGATCAGACAAACTAATCCCCTTACAGTTAGGACCCTCCTCCTCCTAGACTGAGCTCCATGATTGACAAGCCGGCTTCTCCAATGAGGTGGCGGCCGACTTGTCTGGCCTTCCCCTCCTTCTTCTCCTAGTCCGACTTTGTTGCGCGTCTGTCCCGCTAGTCCGTCTCCAGTCTCGCCGGGGAGCCGAACAGCAGCTCGACCGTCCCAGCCATGGAAGACGACAATATAATAATGCCTGTTTAACTCGGGGAGATTTTCCAAGGTAAGTTGGTCGATTTAAACTGTTTTAAAACGGGTTGGAGCGGCTAGGAAGCTGCGTGTGTGTTTGTGTGTTGGGGAAGTTTATCCGCCTCACTGAGCGGGACAGGAGGGAGCAGGGGTAAATTTACTCCAATGTTGTTCACAGTGGGGATGTGTCATGCTGCTAGCTTGTATGTTAGTTAGCCTATGTAGCACCACGAATAGTTGTTATGAAGCATCTCTTTTAATTATATGCCTTCCAGTTAAGTGTATATACATATTTATTTATATGTACACGTGTGTATCATTATAATTTAATATTTGTCAAAAATGAAAGAACTTGAACTTGTTGAAATGTTGCTGCAGTTGTGTTTTGTTTTGCTTAATTAAAAACGCTGTGTTATTGGTAGAATTGGTGAACAATTGTGATTTGATGGTCTTATAGCTTATGTGGTATTTTTGTGTCAAATGTAATATAGTGCATTGGCTTTTGTACTTGCTTTGATTTTAGCTCTCAAACCTAAGCACAGAAACACACTTTGCAGTACGTAAATGAAGATTTTAAATCAGGAGTCATCCAGAAGCACTTGTTGATATGATAAACAACACTGTTTTTTCATCCCACTCTTTCTTACTGGGGCAAAAGCAAAGACTGTGCAAATAGAAACATGGACTGTAGACCTATGCAGCAGACAGAGAGACGAAGTCAGTGAGAAAGTCTCTCTACAGATGTGCATTCCTCCTGCCAGTGGTGTGATCAAGCCTTTAAATAGAGCTCAACAGGAATGCAAACACACTAAGCAGAAGGACGAAGCCTGGGGGTGTCTCAGGAATAGAAGAGGGTAGGTACGTGGTAGACAAGGCAGAGACAGGCTCCAAGATTCTCTCTTTCCCAACATTAAGTGAAAATCTAGGTTAAGGATCAGTCTATAGCTTAAAGCTCTTTGAGCAGTCAGGGTTAGTTGTTTAGGATTGATTTAAATATGGGTTCTGTGCACTTGCATCAGGAGTATAACACTGCATATTGCATATCAGTGGCAGAATTTGAACCTTACCCACAAATCCCGTAATGTGACGTCAGTGTACACTGGTGTTTATCAAACACCCTGGCCTGTGATGCTTCAAAGAAATGATAAAGTGCAAAACAGAATTAAAGGTCTGTTTACGCATACAAGGAATTTGACTCTGGTTTGTAGCTCTGACTGTACTCATACACATGTGCAGGAAACCACAGAGAAATCTAGTCAAAGCGGGGACAAGTACAATGATCGGGAATGTAGTTTTGGACAAAGCACCTGTTGTAAAGGGCATTTTTCTAATTTGTGAAAAAATAAAAAATCTGATATGGATTAGGGTTGTCATAATGAGTATGGATTGGATGATTTATTCTGGTTTATTGTTTATTTTTTTGTATTGTTTCAGTTGGAATTTGGAGAAGTGCAACTTTCAGGCACTTATTTGAAAGTAAAACTGTGTACTGGGGAAAATCATGCTCAAAGTCTTTTGAATGTTTTTGTCAGGGACTGGTTCTTGAGATTTTGACATTTTACTGTTTTAAATATCTTCAAAGGAAGGAATTCGTGGATTATATTAAGATCAGAGCTCTCTGAGATTATTATTGGTTTGTTCAGTGTGGAGCAGATAAAAAATGCTGCTTTCTTTACGTGTAAGTGCAACTGACTATACTGGCTACTTTTTTTTTTTTTTTTTTTACCTTTTTAGGCAAGTAGCTTGTAACTCTTGGTTGCCTGAAGAGTTCACATTTATATACTGTAGTTTGTTTGCTGTCTGTTGACTAATTGGATCCCATTTTCCCACTGCAGTTCAACTTGGCACTGAAGCAAAAATGCTAAATAGTCTCAGCCATTCTGCTGTGATATTGAAATGCCTCTGGCTTTCAGTATTTGTTTTAAAATCCATTGAGCTACTTTCTTCAACAGTACAGTCTATGCAGGGAGACTGTCTTGTAGCCTCTGTGTAGAGAGTTGCCAAATACCTGGCCACGCCCTGCAATATCTCAGTCAATTACAAAAGAGTTTTCTGTTTAGGTTAAGATAAGTTAACAATTTATTGATCCTCCGAAGGGAAAATTAACGTGTCACAGCAGCAGAGTAAAATTTAAACCAGTAGTTAAAAACAACAGAACAGAATAAAACTAGGATATAGTACAAAAATGGAGAATGGATCAATAGTGTCATGCAGTTCACTTGAGTTTGCTGGAAGCTATGGAGACCGTCCGAGAAGTCTTCGGGTAGCAGGGCTTTGTTTGCCTATTCATCCTTGTCAACTGAAAACCACCTAGTTACAGTGAATCAGGAGTTCCTCCAGTCATGTTTCATTCTGATCCTTGATCAATGTGGATCCACTCTATTGGGGACATGCAGTCTCAGCAGGTATTCTCAGCACTGCTACCTTGCTCCACACCTCTGCCTCTTCAGGTCATCTGGATGAGTCTTTCTCCTGGGATCAGACCCGTGTTTTGCAGGTCTAACAGCCACTAGCTAATAGCAGGCTAGCTGTTGCCCTATGAAAAAAAAAAACAACAATACTGCGTCGATTGTAACTTGTGCTTTACCCATCACGCCAGTGATTTGAAGGAAGATAGACAACAAAAACTCAACAAAACTAAGAAAAACAACAGAAAAAGAGAGGAGCAGCTGTGACTGGCTGACCTAAAAGGCGCCATTTTACTTCAGACTGGGCGGCCTGGTTGGTTATTTCTTTGTCAAATTCACGTTAGATTAAAGAAAGCTGTCATATTAGCAGCTCTTCCGCTATTATGACCACTTTACCACTGAAAACTAAATGTACACAGTGCAAGAAAAACTAGACACCGGGCATCTTGCTCCTTAACTCTGGGAAGTTGGCCTACATGTGACTTAAAGTCTCTCCAACTATAAAAGCAATCTAGAGTGTATTTTTGCTCTGCAAACATTGTGACCAAACCCTGTGTGTGGTGTAGACAAGTTGGAGGATTGTACTTACCTAAGTTCGTAGAATTACAGCTAGTGAGACAACTTTTGAGAGTAACATTTTTCACTTTACCTCTAGTTTCAGTTACAGTAGTTGTGGTATTACCTTTTATAATAAGCTCACATGTATGCTCAGACTGGAATAATCAGAGACAAGGATTTAATCTACATTTACCTCATTGTCCTTTAATAGTCCTAATACAAGTCCAGACTTTCACTTTAACAGGTTTATGACGACAGACTTGCATAGTCTAACTTATTCTACTTCTGTTAATCTTCTGTAGTACAGCTCGGTTCTGCAAAACTCACTTCCAAACACCTTCTTCTCCTTGGAGAAAGGCGCTGTTATTCAGCTTGTCTTTTGCTTTGCCTGATTCCCTGCAGACATTTCTCACTGGCAGTCCAGTCTGTGTTGGAGCTCTGGCCAAAAACCACATGCACACGCACACATACACACAAGAATGCGACTAAGTATGCGCAGGCTCCACTTAGAACTTCACACAAGACTCATGCATGTGCATATACATGCATAGGCACAAACTTGGACTGATCTAGTACTTTGGTGCACACATTCATAATCACACGCATACATAACTAAACTAAGTCCAAGCCTCCATACTCTCCTTTCCACACTCATATTTCACTAGTCACACACAGAGGGCCCACGGCAATCAACTTTAAATTAGAGAGAAAGCTGCTCCAAGAACTTAAGTGCTGCTTGCCAGGCCTGAGGCCATATTGTTCTTGTTGTGTGTGTGTGTGTGTGTGTGTGTGTGTGTATGTGTGTTTTTGTGAGACAGGCAGACAGAAAGACCGTGCTCTTGATATTAAACCAACTTTCAGGGGCCTAGACTGGGGTATTTTTCCTTCTTTGTGCTGCTGTTCATGCGTTTTATTCCCACTCACACTTTCCGAGCTGTGTTCAGTTGTTTTATGCATTTGAACTGTTGCTTTCTGAGTAGTTGTTGAGTTACCAGTCATTCAATTACAAACTGGCCTTTTCATTTTTACTTCTTCTTCTGTGATTATCTACACTTGTTACAGTTCTCACAACTTGAAGGCACAAGGTCAAGCCACTTTAGTGAACCTTGGCCTTGCGGCTTGAAGCTGTGGCTTCTTTTGTGGTCAACTGACCGATAAGGAAAGTAATAGTGAAAATATTGAATTTTTGCTACACAGTGTGGGAAATAGTATGAAATGTTCCTTTTACAGCTAAAGCTAGTGCCAGTGTTAGCCCTGTCTGTTGTACAATAAACATCTCCCTGTAGGGTGGTTGGACACAGAATGGCAGCTCTACAAAGAAACCCTACTCCCTCTTTGATATATGATATATGATGCCAAACTTCTGAAGTTTGCTGCATCTGTTTTAGATAGAAAAACATATTTTTGGCCAGCAGACCTTTTTTTTTTTTTTTTACAGTGAAAATAGCTCACATCATGTTCATTTGGCCCAGTATCAAATATAAGACTATAATAGACAACAAACTATATAATGCAATTAAAGAACAAGACAAACCTTAGAAATTTAAGATAAACTATTTTTGTTAGAAGCAAGACTGTAACAGAAACGAAGCACTGATCTGACAGAACAGAGGATAGCTCAGAATGAAAGTATGATTCTGATTTCTGTTTTAACAGCAATTTTACTACCCACTGGCTGCAGAAATATTGTCTTTGGCACTATATTCTTTGGTTAAATGAAGGTGCAGGCAAGGTGGAGACTGTATTATTGTGGGTATTGGTTTTTTTTCTTTACATTTGTGTATTAACTTAACGTACCGTAACAGCAGCTGAAATGGAAGAAGCTGCAGGAGCGTGAAGTTTTGAACCACACTTGTGTAATGGACCAGTTTCAAAACATGAACTCATTGTTGTCTTTAGGTTACTGTGACCACTAATAGCCATCGTCTATTTGTTGAGTTCGTCATCATACAAAGTAGTAGTATATCCCACTTTACTCACTATTTATGTTGTCTCTAGCACACTTCTCAGTTTATTATAATGCACTCTGGATTTCCAGATGTTGGCCTTTCACACAGGTTTAATTTAAGTTTATAAGGTACTGTAGATGATATTACATTAGTGGTGGGACAACGTGTTGATGGAATCAATGGATTCAACACAGTTCAACGCACTGGAAGCTTGTTTCTGTATTTGTTTTTTTTTCTCACTTTGCTTCTAAAAGCTGCATGTGTGTTAAGTAGCTGAAGGTTTCTTAATTTGCTTGTGGTTTGTCTATTTGCATGTGTTTTCATAAGTTGCAGCGTGTTGAGCTTGTATTTATGACTTGTAATGGAATTGTGCTTTGTGTCCAGTGTCCACATTTTGTTAGTGAAATAAATAACTATGGATTTTGTAAAGTACATATTAGTCTAGAAAAAACCTAAACAAGTATCTTAGCAGTGCTAAGGATGTGTTGTTTTGGAAACAACCATCAGTAATGCCCTGTAGGTGGGTTTTGCCAGGTTTGGATTAGGGGTGGGCGATATATCGAATATTACTTGATGTATCTCGACTTGTTCCATGTGCGATATAGTAAATGACTATATCGTGACTATCGAGTATAGATTCTAACGTTAAATAGACAGCATGTACTTCGCTTCGAGTTTCACTTCTCTGCCCTATCACAGCAGACAGCTCACTCCCCCGCCCATCCAGAAAACTTTCCTAGCAAATGCTCGTTTTCATAACAATAAATAACAGCGGAGAAAGCGAACTCGTAGTGAGAGGCGTGAAAGCCCAAGCGAAACCTCTAGAAACCTCTATTTGTTACCGGGCAGCAGATAAAGAAAATAATTATTTTATTTATTTCCGTTTTCACACGACACAGTCTGTTATTTTAAAACGATCACAGGCATGTTTACAAATGGAGTGCAGACCGGAATATTCTGGTTTTTCAAAATAAAAGAATCTTCTGGTTTTTCAGAATACAATACTGGCAGAGTCTGCCGTCTACGCTCCATTTGTAAACATGCCTGGTGCATTGAGCACGTCTGTGCGGCAAGAGGGTTAATTGCTGGTGATTGCAAATGATGGTGGCCTTTAAAGTAAGTTTGAGACTGTATAACTGTATAACACACCAGCATTTGAATCGCCACAATAGAGATTGGCCTTTCAATCGACTAAACCACCCCCTCCCCTCCCAGCAGCTCCCCGAATAGAACTACAAGGGTCAGCGGTTCGATTCTCAGTCCCCCAAAGCTACATGTCGAGGTGTCCTTGGACAAGACACCGAAACCCAGGTCTAGCAGCTGTCCAAACAACAATTTCCCCAAGGGGATCAATAAAGTACAAATTATTATAATTTTTTTTTTTTTTTACATAAATGCCTAAGGCATAACTTCAGAGTTAATGACTGAAAGAAATGGTTTCTTCTTCTCCTAAAAGCTACCAAAAACACACAAGAATGTTAGTTACAGTG
Source organism: Ctenopoma kingsleyae (assembly GCA_032353495.1). Lineage (NCBI taxonomy): Eukaryota > Metazoa > Chordata > Actinopteri > Anabantiformes > Anabantidae > Ctenopoma > Ctenopoma kingsleyae. The sequence goes on along the minus strand of JAUBNQ010000014.1, from coordinate 15,804,688 downwards.
GTGTGAAAAAGTGTTTGCCCCCTTCCTGATTTTTTTTTTTTACTTTTTTGCATATTTGTCACACTTAAAAAGGTTAAAATTACTTTTTCACATAGGGCCATGTAGGTTTGGATAGTTTTTTTTTTTTAAATTAATAAAGTTATCACTTAAGAACTGCATTTGTGTTTACTTGGGTTATCTTTGTCTAATATTTAAATTTGTTTGATTATCTGAACCTTTTAAGTGTGACAAATATGCAAAAAAGTTAAAAATCTGGAAGAGGGCAAACACTTTTTCACACCACCGTATTTGTTTGTTTGTGCTCACTGGTCCATCAAGTGGAGCATAGATGGAAAACGGGAGGAAAGGTGAATGGAGGCAGTGAGTGAAGTTGATGTTGCAAAGGAGCTCTGGCTGGTGTCGACAGGTCAGGCTGGAGACTTCAACTGCTCACACAGTCCATGTGGCTACCTGCTCCTCTCTAATAAATACTAATTTCAATCACAGTTGTAACACAGGAAAACGAGTTGCTGTAATCTTGAAACATATTTATTTCAAGTTTAGGCATTTTTTTTTAATATAGTCTCATGTATGAAAAGCAGTATTATGAAAGTAAATGGGCTTTACTTTTCAAGCAAAAACTAATGATCAAACCATCTTCAGTTATCATGAGAGAAAAGAGGATAACACTGACTTGTAAACATTCACTGCACTCTTATCACTTGTTGGGGTGAATAACTGTTAAGCTTGGCTGTCCAGACAAACAGCTTGCTTAATCAGAAATTCCAGGGAAGAGAAATGCTAAATTATTGACTCAAATTTTTTATCATATATAAATCATATTATATGTTCTTCTACAGGCTTCTATTGCAGGAAACTAACATTTTTAACCACTGACACAGATAATCTTAAAAGGATTTTTTACCATTTAGAGGTTCTGTGAGAGATGTATGTATGTGTGGCTGTGATACTAACATAGCAGTATCACAGAAATTAATACAAAAAAAAATCTAAACTTGCTGACATCTTGTTGCAGTCTTGCCAGTGAAAGCAACATGCATTGGGTTAGCCTTACATACTGTAACCACTCAGTCCTGTGCAGTGTTGACTGTGAAAATACAGCTAACTGGGGAGGTTAGAGCTTGGCAGAGTATTGGTCTGTGCTAGAGAAAAATGCTCTGTTGATTGCTTTGGTATAAGATTCTGTCTAAAGCAGGAGTGGTTACTTGCCAAACCAGCGTGAAGAATACCGTGGATTGATTTACAAGCTGATGTGGCAAAACTCCACCAGCATCGCGGCTGCTTGGTGTTGACTCCCACCCTGCAGGTGTTCATATTTACCGTCAGTGCCATGCCGAAAATGCTCTGTTTGTGAACCTGATGTGTGACATGAAATCAAAGCAGTTCTTCACCGTCATGTTATTTCAAGAGGTTCATTAGTACAGACTCACTTCACCATCTCAGGGTTGATTTCAGTGAAGAGGTGTGAGTCTTAAAGGGAAATGAGAGAGAGATGGAGCTCTTAGTTTTACCTTTGTTCAGTGTAAGTATGTTGTGTTGTGTAGTAGCCAAAGAACTTTGTGTACGGTGGCCCCAGGAGTTCAATGCACTGGAAGCTTGCTTCTGTATTTGGTGGTGTTTTCTCACTTTGCTTCTAAAAGCTGCATGTGTGTTGTCAAGTAGCTGAAGGTATTTTCTTAATTTGCTTGTGGTTTGTCTATTTGCATGTGTTTTCATAAGTAGCAGCGTGTTGAGCTTGTATTTATGACTTGTAATGGAATTGTGCTTTGTGTCCAGTGTCCACATTTTGTTAGTGAAATAAATAACTGTACTTTGGACCTATGGATTTTGTAAAGTATATATTAGTCCAGAAAAAACCTAAACAAGTATCTTAGCAGTGCTAAGGATGTCTTGTTTTGGAAACAACCATCAGTAATGCCCTGTAGGCAGATTTTGCCAGGTTTGGATTTAGCGACACTTCCAATTATTAGATGGAGCTACTGCCTGATTCCCATCAAACATTAGAGACACTATGCCTGATGTAATTGAAAGGTGACATTACTTTTCATCTTGTTGTAAATAATATTTACATTTGGTAAATTAGACAGCATCTATCAACAGTTGTGTGCAGTTATTTTGCATGACTAAATAAATAATAAGAACGACTGTCTTTACTTCACAAACGTTTTGAATATACCAGCTTTTGCAGACCTCATTATTTATTTATGCCTTGTTACCTTGCAAGATTTGCATCAGATGGAAATTTTGATGGTGCATGTATCCTTTATATAAGGCAATTGTTCCACCTGTATTTTTAAACTGTTGCATTTCTTTGTTTCACACTTTTTAGTGTTCAACAAAATTTAACATTACGTGCCTTCACAAAGATGAAAGCAGAGCTTGCGACTTTATGGTTTTTTATGGCTCTTTTTCGTTTTATGGTATGGTCAAATTAGTTCTTCCTGATTACTGTGGATTTACTCACTGGGGTTATTTTCTATTCTGTGAAGTTTGTTTTTTTTATCATGTACAAGAAGGGTTGAGAAAAAGGTTAAAACAAGCCCTGATATATCAATTGTGCTGACTTAGTGCAGACAGTTGATGGTTGGCACAGAAGAGGTCATGTGTTTCTACTGCAACACAATGCCTATTTTTACTAGATGGTTATACATATTTTACAGACTTGTCTGTTTAAATTATGTGACAGTCGGTTATGATGTAGCAAAATAGTGTAAGTGTGCATCTGTCTCTCTTTTACCTGTCTTCTTTCAACTTTATTTCTCCCTCACTCACTGTTAACCCCATCTCTCTTCACTATCTGTTTGGTCTATTCTGCTGCTTTTGCCTCCCTCCCTGCCTCTGCTGTGTTTGTTGTTTTCATGGAGCATAAAGGATGATAAATGAGTGTTATCGAGCGTGGTGATCATATCAGATTTGGCAGGCAGGTGATAGAAACAAATGAGAATGAAGCCAAGATTATGCTAGCAATATTTCTGCTGCTGAAAGTGTGCACATTCTCACTGTTTGCAAGCGGTGAGGTGTGTTTTTTCGCTTGTTGTAGTTGGCTAAACCTAACCGGCCTTCACCATGAGGGGTAGCATTAGGACACAAGCTCATATTAGAATACTCATGAAATTTCATTTAGGTTGGAGCTATTGTTGCATTCTTTTTTTGATGAGGTTTACACTCACTTCAGCTGTGGCTGTGCTGCTCGGTAGGAGTGGGTACACACCTTGTCCTCCGGCCTTCCACAATTCTGAATACACGTGTACTGTAACAGACTAGAACTGAACTCTCCAATAGTGGCTGTCAGCTCTCACCATGCTGCTGTGTCTTCTGTCATCACATGCAGGGCAACTACTTGAGTTAGCAGTGGACCTTACACTGAAAAGAGACAGGAGAATGCTGAAGGATAGCACTGAGAATCCGAGCTAGCAAAGCTGATTACATTTGAATGATTAATTAAAAACAAAGACGCAATGTGAATGTTGTTGATGTATTATATGTATCATACTGTATATTACTCTGTTTTGTTTAGATATTCTTAAAAAATGTTGTTAGAGCTTCAGAAGAGTCATTCATGTACCTCGTACATGAAAAAGAGAACAATGAAGTACATCAGACAAAATAATGGATCCAGTGTCATAATGTTGTGTGGAGAGACATGCCTGTGTATCCTGTATGAGAAAAGCATATTTGTCGAGCATATGGACCCTGTTTACTTAATGATTTTTAAATAGAGGGATTTCCCAGAGTCAATAGGCTCATGTGTTAGATAACATTACGGTGGGAGACAGCAAAGGGAAGTGTGTCACACCTGGATCTGTAGTTCAGTTTTGATAAACTCATCTCAATACACATGCAGCAAAAAAAAAGCTCAAAAGCAAATTTAGGCCAGTTTTTATATGAGTTGCGTAGCTGTCATTTAATTTAATTATTACATCACCATGTGGGAAAAGTTGTCAGTCACAAAGTTAAACAAATGCCTTAGAGAGGTAGAGTCTTTTCTGGTTTGACAGATTTTAACTCTGAAAGCGCCCCTCCCTCTTCTTTTGATCTTAGTGTGCCTCCTGGATCACTTAAGAGACGCACAAGCAGACATGTACGCACAAACACTGTGTCTTAAAGTCAACAAACTTTGAAACCAAGCCATGGCGGTGCGCTGTAAATCAGTTTTAAATCTTTCCTGCTATCTCGGACTAACTGGTTGCATAGTCGCAGAGCCACACAGTCTGATGAAGACTTTCACTTTATTTGTCTCATTTAATCGCAAAAAAACCCAACGTTGTTACAGTTTGTGCTGCATCCTGCTTCCGGGAAATAATTCAGATCGTAATGAGGCTTGCAGAGGCCATTCTGTCAATTAAAATGTAACCCACTTATCCGCCCGTACTAGTTCACAAGGAATGTTTTCTCTATTGTCTGGTTCTGTCACTTTCTACATTCTGAAGTGCACCGTGCAGCATATCTGTCTGTTGTGACTGAATAGTCCTACTGTAGATCCTACAACCTACACTGACACTCCACTCTGAGTGTGTGTGTGTGTGTGTGTGTGTTTGTGTTTTGCTTCAGCCTGGTGTGCAGTGTATGGGGGATGGGGGTGCTGTTTGCTTTACTGTGAGATCTTTTTTGCCTGCTCCAGACTGAGAGAGTTTGATTCTGCTTGGCATCAAAATCAAACCACCAAAAGTGTTTTTGGGCTTAAAAAAAAAAATGTTTTTAATGGTGGTTTACAGTTGATGTTCAGAAGGACATGTGGTAGCCCACCAGTGCTAGCCTGGTTTGTACAGGTTTGCAAGTGAGTCGCTGAATCGCTTTTAGATCACAGAGTTGATTGAGTTAATCTGATTTTGACCAAACTGGTCTGTCTGTGCTATAAAGAATAACAAGTCATTTCTTCCAGGACTCTTTCTTTCTTTTCTCCCCCCTCTCTTTCTCTCCCTCATCCCCACTTTTTTTCATTGATTCCACTTTTTTTGTTCTCTCTTCTTTTTTTCTTTCTCCTACAATTCCAGTCCCATTGCTCAATCTGCAAGAAATTAACTCTAACCTTTCCCAAGAGAATATGATTGAGTTTTTAGCAAATCGCTGGAAGAAGTCGAGTGCCTGTCGTAAAATGATGCACAGTTCATCATGCACAGTTGAAAAATGAAAACCTGTCACATATCACCTGTTAAAAGGGGGTAATCCATTGAGTTCTTTTTTGTTTTTAGTAGAAATGTTTGTCTTTCGTTTCATTTTTCCATTTGGTTTTGATTTGCTTCCTTAAGCGCCAAGTGCTCATTAGTTTGGTTTGTTTTTATGTTTATTTTTTTTGTCTCTGTCAGGGGTGTGGAAGCTCATTGCTCTGGTGCTTTTCCAGCTCTACCTTCATTATTCACTCTGCAGTTGTTCGGTTTCTATTATGAATACACGAAATG
>JAUBNQ010000014.1:15748932-15761096 GCA_032353495.1 Ctenopoma kingsleyae | reverse complement strand
TACAGGTTTTCTATTATGAGCAATGAGCAAATTATTGTACAAATTATTCCCTTCAATGTTTAAAATAAATATCCTCCATCTTTCAAGTTTCAGCATTTCACTTCCCTCACTTGGGACACCATACACCACCAAACTCACACTAAAATACAAGATAGTCCTTTTCATATTTTGCTATGACAACTGCAACAAACGCATAAATGAAAATAACTGTAAGTTGAGTTTCCTGGTTAAAACCGTAACAGAAACTCAATAGTGAAGCATTTTCAGTATCTCTCAAAATTGGAATAGTTCTGACTTCTGATGTTAATTAGAGCCTTTTGCACCAACCTGGCGCTTCGGATTAAACTCACGTCCATTTTGGAGTGAGACGTGTTTTTAGCTATGCCAAGATGCTGTAAATTTTATTCCACATATGAGGAAAATCCACGTCCATCAAAAGCCGCAACAATGATTTGCGAAATGTATGTTTCACTGTACAATAAGGCTCATTCAAGCAGAAAAACAGGTAACGGCTGGATATTACAGATGATTAAGGGATTCAGGGATGCCAAAGATGATAGTTATTGTTTAGCAGTGGTAATTGATAAATCTGTCACTGGAATGTGTAACGAATGAAATACACTGAACTCCACTATTATGGCAGATGAATCATTTTAAATGCAGAGTGAAATAATAGTGGAAACACACACTGCTAACTATTAACCAGTGTCATACAGCCTGCAGTTGACCTTTGGTTGACTTTTCCTTGAGTGTTGAGGTCTTTTATAAGGTGATTAGGAGTTCAGAAGCTAAGAAATGATATATGCTCAGCGCAGGTCAAGTTAAGTCAGGGTCAGTTATTAGGATTTTGGCTCATGGACAATTTGCAGGCAAGTATGAGAAGGATCCATGATTGGCGCTCATCCATGGAAATTAAATTTTATATGTTGTAAGAGATGTTCATTATCATAGTGTGACTGTTAGTCAACATTTCTCTTCATGTTACTTTGATCTTTCCCTTCTAATTATCTGTCAAGTGTCATTTAAACTTTCAATGTCGCTCAAATGAAACAAGCACTTTCTTTAATAATTACAAGTCAAGATTCAAAGTAACTGTCATTCAGTCACAGTCTCTGTTACAACATGAAACCATATCGTAATATTCGTACAGGTTGTTTTAAACAGATAACATATTTGCCCAGAGGAGATCTACACCAGAGCAGCATTGATCCTAAAGTCAGTGGCCTCTAAACATCAATGGCCACCCCGTGTTTGGTGGAGATCACATCCCTAGTTCCTGTCAGATACATGAGCACTGAGCACAGATAAGGAAGCGTCGCTGTGGTGCTGACATACAGCCAGTAAGGGATTGGCGCCGTGTTCCCAAACGGGCACATCCACAGGCCGTGGCGCACGGCATCCCGGACGTGGTGCGTCGCCATGGAAATGAAAAGCATCCACGGCAAGGAGCACCAAGCATCTTTAAGGCGTCCTATCCACATGAGGAAGCGGAGGGAGAGACAGAGGACTGGGATGAGAGAGGAACAGTGTAGAGGAGGACGTTGAGGGAGAGAGACAGCAGCCTAGAAGCAAAGTGAGAGAGAGAGATGACTGGTGAGTGTGTTACAAAATGTTCTTCATTCTTTGCTGCAGTTCTGCAGAACTATGAGTCACCTCTCTACTACTGATAAGCACATCTGCTTGATTTCCAGCCTGATATGCACAACAGTTATTTACCAGACATTTTCCCAATCATCAGCACTCAGCTGTTTAAGGTCAAACTAACTAAACTACTTCGAGTGCCTATTGCACAACTGTGGGTCGCTTTCTAAAGTGCATCTATGGGGTAAATCTTAATCCATTTTCTGTTTGAAGGTTAACATTTTCCATATCTCACATCCGTTCTATTATTGATAGTCAGGACTTTAACATTAGTGGCCTTGTCTTCATGTCATGTCTACTTACAGAATATATACAGCACATATATTAAACAGCTTAGTTCAGTTGTCTGGTTTCATAGGCTCTTTTAAATAAACAGGATTCAAAACTGTATTGACGTCTTCACAAGAAGAAGAGATAAGAAGAATATGTGTGTATTTTTATATTTGTACTCAACATCCTCTACAGCAACTCGATTTTTCATATTTCCACAGTGTAATAAAATATCTCATGCTAACTGTACAAGCTGGTTCCCTCCAGTATTTTGACTGTGTTATCTTCAAAGCTCTATATAGGCAGAGATGGTAGGAATTTATAATTAATCCAACACCTGATTAAAAGATAAGGCACTTTCATTACTGTACCTTCTATACTGGATGGTAGGGCGTCAGATTGATGCAATAATACCACCTTAAATTGGCAGTTTGAAAAGGGATCAAGCTTTCAGATAAGGTTTCTTTCCCACCTTCTGCTGATATTTTAATATCTAATTCTTTTTTCCCCATGTCTCCTTTAAATTCCCATCTGCACTGGATAGCTTTTTGCAATATCTTACAGAAGTGTGAGATTTTATTTCTTTTTAGCAAATCAGTTTTTGCTCAACTATCTCACTTGTAGATACTTTAAAGTTCTTTTGTCCTAAGCCATCTGGCTGTGTTTTTGTTAGTAATTATAATTAGGTTTCTAACACCTTGCTAGTCCAGTGTTTTTTAATGAACAGTAATGTCCCGACTGACTGTGGTCACTGTTTCTTTTGTTTTCTCTTTCTTCTCTTTCATAAAATAATACTGTAGACTGTCCTTCCACCTTCTGTTGTAATAACTTTTTTTAAATTGAATCCCCCGTCTTCTGCTATTCCACATAAAATTTAGATTTTATTTAGATCTTATTCTATGCATTAAGATGTGCTACTGCTTTTGCTAGCACTTGAAACTGAAATAAAAATTGTGGGAGTTTCTACTAAGCATTCTGTTTCTGTTTATTCTCCATGTATTTAAAACATTTTCTTTCCAGATCACAGGAATTATTATTACACAGTTTGCCTAGTTTCTCATTAATATTGATTCAGAAGTGTTTTAATTTACACAGGGCTGGACCAAAATATCTGGATATTCATTTGTTAGATAAGTGATGGGTTTTAAATTTTCATATCTAGATATAATTTCTTTTACAGTATATATACTAAATGTAAGATATCTCTAGTGATAGCTTAACTGTAATTGTGCTGTTATGTGGAAATACATTTCTCCTGAGCCTGGCATCCCTCTCACTTGTCGCAGTGAACATTGGGACATCATGAAGAGACAGAAAGTGCCAAATATGCCATTTCAAACTGACCTACTATGGTGGCACAACTATCATGAACGGAAATGGAGCAATAGACTGTGAGACACGACAAACGTCCACTCTGGCTCACTTGGACGGTGGAAGCAAAACAGTGACTGCTACCCTGAAACCTGCCTTTGTGTGCCAGTGTTATGGGATTTCTGCAGGTTTTACCTTGAGTGACAGAGATCCAGCCATGTAAAAATGGTCCAGATCTATGAGTGATGCTAGAAGACCTGCCAGCAGCACCTCATACAGATCACTCTTTTTCCTCAGTCCAATGACAACTGCCCACGACCACAGCCCCACCAATCCATGTGTGGCGTTGTCCAAGGCAGCACGCAGCCACAGGTGGTGCTGGATGACTGACAGCTGGAGGGCATGGTCCGCCACCACACAGAACACACCGAGTCCCGCCGATGCCAGCAGGGAGGCAGAGCTAAATGTCTGTAGGAGGGCCTGAGCTTTCTCAGTCTCCACAGCCAGGCTGAGAGGTACAGCAGCATGATCTCCCCCAAGGCCCACTCCTAACAACGGAGATGAGGAGGGGGACGAGTCAAGCTTAGAGTAGAATCCTTGCATGTTGTCCAATGGCTGAAGGAGCCACTCGCCACTGAAGATCAACAAGATTCAGGCAAACTAGAGGAGAAGGAGAAAGATTAATAAGGTGACATGAGACTTCTGGAGTCATGACTGAAACATGGAGAAAAGGAAAAGTGAGTGAGAGAGGGGCATCAAATAGAAAACCACTATTGTGTGCACTCTACTAATACTCCACATATACATCACTCACATGCAAGAAATAATCTGAGATGCCTTTTTGTAAACAGTGCACAAAAGATGTTTTGGACTACGTGCAATGTTTGTTTGGGACACCAGGCTAATATTTGCAGTACATAATATATTATAAACAGTCAAGTGAGTTTAAACTGCATTCACTTTTTGTAGATGGCAAATGTTGAATAGTGTGTAATCAGGTTTAGTCTGAACATGTTTTCTAAATATAGGTTAAATAAGGTGGAGACTGAAACTTTGGGTAACTGTGACCATGTACAATACTAAATGCTCCAAACTTGACCATATCGTCATTTCAACAAACAAACGAGGCCTCTGTTTCACTGCACTGCTTCGTGAACAGTGAGGACAAAAACCTGAGTCTATTTCTACAGTGTCTCGTCGCTTTGCATCCAACCAGCGGGTTCATTTGTGAGATCAATGCTCACGGTGTCTTTGTACCTAGAGGGAATAGAAAAGTAGGTCTCCGTCTCATGCAATTGAGAGAAATGTGGGACGAACTCAAATGGCAGCCTGTCTGAATGCATTTGTTACCAGCTGCTGATATAAACAGCAGCACATATCTCCTGATGGAAAAAAGAAACTCACAACGTTATGCTGCTGTGTATGAAAATTTAATTAGCCAACTATTTTTGTCCCCTGCAGGCAGCTCCCGGTTAAACGAGCTCTAAGAGCGACAAGACTAACTATGATTACTGTCATTTTTCTTGATATGACATCCACAGATTAGCGTTAGACAATTTAAAATCAAACGCATGTTTATTAGTCTTATTTCAACAATAACATTAGCGACGATGACAGCTAGCCTGAAGCTAACTAGCTACCAGTGCTTTGTGTAGGCGGACAGCAGCTGTCACGATTAGTTCTCCTAAAACTCCGGAGTACTGCACGTTATGACACGTTTCGCTACCAATTACAACATTAAACTCAATCATACAGTGGCTAATTCAAATGTTTCTAAGATATTTGCTTCCAGTTGGTTATAACGCTACTCACCCCATCTCCTCGCACTGCTTCTCCAGCCACTAAGATGTCCATACTTCCTCTGTGGTGGTTTTGGTAGCAATGACGCTCGGCTGAGTTATGCTGCCACCAACAGGTCAAGGGTGGAACAGCCAGGTAAGGCACCAGCAAAGGAATATCCTGGTTTTAGACTGACCTCAGCAGATTATTTCTTAGTAACTTCATACAAGATTTAACAGAATGAATTTCATACTAAAAACTCTTAAAGGGAAGAAAATGAATAAGATTCTCAAGAGGTGCTGCAGTGGTTAGAGCAGTTGGGTTAGGGAATAAATGCACCATGAAATGACTAACTGAATGCAACTGTCTTACTCAGCTATAATATATAATATAATAATAATAGGTAATATAATATAATATAAATATAACCAGGAGTCATTTAGTTTACATGAAGTCCTAATAATTTCCTAAATTAGCTCAGTGCACATCAGGTTCACAGTGAATTGGCAGGAATAGAATAAAAAAAAAAAACAGTATATAATAGAAGCAAATATATTCAGTGTTTTCTTTACAGTTCTTTACAACAGTTTTTCAATAGTTAAACTACTTCTTTTATTGTAGTAGGCTACTTTAAAAGGCAATAACATGTTCTGAGTGGATTAGATTCAGTTGAACTTAATTCAGTTACTTTATTCATCCATCAAAGTGCAATTCAAGGCAAGAATGTTTCTAAACTTCAAATTCAGATTCTCAACTCAGAGTGACAAAATGTTGCAGCTCTTCAACTTTTTCCTACTTTGTTAAGTTTAATCTGTCTTTGACTTCAGCCTAAGTCTAGGTGTCTTCACAAAATATGTGCAAAATGATAGACTCCTGAAAGTGATGTGGAAGTGCCTGAGCCAGTGAGAAGCTGAAAATGTTTGTATAGACTCTCACCAGCTGAGCAAAACAGGTTTTTAGGGCTCTGGTTGACTCTGATCTTATCTCATCAGACTCCTCTGCCTGAGAAAAAGTCACCTGGAGGGGGCGCTCACCACGGTTGCAGGGTACTTGTGTGGAGGTCCCCTGGTTCTGCTGCCTTTGTAATTAGTGGCAGCTTGAATTCCTTGCCACATGCTGCGGGTGTTGTTGCCAAGGTAACAGGTTCCCAGTTTTTGTGAGTAGCGTTGTATAGCTTAACTTCTATAGACTGTACCAAGGACTAGTTCGGGAATACACATATGAACCTGATAGAAATACACACAGGTGCTTGATGTGCTGATGTAGCTAGTGACAGTCTGTATATTCATGTATGTCACCTGTGGCGTCCTTAAACAAATCCATGACAGGGGTAAAAAAAAAAAGGCACAGAAATGTGCACAAAAAGGTTGACACATCACTGGAGGAAGGTGTGTTTGAAGCAGCGTTTATGGGTTTAGCTTTATCTCAGTCTGAAACAGGCGATAGTCAAATGAAAGGTCAATCCAATGGCACTTTACATCTACAGTGAAAAGCAATGTTGAATTTATTCATTCACTTACTGTTTCATAAAGTGAATTATGGTAAGTGAATGAATAAAATGCTATGATTATGAAGGGCTGTGGTGTCAGCATTACAGAGCGGCAGAAATGTAACACAGTTATAATGAAGGATATTAAATAGCTGTTGTGGTCTCTGGCTGACACATCCGTTTTATAGTAGTTTATGATGTACTCCTCCATGGATTTGAGAATTCATGTTGGCATTAAGCAAGTATGATCAAGATATTTTGCTCATACATGGATATACAGTTTATATTTTGGCAGCTGCAGATCCACTTGGGACCACTAGAGAGAGAATGAGACCACAGAACGGAAACAAATGTTTTTCTGCGCTTAACATTGTAATTTCCTACATGCACATACTCTATTTAAAATGCAGATTGTCTACACCCTGGGTCTTATCTTAAATGAAGCAACTTAATTATTTCACAACAACAATTTATACTGATGTTTTGGGACTAAGTAAGTAAAGACAATACACCATCTGACAGCTGCAAATAAATACTGCAAGCGAACAATCCCAATACTGAAGCCTGACTGGCAGATAAAATTAGTTCCTCTATTTCACATTAGGTAAACCTGCTGAGTGGAGGGTTTTTAAATAGGTTTTCGAATCTGTTCAAATGCTGAAACTTGCCATGCAATAAATTTAAATTTCCCCACTCATCTGAAATCTAATTTAAATAATGTCTATTAAACATCCCAGATTATATCTGTACAGACAAGTTTAATCTCTTTTAATGGGATGTCTTTTTATTGTATCTCTGTAGATAGTCGTTTCAAATTTTAAATTCAATCTGGAGTTTGCTTTTTCTCCATTTATGCTCTGTCTGACTCCGTCTATCAAGTGATCTTGTGTAAGCTTGACTCTCATTGCTCCGCATGTACTTTATAGATGGAGCGGCAGGGTACTCTGTTGCCTTGTCATTTGAAACATGAAGCTTAAAAGCATGATCTTATCCTGAACTGTGTGGATACTTGAAGGACATAACATAGATTGCTTTTATAGACTCACCAAGCTTGTAAATTTGAAATATGTTGAATGATCTGAATCTCGTTTGAGTGTCTGTTCGAGCCATTATCGGCCAGTTATTGTGACAAGACTGTCACTGTTAACCTGAGAATCACTACAGTGGACAATAATGATGCTCAGTGCCTAACACTTACGTGTTATTCCAGTTCTTCACTTTGCAAGAACGTCGTTCCTAAGAGGCGTAGTGTTTAAGGCCGAGGAGCTATTAGAGAAACAGTCTGTGATTGGGGTGAGAGGCCAACTTCATCAGGATTTCAGCCACCTAGCACAGACTCGAGAGCCACAGAGACGCACAGTCGAGAGCACTACAACATTTCTGCCAAAGTTCCTGCTTTTCTTCATTACCTGTTGATTCAAGTGGCCAAACTGGATGTGAAACAAGCACTAGTAAGTCAGCAGACTCTAAACATGTGCCACTGAAGGTCTATAGAGATTAACTTTTCAATGAATGACAAGTCACAGGCCAGACCAAAAGAACAGAGTCACATTTTGGCTTGGCCAGATGGTGATTCATCCACAAACAAGCAGAATAATAGCAATAATGGACCATCCATCATGATGGTGGAGCTGAGTGATTTGTGGGTCACATGAGGACGGATGAAGTGTGGGTTATAGCACGGTGTTGAATTATTCAGCACCGTGGAAAGAGACACAGAGACAATGACTGCATTTGAATGCTTCAGCACCATAGACAGCGCACAGTGAGGGAGGTAATCTCTGCTGCCCTCCAGTGGCCAAATCCAGATGAAGATTTGTTTTCTATTATGTGTTCTCTAGTTTTGTTTTTTGTTTTTTTTACAGTGGCAATACATCTATCAAAATGATAACTGTCATGTTCTAAATTTGACAACAAATTAAAAGTTATGTTATATTAGAGTTAGTTATAAAAGTTAGTTATATTGCCAGCTTAAAGGCACATGAAAGCAACAAAAATGAAACATGTTCCTGTGAGAATACATGGTAGGAATATGTTTGAACATAGATTCTTTTAAATATAAATCAGCACATTGCTGTCAAAGGAAAATAATCTGTTGGACGCATTTAATGTGAAAACAAGTGCACTGAAGGGCTGTAAATATGTTGCATTAAGGTGAAGTTAAAATACTGCAGGAAAACAGAGAGATCCAGGAACACAGACAAAAACAGCCATATTGAGAGTCACAGAGGAAAGATGGAGAGGCAGCAAGTGGAATGTTTAGAGAGGCGAGAGCCAGAAGGCAGAGCAGAAGAGAGATCATGTCGTTCATCCAGTTATCAGTTAAAGGTCAAACTAGTCATTAGAGCAGAGTGAGGCTGTTGGAACTGACAGGCTCTGGATGGTGTAACCACACACACACACTTTCCTATATACTTGAGGTTAATGTGGCTCACATCGAACTGCAGACAAAGGGAGGATGTCTGAACGTTTCAATTGGCATTTAATTAAAGCTGAGTTGAAATATCAGCTGAAAAGTTAATGCTATTTATTCATTCGTCTGTATTAACCATAAGTTTCTTTTTCTATTTTTACAGAACAAAGGACACTACAAGACTTGTCCTCAGCGTACTTATGTTATGTAGTTCACCTCATGTTCTGCCCTGATACAATAAATATTAATTGGTTTCTCATCGACAGCACCATTTAAAAAAAAAAGAGATGATCAACAGGAGGAAGGAAGGTAACAAATGAAATACCCACAGAGGCAGACAGACGTCTCGTCCTCACACACACACACACACACACACACACACACACACACACACAGAGGAGTCCGGCTCACAGCTGTTAGATTGTGTATTGATTTGTCCTCAGTCCCCAGATCAACCTGCCAGAACTTGTCAGAATAATGAAAGAAAGACAGCTTGAGAGAGAGGAAAGAAGAGACAGTGACACATATTGAAGAGAAATATGGAGACAGAGAGACTGAAAGGTAATGGTCAAAAGGGGAATTTTTAACAATCATATATCCAGAGGTGATTTGGAGAATTGGGTTACAAATGTAAAGAAAAAAGCGCTACAGTGTAGAGCAAAACAAAAGTCCTCCAGGGCGTGGATGTTGGCACACATTTGTGGAGAATCATTGTCTCGTTCCACACAGGTGATTCTCCTCAGCAGATTTAGGTCAAGAGACATGCCTTGTCAGGATATAGCTTTCAATTGTTTTATTCTTTTATTTTCTTCTTTGATTTTGCACTGTCATTCTGGAAAATTCCTATCTTGTCTTCTTTGGACTGAGAGCCATTTCTATTGCTCCAATCTCCACCTTTTGCACAAGTGCAGTCTGAGATTTGCACACCTCCATGGTTGATGGTCAGTGCAGTGCAGTGCAGTTACTATGGTATTCCTGGCCAGATCCATGTCAATCAAACAGGAACATCTTTTGATCCAAAATAAATTATTTTGGTTTCACCTGACCGCAGAATGTGCTGTCAATATTCATCAGGTTTCTTTTGATGCTCTCGAGTGTTCTTCTTGGATGTCTTCCATAGAGGTTAATTTCATGCAGTGTCCTTCACACAGTCTAATCAGTCACTGAAACACTCACTTTTACAGACAATGTTTTTGCCAGAAGCACTTACCGCTCTGTTTTCTTCATGCACAATCCAGTCCAAAACTGAGAAAGTGGTGGTGTCAGAGGTTGTTTTACGACCATGTTCATGGTGTTAACTTTAATTAAAAAACAACAGGTCTCCACACGTTTGTTGCATTGCGGTTACACATTGGCCTGTATTTTCAATGCAGTCTATCTAATCTATTCATTTTTAATTGCACATACTATCAAAACCTTAATGCAGTTATTGTAAAACGGTCCAATTGAATCATTTTTAGTTTAGCGATGGTGTGCGGGATGAACTCAGGGTTGTTTTGTTGTAAACTGCAATTGCTGTTGAACAATCTAGGGATACATTTTAGGTAAGAGCAGAGAAGATTATGTATTGACACCCAAATGGCCTAAAAGAATCAGCCTTCACCAATCACCCTCGCTATACCAATACATCTGAATCTGTAAATATGCCTTTTTCTTCTCTGCCAAATTTAAAAACAACATTCCCTGCAAGGTCACAAGTATTGATTTAGAAAAGTTGAAATGAAGTGGTGTTTGTTTATGGCTGGATGTGGGAGGAAAGCAATAGATCATAAGTGTTAAAACAATGAAAAGTTACTGTAGCTGTATATCCATGCTAGTTTAAAAATTGATGCGTTATTGCCCCTCAGCTGACACCTCTCCTTCATCTTGTGGTTATCAGGAGAAAACCGGCGCTCCTGACATTTTCTCACTGTTTCAAAGGCAAAATGAGCATGAGGCCAGTGTGTCATCATTCATTGTGAAATGGTCACATTTAATGATTGAAACCTGTCATTGTATATACATCTATAAAAAAGATCCCAGGTACAGGTTACGACATTCTAATGCTAATACATACATTATTACTATTATTAAATAATAAACTTTTTGTTCAATGTTAAAGTTACATATCATAGCTTACAAAATAGGATCAAGGAGAATTAAGCCATTATGAATGTCTGAAAAAACTAAAATTCTATATTTGTGTTTTTATTATTTGTCCATTAAATCAAAAAAAAAAAATACAATAAACATCAATATTCCTTTGAGTAACATAATATTAACTGGTGATATTGGCTATTGAAATGTAAACTGCAAAAAGACATTTTGTTCTTAATGTTTGTAAAGGCAAGAATTTGGAAAGTAAACGGTTTTGTGTTATTGTATTTTACAGCACAGAGCAGAATGGAAAACCAACATAGCTCGTAACAATGTTTTAACAACCTTTGTCGCCGTCAATACAAAGTCGAAACAAAAACCAGAAATGGGTGGGCAATGAATAGTTCAGTCTCAAATCCACTTTATTTTTTTCTTTACAATCCAGGTCCTCCTTGCCGGTCGCTGAAAGCAGAATGTAAAGCTAGTTGTCTAAATAAGCCAGACTACCGTTACTGAATTCTTCAAACGCTTTAATCCTCGTAGCCAAAACTGACTCGCTCTGTCACTCTGATTCAGTCATTGGAGGCAAACAGATTCCGAGTCTGATTGAGTGTTTCTGTGGCTTCTTTGTTAAATGGTACGTTTTTTCACAAGCAAGAGCTCCAGGTTTTCCAGGGATTTATCCCACTTGACTTGCATACCGTTACAGTCGGTACAGATCAGGTGTGTCAGGTGTCTTCACACACATACACAACTTTCTGGGGTTTTCAACCCATGAGGAAGGCAGGCACAGGCTTTCGGAAGCTCAATGAATTGTTTGGGAACCATTTCCTTGGGGATGAAGTTGAGTCTTTGGCATGTATGGCGATTGCTATGATAACTATACACACAAACACACGTGCTTAATATAGGTATGTGTGTGTGTTTGTCTGTGCAGTGCTGCGCTTTGAGAAAAGAAACTGTTAAAATTAAGACTATCAATCAATCAATAACAAAAAAAAAGTGTTATGAGGAGACTTTTCCCACTTCTATCTGAGGAGTTGATTTTCTTGCTCTGAAGAGTGTCTGCCAAAAAAACCAGTCTGTTGTGACCCATCAAAGCCAGCAGGGGGAAATATAAGACTGTTGGTGCTGTTATCACTGTTGTTACTGTGTTTGTTGCTCCTGTTGCTGCTGCTGCTGCTG